>SJYO01030553.1:1092545-1650000 GCA_006410555.1 Capra ibex | reverse complement strand
CCTACGAAGGTAAAGTAAAGGAACAAATTTAGAGGACATGTTACAACTTATCTTAGTCACTCTCCTTTGTAGGAACTAAACAAGAACTAGAAACCCCCTTTCAAAAATTCACAAAGTGATAATTCATACTACAATCGACGCCAGTGGTTCTTAAGATTAGTCATCAGACTTCTCGATGTTCTGACCTTCGTATCTGCACGTCCAATTATCACCCTCTAGATACAAGAGACTTAATATTTAATTCCGGTCAAAATAATAGTAATACAGGGATCACAGACGATCGAAAAAGTCATCTCACAGAGAGATATGAGATCTAAGACACATTCCTTTTCTGCCGAAGGTCGGAGGAGAAACGTCACTCTAGTGAAAAAAGGGTCGAGAGGTGGTGGTGGTCCTGTTCATTGTACGATAGAGGATTAAGGTTAGTAATTCTATTGTCCAGAGGTTCTTTTAAAATGACTGGAGAAACGACAGTGTGGTGGTCCTTGATGTCTCCTCTAATTACGGATCACCGGGGTTTAGAGTCCTGAAAAGGGTAACACGGAGTGGGAGGGTAATTGGAGTGTCTCATACTCTTAAAGTTCGGAGGGTTCAGAGAGTAAATAGGACGGGTCGTAAGGTATTAAGGTACCGGGGGTTGTGGGACAATGATACAGAGACCAGAAAAAGAGGTATTGGGACTAGACGATAAACTTCGAGGGGAGTAGGAGAACATATTGTCTTTGGACCGACTGGACATTACTCGGGTGAAGACGTCCGGAGAGTTAATTTTCGATAAAAAGAAAGACTGTAGGGACTCCATAATGAATAGATAACGACCGTTGTTTAAGGGTGTTGGAATCGTCAAATTTAACTGTGTTCAAATAATCGAATGTCAAGACATCCACTCTTGAGGAAAAGAGGTACTGACCAAGGAAAAAGAGTGAGTTTATAGTCAAAGTTGTAGTGAAAGATTATTTCGGTGGCACGACAGGGGTTAGTAAGGTAGAAGTCAGAGAGTCACTGATAATGTAATTGGGATAAAATTAAGGGGTGTATCGAAATGGTGACAGACTTAAAATTGAACATTCATATATATATATATATATATATATATATATGTGTATATATATATATGTAAACTTTTTTTTACTATTAAAACACTAAAGGAAATACCATGGAAAAAATTTTTGGAATAAAACCACCGACTTTTAAGTCACTGTGGTACCTTGTTTCTCGTCACCGTCGTCCGTAGACGTAGAAAAAAAAATGATAAACTGAGTGTCGATATCAAACTGGTAAATCATACTACGAACGATGTCTGAATACTATTTTTGAGAAATGGTGCATTTCTCACGAATTTAAAAATGGTAAGAAACGAGTATAAAAATAGTGTTCCTTCAAACTTAAATAATCAAAAGTCGTATATAAATATAAAAGAAGAGGAAATCATATAATTACACGATTCACGTCTTAAAATAAACATCCATAAGTGTCCATTAGATAGGGACGTTAAGAAACTATTTGACTGTATTCTTAACAATTAATAGTAAGATTCTTCGATAACACGAATTAAACAATTCTCAAACCACATAAAAGTGTAGAAATAAGGACACCTTCTAATTAAACGCCAACGAAACAAACGAGAAAACAGGATTAACCGGTAGTTACCGTACAATTGAGTAGTTTTACTTATGTCACAAAGTACTTTGACTATTCTTTTGAGATTGAAACCTAGTTCAAATCATTGCAACATTAATAGAGAAAGAATTCCTAAACTATTTTCAGAGGGTTAATTGATAGGGTCAGATCATTTTTTACCGTAAATTGAAAAAGAGGTCTTAATATAGGAAGGTATAGAAAGTCTTACGAGAGGTTTTGTATACGACCAAAGAACGAACTCGTTTAACGTTTCACCCCAAAGAATCAAGTTCGATGCGGTTGTATTCCTTGTCTCGTCTACTTTACCATTCTGGACCACTCAGGTGCAGTTCGACATAATAAGAGAAATAGTGAAGATGTCTGAGCAGATTTACTTATTCACGTTCTAATATACGTTGTAGACGACAAAAGAAAGGAACGGGAAACTCAGGTCTCCGTCCTTGACCAATACCTAATTTTCGATGAATGAGAGGTACATCTGAGGACCAGAGACTATAAACAGTTGAGGGGTGGTAAGTCGATATGTTTCACAGTCTCCAGACTCCTTAATTGAGGTGACTGTGAAAGGGTGGTTAGTTTTACGAAAGAAATTGGATAAAGAAAAATTCTAAAAATATAGTACAAGAAAAGTTTAACGAGAATTGATTAGTTTATAATGAAGACTTCATGTACCGAATAACGAAATACTAAAAAAAAAGATTAATACTGGTTGTACCTGGAATTCTTCTTTAACTAGGATGACAGATTATAACGGTGGTATTTCACCAAGTCTCCTTGATAATTAACCACATCTAGTTTATTAAAGTGTATCGTGTTGTGTTATGAATACAGTGAGACCAAATGTAAAGTGTTCATTAATTAGAACTTTTTGTTGGTCGCCAACAGGACGAGTTTGGATCGGAAGTCGTACAAAATTACTCAATACTGATACCACCTATAGATCAACGTGGACGAGATTATTAAAAAGGTCTGATTTTAAATACACCAGTACGATGTGCTTTATCTTACATAAGACCGGACCTCTTAAGGTACCTGACATATCATGTACCCCAGTGTTTCTCAGTCTATGTTGACTCTTGAAAGTGAAAGTGAAAAGTATTACTTTTTATTAAAGTTTTTATATAAATGTATATTGACTTAGTGAAACGGTATGTAGGCTTTTTGTTGTAATATTTAATTGATATCATGTATATCATGTAAGGGACCTAGTATCTTTTTCGTTCTCTTAAGGTCTGTTTGTAGACGAAGACGAAGTAGCTGATACGATTTCGGAAAGTGACACTCCTAATGTTGTTTGACACCTTTTAAGACTCTCTCTACCCTTATGGTCTGGTGGGACTAGACGGTAAACTCTTTAGACATACGTCCAGTTCTTCGTTGTCAATCTTACTCTGTACCTTGTTGTTTGAACAAGGTTTGACCCTTTCCTCATGTAGTTCCGATATATGACAGTGGGACGAATAAATTGAATATACGTCTCATGTAGTACGTTTTACGGCCCGACCTACTTCGTCTTCGACCTCAGTTCCAACGACCCTCTTTATAGTCATTGGAGTCTATACGTCTACTGTGGTGGGAATACCGTCTTTCGCTTCTCCTTGATTTGTCAGAGAATTATTTTCACTTTCTCCTCTCACTTTTTCGACCGAATTTTGAGTTGTAAGTTTTTTGATTCTAGTACCGTAGACTAGGGCAGTGAAGTACCGTTTATCTACCTCTTTGTTACCTTTGTCACTGTCTGAAATAAAAGAACCCGAGGTTTTAGTGACGTCTACCACTGACGTCGGTACTTTAATTTTCTCCGAACGAGGAACCTTCTTTTAGATACTGGTTGGATCTGTCACATAATCCTTCGTCTCTGTAATGAAACGGTTGTTTATAAGTATGTCATTAGTACATACCTACACTCTCGATCTGGTATTTCTTTCGACTCACGGTTTTTAACTACGAAAACTTGACACCATAACCTCTTCTGAGAACTCTCAGGAAACTTGACGTTCCTCTAGTTTGGTCAGTTAGGAGTTTCTTTAGTCAGGACTTATAAGTAACCTTTCTGACTACGACTTCGACTTTGGAGTTATGAGACCGGTGGACTACGCTTCTTGACTGAGGGACCTTTTCTAGGACTGCGACCCTTTCTAATTTCCACCCTCCTCTTCCTCTGCTGTCTCCTACTCTACCAACCTACCGTAGTGGTTGACCCACCTACACTTAAACTCGTTCGAAACCCTCAACCACTACCTGTCCTTTCGGACCGCACGACGTCGAGTACCCCAGCGTTTCTCAGTCTGTACTGACTCATTGACTTGACTTGACTATCACGTATTCTTTTTTTATTTATTTTAGAACTTTCATCGGTCACTTTTTACTGTGTATTGTATGTTGTCATGTCGTTAAACTTAATAGTCACTCAAAATAGACATTAATTGTCTCAAGTTTCTATTATTTTGTAGAAATTTTATGACTTTCTTTTTTTTATCGATGATTGGGTTTTAAGGTATAAGTCTCTTTTATAAGGAGTTTTTACTTTCGTTTCAAATCTATAAAAGTCTATTACCTTTTAACTTTCTTGCGGAACGGTCGAGTGGACGTGATATAAAAAAATTTTTCACGGTTTCCCTTTAATATCGTCTACTTTTGGACCTAGAGATCCTTCCTTTCTTTTTGTCTCTGTCATTTACATACAAAATTAAATTTTTCTTAGATAAGAAGATCTACAAAATTTTATTTTACATATTGTGATAAGTCTATGTCACTGTGTCAAATGTTTTTTACCTCTACATTATGAATATTATTTACATAGTATTTGTTCTCCTCTCATTCGCCTTGAGATGTCAACGTTTAAAATGTTTTCACCATGTTATTATTAATATTATTCGTATAATACTTTTCAATTTTACATATTAAAGATTTAGGTGAGGATTTTACGGTTTCTCTATATCGATAATTCAATTATCTATTTAAATTCTCCTAAATTTTATAAGTTTATTAGGTGTTCCACCGTTCCATCTTCTTTGTCTCCTTGACGGACGTTTCCCTGTTTCTTCTTCTGTCTTCATATAGTTGATATAACTGTTAATTTATAGTTACTTCATTCGTAAATTAATTTTCCGGATCAAATAGTCTTGACTAACTTCTGGTTTTGGGTTGATATACTGGAGATGTTGTAAAATTTTATGTACATACATAGACCAGGGTAGTGAAGTACCCGTTATCTACCCCCTTGTCACCTTTGTCACCGTCTAAAATAAAAAAACCCGAGGTTTTAGTGACGTCTACCACTAACGTCGGTACCTTAATTTTCTGCGAATGAGGAACCTTCTTTTCAATACTGGTTGGATCTGTCGTATAAGTTTTCGTCTCTGTGATGAAACGGTTGTTTACAGACAGATCAGTTCCGATACCAAAAAGGTTATCAGTACATACCTACACTCTCAACCTGACACTTCTTTCGACTCGCGGTTTCTTAACTACGAAAACCTGATACCACAACCTCCTCTGAGAACTCTCAGGGAACCTGACGTTCCTGTAGGTTGGTCAGGTAAGATTTCCTCTAGTCAGGACTCACAAGAAACTTTCCTTCCTACGATTTCGACTTTGAGGTCATGAAACCGGTGGAGTACGTTTCTCAACTGAGTAACCTTTTCTGAGACTACGACCCTCCCTAATCCCCGTCCTCCTCTTCCCCTGCTGTCTCCTACTCTACCGACCTACCGTAGTGACTGAGTTGCCTGCACTCAAACTCACTTGAGACCCTCAACCACTACCTGTCCCTCCGGACCGCACGACGCTAAGTAGCCCAGCGTTTCTCAGCCTGTGCTGACTCCCTGGTTTGACTTGACTACATGTTAGGTATTCGTACACCGACCTCATCCATGTGACTATATTGTTTTTCATATGAAGTTCCTTTTTTCTATAATGATCTCTATTCCGGTAAAGTGTTACATTATGCTAGTAAAGTAGTCCTTCTGTTTATTAGTCTTTTCAGATACATGGATCGTCGTCTCAAAGTTTTATATCGTTCTTACCGGTCTTTATTATTTGATTTTTAAGTCATTTTCGTGTCTACTAAAGTTGATGTGGTTGTTAGTGGGACTAAAATAACTATAAATATTTTCTGAATGGGGACTTTCACGACTTATGTATAAGAAAAGTGTATATGTTTCATGACATTGGTTCTATCTGGTATAGTACCCGATACTTAATTCACAACTGTTAACACTTTCCGTACTTTAGTACAAATCATACTAGAGACTACTGTTTTTCAATTTTCCTTTTAGTTATTTATGTATATAATTTTTTGGTTTAATTTATGAATATATTTTACTTATTTATAGAACTTTTTTGTTGAATGGTTTAGACTATGTTTTCCTTTATTTTTTTAGACTTCCGGGATATATATTTACTTAAACTACAGTTTATCAGTTTCTTTTTTATTGTGGTTAGATCAGTTTAAATAAGGTTTATATCTCTTCCCTTGTGAAGGATTTATTAAAAACTCCGGTTGTATTGACATTATGAATAAACCTTATTGAAGGCTGTTTCGTCGTTACTTTAAATTTTATTGTATAGTTAAAGGGAGTATGGTCTGTGTTGTAAAGAATTGGTTTATTTTCGTTTGACTTAGTCATCATATATCTTTCCTGTTACATAGTTCTCGTTCGTCCCAAGGGGTCCTTGTATTCCGACCAAATTGAAAGTTTTTAGTTAGTGTATTAAGTGGTGAAACTTGACATTACAAAGTTAATTGTTTCTTTTCGGTAAACTGTATTAAGTTATTAGTGGCTAATATTTTGGAGAATCGTTTATCTTGTCTTCCCTTAAAGGAGTTAGATTGTTTCCCATAAATGTTTTTCGGAGTCGTTTGTAATAAAGATCACTAAATTTTTCTACTCATCCGTTCAGTGTCTGATCTTCTTTTGTAGAAGTCTTGTGTGTCAACCGGTATATGACTATGGTCCTAAATCTTTTATAAGGTAGTTCAGGTAATTTTTTTCTGTTGGGGGGTCTTATCCGTTTTCTGGACTTTACTTTTGTACGTGTCGTTTTATTCGTGGACTTTTTCAAGAGTTGTAGTCATCCGTTATTTTTGATATTGTTTTATGTATGATGATCTCGGGTGTTCTTACCAATTTTAATTCTGTCTTGTGAATTGACTCGTACACTTCGTTGGTCTTGTAAGTACGTCAAACACCCTCACGTTTTACCAGATTGGTACATCTTTAGGCCTTTAAAGGGAAATCTTTGGTGACCTTTACAGAGTATTTTGAATTCTGGTTAAGTGAGATTCTGAGTCGGAAAGGTTAAGGTCTATAAACGAGAACTCTTTACTTTTATATATGAGTATTTTTTCTGATACATGTTCCTATACACCTACTTTTTACAGTCACGGCATAGTCGTTTGTCTCCCACGACGTCCACAGTCGGCGTGCCGACGGTGGGTGCCGGTACCACTCGGGACTTCCTCGAGTCCTACCTCTGTCCGTCCGACGGGGTTCCGGTCGTTCCACGGTCGATGACGTCGTCAGAGGTTTCCACCCGGGGCCCAGGACCGAGGAGGGAATGACGAAGTCTCGTCAGACGTCTCGATAGACTCTCCGACGGAGAGTCCGAACTCAAGACTCTTTCGAGAGTCTTATTTTGTCTTAAAGAGGTGAAAATCCAACACGAAAAGAAAAAAGTCGACTGTCTATAAATGTCGGTCTTAGATCTTTCTCTGGTACACGGGTAGTTGTCTTTACATGTTTGTTTGACTCCATATACGTATGTTACCTTATGTTGAGTCGTCATTTTTCCTTGATTTTGTGACTTGCCTTGAGTTGATTTTATGATTTTCCTTGAGTTATGTCTTGCCTACTTAGAGTTTTTATAATACAGCTCATTTTCGTCGAAATGTGCTTTATTATGTCTGACGTACTAAGGTGTTTCTTCTGTCCGTTTTGATTTAGTTCCACCTTTCCTAGTCTTTTCACCAACGGGGTTTATCCATCATAGTTGACTGTAATTCAAATTAATTTGACTAAAATGGTACTTCTCATGGGTACTCTTATAGAACAAAAATAGTGGTAAAAATTTCGATACGTTGACATTTAACATTTTACAAATAATTACACTATCATTGTAAAATTAAATGTAAAGAAATTTCAGTTCTCAAAAGTGTAGAAATGTTTGCAAATGTCCGGTAAAGACAAAAACACAAATGGAAAACACCAATGTAGAAGTATAATAAAAAATAAATAAATAATAAAATTAACCTCCGATTAATGAAATGTGATAACATCACCAAAAACGGTATGTAACTGTACTTGGTCGGTACCCACATGTACACAGGGGGTAGGACTTGGGGGTGAGAAGGGAGGGAGGGGTAGGATGGGGAGACCCAACAGGGTCGCGTGACCGAAACTCACAGGACAAAGTACGTAGTTTGAACCTGACCACTAGCTAAAGTGTATGCCACTATATCTACAAAGTCACACCAATGGAAAAGTATAAGAAATATCGAATCGATCATTTCTTAGGCGGACGTTACGTCCTCTGGGACCAAGTTAAGGACCCAGTCCTTCCAGGTGACCTCTTCCCTATCTATCTGATGAGTGAGGTCATAAGGACCCGAAGGAAACCCCGAGTCTACCATTTCTTAGGCAGACGTTACACCCTGTGGACCCAAGCTAGGGACCAAACCCTTCTGGAGGACCTCTTCCCTTTCTGATGGGTGAGGTCATAAGACCAGACCTCTTAAGGTACCTGACATATCATGTACCCCAGTGTTTCTTAGTCTGTGTTGGCTCCCTGAAAGTATAAGAAATCTTACAAAGGATAACGAAAAAACAAAATAAAGACTAACCTAACATTCTCAATAAAATATACAATTCTCTACATAGATATAGACAGTAAAAACAATGTTTAATAAAAAAGAGGATCCAACAAAACAGAAAACTGAATACTACCTATATACGAGATCATGATACTTCTAATTACTCTTCTACCGTTCGATTAACTTATTTTTTTTTTTGGAATGGTCTAAGTGATCCGAAGTAAATGTGACCTTTATTAAACAGACATAACTTTTACTTTTTTTATTCTGTGACTGTTTATAAAAATTTTTCCTTATCACCAACGAAAGCTCCCCCACCCCGCCCGTTCTGACTCTTTGAAAGTCCCAACTATCATTCCAAGAGATAGCACTGTCTCTGACCCAATGTGTCTATCTTCATACACAGGTTTAAATAGTCTACCATGTGTGTTCTAAATATGTAAGGTAAGTACGTATTTAAAATGGTTTTTTCTTTCTTTTTATCATTTGTTCATAGTTCATGAACATTTGTTCGTTTTGTCATTTGTTCATAGATACTAAACGTACGAGTTCACAGATCCCACTTTGCATACCTACAGATGTTGACTAAAACTTTGTACAATTTTTGTTTTTATAAATGCTTACCTGTCTCCTTACCTAATTAGTTGTCTATGTACTATTTCGTTCATGTCCTTTTGTAATTACTAAATAAGACCCAAAACATAATTGTTTAAATTGTTATATTTTAAAAGTAATTTTATAAACCCCTTTTCTCGTTCAAACTAAGATGAAAAACTCTAAATCCACTTGTATAAACTTTCGTCATAATAAAAATTTTTACCTCCTAAACACCGGTATTCGTGATAAAAAGATTTCAATTCAGTATAATAAGACTCATATTGGATTTTACACATTAAACTTTATTGACACGAATATAATGGATAAAAATAATTTCGACATAGTCTTATGGATTAGACATAGATGTCTATCTTACATTAAAACTTTCCGTATAAAACTTTCGGTTAATACTTAACCAAAATTTATTGACAGAAGGTTTCTACATTAATAAATGAAGTTAGGTTTGAAAAAAGTATAGACATACACAGTTCAAGATTAGTAGACCCTTTGAATTACCGAAAGATAAAAATTAACAAAACTTATTTCGTTAGGAAAAAAATAAGGTCACAAAAGATGTATCTCTTCGTTTCTTTTTTTCAAATTTAGTATTATCAACACAATTTAATCTTAAAGATTCACTGTTAAGAATAAAGATCATTAAGATGGTTCTTTGTAAAGATTGAAATCCAAAAATGTATATTGTCTAATAATTATAGAAACTTAATAAAATCCATCCATATACTCTTATACCCACAGAAGTCACCAAGTCACCATTTGATAGACGTTACGTCCTCTACACTTCTGTACCCAAGTTGAGGACCCAGTCCTTTTAGGCGACCTTCTCCTTTGTCGTTGGATGACGGCATAAGAACGGACATTTTAAGGTACCTGTCTCCTCGGACCACCCGGTGTCAGGTACCCCAGTGTTTCTCAACCTGTACTGACTCGTGTATCTCACTCTTGAGGGACACCGAGGAATTCTATAATTATATTAGACATCGCCTCTTCCGTTACCGTGGGGTGAGGTCATGAGAACGGACCTTTTAGGGTACCTACCTCTTCGGACCTTCCGACGTCAGGTACCCCAGCGACTCCCAGCCTGTGTTGACTCACTGAAGTGAAAGTGAAAAGTGAAAGTACGTAACCTCTTCCTTTACCGTTGGGTGAGGTCACAAGAACGGACCTCTTAGGGTCCCTATCCCCTCGGACCACCCGACGACAGATCCCCCAGCGTGTCTCAGTCTGTGCTGACTTCGCTGAGTCGTCGTCGTCGTCGTCGTCGTCGTCGTCGCACAATCTTGACTATCATATTTTGTTCCTGTTGTTCTATGTACCGTTAAGTGAGTACTTATGTCTAGTATTATTAGATAATCCCGTGAGACAGGGTAGGTCGGGTCCCGTCAATGCCTTAGGAAGAGTTGTGGTACAGATCGTCCGTAATGATTGACCAGTCTCGACTGGATCTTCTTTGAACCACTTGAACCGGGAACGGGGAGACAGAAATCCAGTACCTTCACCACTACATAATCAGTGAAATGACAGGTGATGTTTGTACTGTCAATATATTGACTCGAGACAACTGACACCTCCTAAGAGATACCTTTGTCAGACTTAACAATTTCTGAAAAGTTTGATACATCGACTTTTAAGGGAGTACCATCTTCGTTTTATTAATAGAAAAATCGTTTTGGTTAAACACGTCGTGACTTTCGTTATAATTGGTTCTCAGTTTAGACTCCTGTGATCATTCATAGTATAAAGTAAATCATTGAATATAAGATAGAGTAAAGGTTTTCCAAAACTTCCAGGAGTCCTTTATTTATCGTGTCCTCTAAATAATCAAGTAAACAAAAGAAAACACACCAAAAATTTCTAACGCCTTAGTTCTACACTTCCTTTGTACAACGGACGGAATAGTCATTTGTTTCCTATAACTCCGGTACCTTGGTCGTCGGGGACGTCGGTGGGGATTGACACGGTGGGACTCCCCTAAGCCCTACCTCTTTTCGTCCTATCACCAGGATTGAGCAATTCTACACTTTGTTTCCTTCCTAAAGTTACTCGAGTCTCAGAACGTAGAAGGGTATGTGTCTTTTCGTGATTTGAGTAATTGACTTCTGCTGACTAAAAGAAATTAATTACAATAGAAAACTACAAGCCTGATGGACCAGAAACAACGTTTTTGAGGCTATATAGGACCGAAGAGGGAATGGAGACGTCTCGTCAGGGAGTCTCGATACACTCTCGGACAGAAGGTCCGAATTCACGAGTCCAAATAGACGGTTTATTTTATAGTAAGAGTTGAAAATCCAACACGTGAAAAAAGTAAGTTGTTTCCATAAAATTGAGTTAAACGAAGATATTTTTGGATGTCCGACCTCACTGACACTGTTTTCCCGTTCTCCACTAGAGACTGAGACAAATTTTATCTGGTCCTGATTAATTTGTACTCTTTGTTACTGTAATGAACTCGAGGACTCAGGACGATACGGACTTCGTTTAAGTAAGAACTTTAAAACAATATAATCAGAGAAATAAATAACATCAAATTCTACACTAAAGTTGTGGACGTTTTTTTTTCTAAAGGGTCTTTTTTTTAGTAAGATTATTTTTATGTATATATTGAACTCTTTTTCCCTTATTTCTTGTTGTGACTCCCTCGTTTTTATTGTAGATTTGTACGTACCTCTTAATGTACATAGTATTTCACAAGATAAACGAAATATACACCATGAGTAAATTAAGAGTGTTGTTTAGTTACTAAATTTACAATGATAATAGAGGGAATATATCTATTCCTATAATTTTACGTTTTTTTAACTCTCTAATTGGGTGGGGTCAGTGTTTCAATCGTTTGCTCCCGTGATGCTTAACTTGGGTTCGACTAAACGAAGTTTTGGTAGAGAATTAGTTATCCAATTAGGTGAAGAGACGAATTTCCACCTCATTTATGTATCTTTGTGTAGGAAATCAGTGTATGTGAACGATCTTTACCCGACAGTTAAACAAAGTCTGAAAGAGTACACCAATTGTCCAATGTGTTTCTATACTTATATTAGTCTATAACCAAGTGTTATAGGTCTTATGTTTATACATAGTTAATGAGTATCTATAGTCTCTATGGCATCGAGTCAACCACTTCTTAGACGGACGTTACGTCCTCTGGACCCAAGCCAAGGACTCAACCCTTCTAGGGGACCTCTTCCTTTACCGTTGGGTGAGGTCATAAGAACGGACCTCTTAGGGTCCTTGTCTCCTCGGACCGTCCGATGTCAGGTACCCCAACGTTATCAACTTGTACTGAAGCGTTGATTTGGTGGTGGTAGTAGTCTCTATGGATTCTTTAAGGAAGAGACTTAAAACTCTTGTCTCACTAAACGACCTGTTGTGAGAGTTGTCTATTCTTTATGGTCCGATTTAAAGTATATCGAAGATGAATATAAAGTTGAATTCAACTCTTAAAGTCCTGTTTAACATTTATTTAGTTCAATGAGAAGATCTCTCGTTTTCATTACGAGAGGTCAGTGCTTGTCGGATCAAAATAGTTTCTATTTTGAATCATATGGATATCCTTCCCCACCTAAACTAACAAAGTCTGTGCTGGGAGGTACATATAATAAAATTTAACAACTGAACAACTGAAAACACTTGAGGCCTGTCGTCTACCAACACAATATCAGAGAGAGTTTTTTGATGTTACGGGTTAAAGGGAGAAAGGGGGGTTTTACCTTCTAAACCTACAAAACTATGATTTTTAACTCCTCGATTTAGTTCATAGGAACACGGGTTTTATTCTGTCAAGTGAAGTTTACCCTACCTGGTTTTATCAACTACCTTCTAGTGACCTATTTCGGTTGTATATAATTCTTTTGTCGAAACCTAGACAAGATTAGGTTTCTCCCCCCTTTCTTACCGTGAGGTTACGAAGTTTCTCTCGTACCGACACGATCTAAAAAAAAAAAGGGGGACCTTTAAAAGTTTTAACCGTAATAACTAAAATTCATTACGTTGTAGGAGTACTTGGGAGATTCTACTTGGTCGACGTTTTGATTGGGGATCCGTTGTGGGACTGAACTGGAAAACATATCAATGATCTATATTTGGTTAAGTTGTTGGATCTTATAGACAATTTTTATTACTGGAAAAAACTCTTCGTCAACTAACACTCGGTACCAAACAAGACTGTCATTAATCTATAGATCGTTCTGGTCGACAGTCAACTCAAATCAGGATTAAACATTGTTATTTTAGTAGAGACAAAAGGAATAGACAGATTTCCTTACACTAGGTTTTGACCCAACTGTAGGATTCTAGTTCAATGCTTATTCTCTTATCCGGCTTAAAGAGAGTCGAAATGTTGTATTCCTTAATAATAAAAGACACAGTCCTCTAGGAACGGACGAGTAAGATTGAAAAAAATCCCCATAAAAACTCCAGATATATTTGTTGAAGGTTCAAAAATGACTGCAATTCGTTCAATCGATCGAGAACACGTATTCCAGTTTCTGTCTTTTCTCGTTATTTTTAAGACCTTTTGAATATGTCTCTTAGGACTGTCTAAATAGATATTCCAATATTTCTTATATAATCACCAGATGAGATGTGATCGAGATAGATTTAGGGTGGACGAAAGGTTTTTTCACCCTATTATTGTCGGTTGTATGTGACTGCACATTAAATTATCGTTACAAGATCTCTAAACTGTCATTAATGGAGTAAATTAAGTTTGTTGGACAATTCAAGTTGTGATAATATTAGGTTTTAATATCTACTACTTTGACTCCGTATCTTGATACTGAATTAGACGAGGTTTAGTGTGTTGATCTCCCATCTATTTTTTTGAATTTTGTGGTGGTCAGATTGAAAGTCTAGTACGAGATTAGTGACGCGACACAATATAGTAAAACCAAGTACTTCGGTTGTAAACAAAAGAGTCCCTCTAAATCTTATATAGAACTTACCCCATAGGTTATGTGATTACCTAGATGGTAAACCCCTCCTTTATCAATATATTCCCGAAAGGACCGAGTCCTCTCATTTCTTACCGGGTCAACCATTTCTTAGGTGGACGTTACGTCGTCTGACAGACGTTGTGTCATCTGGGTCCGAGCTAAGAACCCAGCCCTTCTGGGGGGCCTCTTCTCTTACCGTTGGGTGGGGTCGTAAGAACGGATCCTTTAGGGTGCCTGTCTCCTCCGACCGTCCGATGTCAGGTACCCCAACGTTCTCAGTCTGTGTTGAATCGCTGATTTGGTGGTATATGTTTACAGGAAAATTAGTTTTTTTCTTATCTCATGTCCGTTGATATCTAATTTTTAATCTATTTGATCTAAAGTAGTTTTAATTGTCGAAACCCCGTAGACTTTTGTTATAGTTCTCTTACTTTTCTTTTGGGTTTCTTGACATCTTGGACAAACGTTTCGTATAAAGACTATTTCCTAGTTATAGGTCTTCTATCTTTCTTCAATGTTGAGTTGTTGTCGTTTTTTGGGTTTGTCGGATTAAGTTTTTATTTCCCGAATTTGTCTATTAAGAGGTTTCTTCTATGTGTTTACCAGTTCTTCGTCTGCTTTTCAACAAGTTATAGTGATTAGTAATACCTTTGCGTACAGTTTTAGTTTTACTCTACGATGGAGTGTGGACAATCCTACTGATGATATTTTTATTTGTTAGGGAGGGGGTTTCATTGTTTTCAATTGCTCGTCGACTTCTGTAATATTTGGACATGTAACATTACTCTCATACTTTTCTACATGAGTGATACCTTTTGTTAAATCACCTAGGAGAGGTTGAATCAGTGACTAGACGGTTAAAGTAGGATCTATATTTGTGTTTTTTATTAAATGTCGTCCCTGAGTTTTCTTTAGTTTAACACTATGTACTTATTCCCACCTCAGTCTCCTCTTGATTCCCATCTTGGTTCCCGTTCCTTTTTTCAAGACTAGGACTGAAGTCGTACCTACTTTCGACTTTCACCACTCGATGTACTCTATCTGGTCTGTGTTTTCCTGTCGATGACATGCCAATGTGGATGTGCTCTGTAGATCTTCGTCGCAAGAGTCTGTCTGTCTTTCAATCTTGTCTCCACTGGTCCTGATCCTCCTTCTTTCTCATCTCCCAATAGTAAATTACCCGTGTCTCAAAGACAGACCCGATTGTTTTTCGAGACCTTTGTCTATCATGACTCAACCGGTTTACCAAACAAGTGCAACAAGGTAATGTAGAATGCCTTTTTGGGTTTACTTAAATAGACGGTTAGACTATCATTATCAAAGTGTGTGACACTGACTTGAATTACGGTGATTTGATATGTGAATTTTTACCAATTTTAATAAAATTTAATTATCTTGGATGTTACCAAAGTAGGTCCACGATGAAGTGGACGTCTTGATTCGTCTATTTAATACTCTAGTCTCGTATTAAACTTCCTAAGCCTTTCACACTGTAGAAGTGACGGACCGAATTGATGGACATCTCCTGTAATCAACACGGGTTTGTCTTTCCTCGGGTGGAGGATACTTCGAGTTTGACCAGTCGTCCGGAACCAAATACTTCAATTAGTTTCATTCGGGGAATCTCAGTCCACTCTATACCCGTCGGTACTAGGAGTGCGACCCCAGGTAGGCGATCCTTTCACTTGACTGTAAATGTTATTGACGACGAATTTCTAATAATGTTCTCATAGACTTCTTCTTTTTTATGAGTACAAAGAAAAAAAGTAAATTTAAATAAATTAACCTCTGATTAATGAAATGTTATAACATAACCAAGACGGTATGTAGTTGTACTTAGGCGGTGCCCACATGTGTACAAGGGGTAAGACTTGGGGGGAGGGTTATGAGTACAAAGATTTCGTGTAAGAGTATGTCAAATTTTTATCTGTTTCCGTAAAAGTAATCGTTGACTTAGGAGAGATGTTAACGTTTTCTTCCTTTTCATTTGTCATTGAAATGACGTTCGGAAAATAAAAAGGGTTTTTTTTTTTTTCCCTCTTATGTTTTTTATTTTCCCAAGTATAGGATCCTTTTCAAACTGTAAAGTCACATAACCCAAAGGAATAGTCACAAATAATACACTGGTGAGTAAGTAATCAAGAACGACGATTGACGTAGTTGTAGGCAATAGTAAGAGGTCTTTCAGTATACTGTAAAAACAAGTATCATCCAGTGTTAATTAAAATTGAACTTCTAAGAAAGATCTTAAAAGATTGTCACGATTTTAATGACTTATATGAGTCGTATGGTCTGTTTACAACTCCACGTACTGTCTAGTTGGATAGTGTCCAGCCATCTGCCGTGTTAGGTTCACTTATCTCGTTAATAAGTCAGTGTGTTAAGATCTTCTCGTTAATAAGTCAGTGTGTTAAGAACCCATTAGAACCTTAGTACGAAGACGGGAGTTGTTAATTTTACGATGTCCATGTTGTTGAAACGTACCTAAAGGTCACCAATAAACTACTTTGTGAATGTACTCAATTTGTTTAGTCTCAGGATTATCCCCCTCGTTACTTTTAGGTTTACTCACCTTAGGAGAGGTATAATCTACCCTAGTACCTCTCCTTGAGTCACAAGTACACGTTATAGACTTTAGTCTCTGTACTTTGTTTTATTTAGTCTGTATACAGTTTTACTCATGAACTCACTTAAAGTCTTAAGTCTTTTCACGGAAGACTTAAGACTTTTTCTAACATCTTCGGTAGATATTTCGTACTTTTTGATTAAAACGATATCATTTTAGTAATGATGAGAGATTCTTACTCATTTACACGACCCGGATGCTTTAATAAACTTTTGTGTGTTTTTGGTATCATTTATTACGAGAGTTTATTTTCAGTGAAACTATTTTGTTTGAATGACGTTCTTCTTTCAAAATTTCAAGAATTACTCTATTTTCTTCTTTGGTGGAAAAATTGTATCTGATAATGGTCTTTCCGTGTCCGATCCTATTTCTTTCGGACATAATTTTAATGCTTATGTCATGGGTTAAACCTTTGACATTACCAAAATCAGAATCTAACCATACTTTAACGAAAACGAAATACCAGTTTCCATTCCTTGATTGAGTAATAGAGTTTAAAAGATTTATTACGGAGGAGGGTGGTTATTACTACCGTTAAGAAAACTACATGACTTAAGAAGATAAGATTTGTGATTTAAGATAAATATCCTACAGATGTTATGATGTATGTTTAGATGATAGGTTAGAGCATGGTCATGTTGAGTTGAAATTAAGAACCTCAAAATGTTGTGTCAAAGTATAGACTATCCCCTACAAAAATAAAAAAAACTTTGTAGAAAATTTGACAAAAATAATAAGAAGGTATATTGAAAAATCTTATTAAAACAATTCAATTTAACTTAAAGGTCGTTCAAGTTGACTCCAAAATAATTTTAACCTAATTTACATAGATAATTAAGACTTTGATTTTATGTATGATTCACCTTTTTCTTAGATCTTCCTTTCTGGATTCTTATAATTGTTACTAATAGAAGTCCACTACCTTAATACTTAGTAAGATTTAAAGAAGTATGAAGAAGTACAAAGAGTTTGAAAGGTGTTATCTTTAATAGTGTCAATATTGGTTCCTAACGAATATATATTGTCGTGTCATTTAGTGTCTGAACTGTAACGTATATTAAGTCAGTGTCTTTACGTACCGAATGAAGATTCTACGAAGACCTTGAGTTCATTTTTACTGTCTCTAGTACTCTTTATTACTATCTACTTAACATCCCTGTGTTTTATAATATAAGTAGAGGAATATGAGGTATCCTCAGTTTACGATAATGTAAAAGAAATAGAAATTATTAATTATTTATGTCTAAATTCTTGTGTAGAATTTTAGTATTTCAAACCTTTCTTTGTTTCGTATGAAAAGGTTTGTAGACTTCTACCTCATTGTAATTAATTGAGATGGTAAACAACTGATACACGGTACGTGGTAAATTAAAAGTCTATTAACCTCAATGATAGGGGGGTAATGTTATACCCCTTTTGTTGTCGTTTGGTGTTTTTAATTTCCTAAAACCTAAAGTCAACACGGTCAGACTAAAGTGTCATACAAAAAAATTGGAGGCATGTGTAAAGGAGGGTGTTATTGTGGACTGTCACAAAGTGTTACTATGGGCACCATGGTCCATCATCATTTTCTCGGACGGACGTTTACGTCCTCTACAAATTCTCTGTACCCAAACTAGGGACTCATCCTTCTAGGGGACCTCGTCCCGTACCGTTGGGTGAGGTCATAAGAACGGACCTCTTAGAGTACCTGTCTCCTTGTACTATTCTGATGTCAGGTGTCCCAGTGTTTCAAACCTGTGCTGACTTCGCTGAATTGTACGTACGTGTGTACGTGTCTTTTAATCCATGAATGAATCATGAACGAATGATGAAGAGGTATAGTTAAGAGAGGGAAACTAGTCAGACAAATGTCAAATCTTATGTCAAATCTTATATAAAATTGTTATTACTTAAAAAGGTTATACCTTGTGTCTTATAAGGAAGTAAATATATTCAAAAAGTACCGAGGGTCAGTTCAAAATTTCATAGAATTACGTTTAGTGATCTAAAAAAAAAAAATTCGAGTAAGGATAAATATAAACGTTGTTGACAGATTTGTCTTAAATAAGGTAATATCCGAAATAATATGAAATCGAGGAGACACCGGTACACTTGATAAAGACATATGAACAAAACTTAGACCGGTGTTGAGCCCTATTAAGATTGAAAAGTTAACTAAGAGGAATTAAAAATTTCCATGTATCAATGTCGTAAATGTCTAAAAGAGAGGAAAAAGGTAATAAAAATGTGAAGAGTGATTCGATCAATCTTAAAAGGTCTTATTATTGAGAAATCGTCCACTGGATCAGGACCAGGTCTGATGTTTTCCTTTTCACGACCAGGCTCGATTTTCCTTTCGGTCTTGATTAAAAGTGGGTCAGGCTGATCATACCGGAATGTACGACCTTTTCTCGACGACAGGACGTTAGGGATAGATGGGTGGGTCTTTCCAATTACGAAGTGTATCGTCTTCGGAAATTTCTGAGGAGGTCGAGTTTCCGAGGACCGGTAGGACAGACCACCATGGACGTGAGACGAATAACAAAAAGTCAGCGAGTCAGGACAGGTTGAGAAACGTTGGGGTACCTGACGTCGTGTGGTCCGAGGAGGTAGGAAGTGATAGAGGACCTCAAACGAGTTTGAGTACAGGTAATTCAACCACTACAGTAGGTAGACATAGAGGATATGGTTATAATATTTTGTCTTACAACTCACTAGACATGGGAATTTCTATAATTTTTAGGAAGAAAAGGACTCAAATTATCATCTTTTAATACAATCTATAAATTATGTTATGGTATCTCAATAAACCCTACTGTAAATCTCTATTAGAAAAAATCGTGTCTTTTGACGATGTGATATTGGTTACTTTTTGGTCTCGTGGTTAAAATGTATCCAACATTTTTATTTATATATTTTTTATACATGAATCTTGGTTCTCTGAATCTTTTTGTCTCATAATCAGTACTAACAGAATACTCTTTCGAAACAAAAGAAAACAGAAGGTAGAAACATACCAAAGGAGAAAAAGAAATGTATTACTCACACGTCATGAAGATGTGACTGCCTTTTTCGGAAGTACAATTTTTTACTTATATTAAGTCACGGGAGTTTTTGATAAACATGTATGTACTCCAATTTAATTACTGGTTTGTTATACAAATTTTTTTTTTTCACGTTCTGTAGTCGTATTTGACTTGATATCTATACATCGTCCTCCCTCTATGACCAGTTTCATGTGTCAATCACTTGTAATAAATGTTAAATCAGAATGGTAAAGACTATTCTTAAAGTCCGACAAATATTCTAAAATACTCCCGTTTTTCCTTTTTGAATTCTGATTGGAAGAACCTCTTTTGTCCACTTTAACCATTCGTTTTCAGTGTTGCAAAATTACTACACGATAAAATAACACAAAGACATTTATGGTCGTTGAAATTCTTGATACCTCTCTAGACTCAGTTCCGTTACAATTTATGACTGTCATAAGAGTTTCCTCTTTAACATGGTGACATGTTCGACGTGGTGACTTTGTTTGGTCGTAACTATGAACTGTAGTGAACTTAAGTGAACGAAAGGAGGGAGGAGTCTTTCCGACTTTTTGTTACACATTACTTAGGAAAAGAGAGAGATAAATAGAGATTCGTGAGTACCTTTCTTTCTGAAGTCCCAAGTCTAGACGAAAGTCTTTATTGTTTCCTTTCCTTGATCCGTCTCGTAAGACTAGGTGTCTTAGTGTTTTGTAATGACTCTCTGCAGTCACCGGTACGCAAGGTATCGCTTTCCGACACCCGGTCGGACGTGAAACGGTCGGGTACAAGACCTGTGTAATCGTTATTTGATACTTTTGTGATCGGGGTTTTGTTTTCGAGGATGTTTTATTGTTAGTGTACAGTGGACCACAGGTACTGTAAAGTAGTCTCGGGTCACACTTAATTAGATTGTTTTCACTGCACGAGAGTAACCCGAACGCACCACCGAGTCTGTCATTTCTTAGACGGACGTTGTGCCCTCTTGACCCAAGTTAGGGACTCAACCCTTCTAGGGGACCTCCTCCCGTACCGTAGGGTGAGGTCATAAGGACGGACCTCTTAGGGGTACCTATCTCCTCGGACCCTCCGATGGTCAGGTACTCCTTCGTTTCTCAGCCTGTACTGACTCGTTTATTCGTGTCGTGTCGGAAGTGACGTTAAATTTAATCATGTTTTTAGAGTCTATGATCTGATGCTTTGGTATGTACATTGACTTCTTATATAACGATGTATAGAAATATTAAAGATGTTTGTTGTGGTTCATCTTCAATCGATTCCTTCAAACAATTCGTAATCTTTGTCCGAATACTCAGAAACCCAGTCAACAAAGTGAAGAGATTCAGAGTTGAAGGAGTGGATATTCTATTATTACTAGTACTATTATTACTCTTATTATTATTATGATTATGGAAGGAGTACCCGGACGACACACCTAAACATTAACCACAAATTTCTATACAAACCAAAAAGAGAAGAGGAACCCGTAAAGTAGAGATAAAATTACACTTCTAGTAAGACTTGTTTAATGATATACGGTCAGTCATACGAATTTTTGTTTGTTCATCTCTCACTCGGATTTGGGTTGTTAGGAGGTTTTGGTAAAATTTAACGACTGTTTACCAGTTCCCTGGATAGGTCCTTTTATCTTCTCTATTATCGTCTTGCGTCTCCCCGACGAGGAATTGTTTGTCGAACTTGGAAGTCGCCCCTATTATACGAATTTTAATTACCTCCAGTTTATTCATTATGACAACAAATTGACGATTATCCTTTTGTCTTTCGTCTACATATTTTGACATTGTTGTCTTTCCGACGTTCCACGAAGGTTTAGGAATGTAACCTTCGTACCGGTATTACTCTTATAACGAATTAGTTTCCCAAGATTCTTTTCACTAAAATATGGGGTACGTGTACATAGATTGATTGATTTCTACAAATTGGTGTACTTAACTCTCTGGATAAAAAGACTGGTACGGGGACATTTTTGAAATCAATGAGGTATTTTTGACTGTGTAAATGGGGTACCTTCCGACCGGGTGATTGACAGGGTCAATTTCTGTGTCTCGTGACCCCTTTGACCACTTAATCCCGAGGACAAGAAACAGTTCTACAAGACGGATCTACTTTGGTGATCGTAGACACTCACGTCCTTTGACACTTAAAGGTATTTATTGGTGTAAAAGTAAAGTGTGGAGAATATTGAAAGTCTAACTTTTGGATATGAGAGGATCCAGAAGACACATCAAGTAGACAATGATCAACACTTAGTTAGGTATGCACCCGATGGCTTAGTAAGGGAAAGTATTGTCACGTTATTTGACTGATTATGTAAACTTTTAAGTGTCCTACAATTTCGTCGTTCCAGGAATCTTTAAGATCTGACTGAGGGAATAGTAGACCTACTCTTTTTTACCACCGTGTCTCTCCGGGTCCGTAATCTGGTTTCAACATGTCGTCTAATTAAAGATTTACTTGTCGATTGTCCTTTCTTGTAAAATTATGAAGTTATGATCACCAAAAGGTTTCTTAAAAATTTCCTTTTTACAAATTAAAAATTTTTAAAGAAGTAATAAACAATACTTTAGAATGTGTCTGGAGGTTATATATATTATCAGTCTCCACGGTTGACTACCGGTTCCCTCCCTGACCGACTGGATCGGGGAGGAATCCGAAGAAGGATAAACGGTGTGGAGGAGATGGGGTAGGGGTCGAGACCGGACGTGGTGTAGAGACGTTTTGGGACCCTAAATTACTCCGCCTCAGACTTCGAAACGTACATAGTAGAACTTTGACAAAAACGACTTTAAGACCCCGAGGAATTGACACGGAAGTGCTGAGCCGAGACAGGAGACACTAGTGACGCACGAGGGGACCCCGGTCTCCGTGGGTCTGGGTGTTTGGGACAAGGAGAAGGAAAGGAGGAGGGGGATATATACACGAGTTGAATTGACAAAGAGGACCACAGAGGAGAGGAAAATCCGGTATCGGTGCCTGTTGAGATAATTGAAGAGACCTACAGATTCGTTTAGATAAAATTTTATATAGTTTCGTTTCTTTTTGTCTAAAAGACCAAGTCTCACAGTGGTGACAAAATATCAACCGGGGAAGAATTGAACCGTCAGACAACCTTTCTTTTTTTTTTTCCTTAACAAGAAAAGGACCCAAAAGTAGTAAGACGACCACTTGACCCACCTGAGGAAGAGGTCCCTGAACTCTTCGGGACCGGAGAGGTTATCCGTATAAGTTCAGTCGTACCTAGTAATTCGAAACCCTTTCAACACCAGAACGTTTCGGTCACGTTCCGTAAGGTTGTCTTTCGTTGTCTGTCTTTTTCTGGTGAGAGTGAAAGATTGACGAAAATAAAAGTGTTTACCATGTTCGAGTTTCGTTTGGAAGGGGAGATGGTGGCACTAGGTATCATCTATGTCTTATATTACGGTGAGGGAAATACGACGGAGAAGCAAGTCACAAAGAGTTCGGAATTGTAAACACTTGGCTCTCGAAGTTATACACCTTAACAGGACGCGAAATTTCCCGTGAATCGTAATAACGGAAGTGAGTGATTTTCCAGTCAATACAGTGAGGGGTTAGTGGCACTGTTGGTTTGAACGGGGGTATCTAAGATTTGTGGAGCTCTTTGGGTCTTGGTGGAGACTCTTGACCAAGGACCAGTAACGACGGAGGTAAAAAGGGAAGGACGAAAAGGGGTCCAGGCCTCAGGAAGAGTACAAGGGTTGTGTAGAAACGTCGAGACGTCGTGGTAGGTAGTCTTACATAATAGTGTAATAAGTACGCACGTAACCAAGGTGGTGAGAGGTTGGGATGGATACTTATAGGACTTCCATCCCTAGTACGGGCTTGGAAGTTTTAGATAATTTACGAGTTATTTAAACGTGTTTCCTTTTTTTACCTACTTTATTCGTTTATTGTATACGTCCCTTAAACCAGATACAATTCCCTTTTTTACACTAGTAAAAATTTTTGTAAACCCTCGAAGAAGAGAAGAGTTAAGGAACTATGATGGACTTTTACATATTAAAACCTCTATGATACGTCTCTACAAAAATAAGAAACCTCCTCAAACACAATGATCGAAGTCGGACGAAAACTGGGAGAACCGATGGTAATAACCATCCCTTTTTTTAGACTAAGGTGGTGGGTAGTGTTTAGGTCAACTTGATTAATTTGATAGGAATGTCATGACGTCAGTTTTCTCAACGATTTACCCCTTATTTTTAGGTACAAAGTGGATGTACCTTAAAGTCTATGGTCCTAGTCTTTATTCCCACTTCGTTTTCCGGAGTGGTCCCACACACTATACATTCAGTGTGTGGACTTTATGTTGCTGTGTCCTTTCGTAAGCACCCAAGGAATACATACTCCAAAGTGTGCGAAGTCAAATAACTTGGAAGTGATAAATTAGAAAATCTCCTTCTAATGATGATGCCGGGGACAAAGTGTCTAGTCCTTTCTGTAAGTAGGGGGTCTTGTGTTTGGAGTGTTCATCGACTCGGTCCTAAGTTCGAGTAGGTTCGAATTTAAGTGGAGGTTCGAGACTTAGTGGTGCAAGTTGGTAGAGGGTGCGTACATCCCAAGGAGAGAGGACTGTTTTAATGTCCGTGAATTCTATCTTTGGTAATTCAACACAGCGACGAAGTTTCAGTGTGTCATGGAATTCGAAAGTACAGTGACGAGGGTGTAGTCCGACGAAAGAGTTCCCCTCTTCCGTCTTCTGTTTCCTTTTCTAACAAACTACGGATAGTACAAAATCCACCATTCGAAATGTGACTTTAAATTAGGGACATTATTTACATGGACACAACAGTCTATTCCTTTAACTCTAAGGTTCCAATTCTGTGGACAGTTTAAGTAGTAAGAGACCCCAGTGTATGGATCCCTTCTGAGTTTGACTTTCCTACTGATAAAGTGTGATAGTGGATATATTAAAAAAAATTCTCGAATTTGACATTTTTGAATAAAAAATTATATTAAATAAATAAAATTAACCTCCGATGAATGAAATGTTATAACATAACCAAAAACGGTATGTAGTTGTACTAGGCGGTGCCCACATGTGCACAAGGGTTAGGACTTGGAGGAGGGTGGAGGGAGGGGCATGGTAGGGAGACCCAGTAGGGTCACGTGGTCGGGGCTCGTAGGACATAGTACGTAGCTTTCTTTTATAACCTTCTCGGACCTTAAAGATTTCATAATTGTGTATCTTTATGACTGAGTCCGTCATATGTACTATACTTTTGTAGTGCATTTTGACGGTAAAGACAATCCTACCAGTGAATCTGACGACCACCTTTGGTTTACTATGTTCCAAAGGGGGGGATTTTTTTTCTCTTTCTCTCTCTTTCCCTCTGAACGTGATCCCATTCTTCTCTTTAGATCGTCCTCCAAACGACTGATTATAAGAAGTAGAAGTTGGTTTAAGACCGGGTAGTCGGGTACGAGTTCTTATTAAAGGACTAACTATTAATATAATTTAATACGTCTATCTCGACATCAAGAGTTGACTGAGATAAAACACGAAATATTTTCAGAAAAGATTAGTCATTTCTAATCAATGTTATACAAAACATAGTCATTAATATTTCGCCGGTACCATAAATCATGTAAAGTAATATAAAAGTTCGTAGTCTAAGAGTCCAATAATTTAATCTGTACGATGGCGACCCCTCAGACCGTTAAAAAGGATTAATTGTTACTGTTTTCCTCTGTTTCCCCTATAACAAAGTACCAGGTTTACATAAGTTTTCGATTATAGAAGATGCTTTGTGATTTGAACCTATGTGTGGGTGTGTGTGTGTGGTGTGTGTGTGTGGGTGTGTGGGTGTGTCGTCCGAGATGAAAACGACTGGTGATGTTTCGACCGTGAGTTATTTTTTTACCTAAGATTTACTTTAGAAATAAAAGGGAGATAAACATGAAAACTACAATAAAATTGTGTTGACGTTAGTTTTACTAGAAATTCCTTTACAATGTTCAATATATACCAGTGGTTATTTTTAGTTATTCCGGAGAATTTATCATCAAGGTTATTTTGTTTAATTCGTATTAAGAATGAAAGTATTGAGTTACTACGAACTTTGCTTTAGAAAAATATGAGAAATACGTTCATATAGAATCATCATCAATCGTTAACCTTTTTCTCCCAAAATAATCGTTCTAAAGACGATAACGTGCAGGTGGAACTGAATTCCCCAGTTCGCCATGACCTAGTTACATAAGTCCACGTATTTCATACGACGAAGAATCGAATATCTTTTTACTATCGATGTCCAGCAAGACGAGAATTTATCTACATTCTTTACCTTTCTTTTTTATAGGAAACGTGTGACTCCAAAAATTGGCATTATTTCAGAAGTATTAGAGTTTAATCAAGACTTTCCTTTTAATCTTTTTATTAGAAAATTAAAAGGAGGAGATGAAAGGTTGTATTGCATAGAAAGGGTCCGTATGATGTTTTTATTTATACCTGTTCTAATATTTGTTCCTTCATAGAGGTGACAGTATTTTTAGTTATGATATATATATATATATATATGTGTGTGTGTGTGTTACTATATATATATATGATATATCTACGAAAAAATTTTATATGTGGTCACTACTGTATGTATATTTTGTACATTCTACATATAGTAATCATATATAAAATATATGTACATATTTGTAGATATAACAGTAATCATATCAAATATATATATCCATATATGTGTGTAGTGTCCATACACAGAGTATATAAAAAGGGTACTAGATTACGTTTATGAAGGAACTAACATTATATCGGGTATAAATAAAACTATTATACGGACCCTATGTATACTACTACCGACCGTTAATAGTATCACGTTACACGATCCGTGGTAAGATTTACGAAAAGTTTGATTGAGTAAATTAGGATTCCATCCATGACTATACTAGGAAAACGAGGACCACTTGTTTGATTTCGTGTCTCAGAAAGAGTCTAGTGTGTCCTACATTCACGATCTTAGTACTAGATTTGGGGCCGTCTGACCAGGGTCCTAGACGTATGATTTCCGATTTCGATGAATCCCCAAAGGCACCACGGAGTCCCCATTTCTTAGGCGGACGCCTCTTTGTCTGTTTCTCTTGTCTGAATACCTGTGTCCCTCTCCCCTCCCCTCCCACTCTACATACCTCTCTCATTGTCCTTTGAATGTAATCGTATACATTTTTATCTGTCGGTCGTCCCTTAAACGATATACAGAGTCTCTTGAGTTTATCCCCGAGCCATAGTTGGATCTCTACGCCCTACCCCTCTCTCTACCCTCCCTCCAAATTTTCCTCCCTTGTATACACATATATATATACCGACTAAGTACGACTTCAAACTGTCTTTTGTAAGACATTTCTTTAATAGGAACTTAGTTTTTCATTTATTTAAAAACTTTTTTTCTTCTTCGGCGGACACTTACGTCCTCTCTACTCAAGCTAGTGACCAGGTCAATGTGGGGTGTGTAGTGTTTCGTTAATTCGGGTACCCGGTGTTGACAACTCGGACACGAGATCTCGGGTCCTTGGTGTTGATGACTCGGGTGTATGTCGTCGATGCCTTCGGGCGTGAGGGGTCTCGGGCACGACACTCTGCTCTTCGGGTGCGTGGTGTTGTTTCTCATCGGGTTGAGTGGTACTCTCTTTCGGGTGCACGTAGTTGTTTCTGGAATCAGGTTGTTGTTGTTTTTTTCTCAACTTTCAATGGATCGGACCGGGTCTCCTGTGTTGTGCACACCCACGGATAGCGAAAGGTCGAAGTAGTTATACGAGTGAAACCTAGGAGCGATGACCGGTGTGACCGGAGAAATCACGTAAGACAGGCGGCATGGTCAGTGTCCCAGAAACGTGTAGGACGAGTGAGAACGACCTAGTAAGAGGGGAGAGAAGGAAAAGTTATAGTCGAGCACACAGTGAAAGGGTCTTCGTCTGAAAGACACTGGAGGGATTGATGCATGACGGGATAATCTCCAAGAGGATCGTGACAAGAAGAAACCTCTTGTTCTAATATGAACAGACATATTAGTTCACTAACTGCGGTCACAGAAGGTGACTGTGGCTTCTAACCCTTAACCAGACGGAAACAAAAAGGGGTCATAAAGACGGTCACAGGTCATGACACATGACTTACCTACATCTCTCCTTATGTGTCTGAGGTACGATAACATCGGAGACTCGTTCAATCGGAAAGTCTACCCAAGGAGACTTAGACTTCTTACTTTAGACGCATAGATATTTTCTCCCGGTTTTCCTCCGTCTACACAGTCTCTGGCTTCCCGGTCCTTCTCACGCTGTACCTGGAGTAAGTAGGTGAATCGACCGTTAGTGATCCGTCCAGGGACAACTCATAGTTCCTTATACCTGCCGCACTACTCCTGTCAAAGATTTCCTTTGTCAAGACGATACCGATTAATTTGTTTACGTTATATTGAATTCCCGTTATATAAATGTTTCCCTTCTGTCACCTCCTTGTTTAGTGGTGTACCGATGTCAACTCTTACCAAAGTCACCATTTCAGACGCTCCTCTGTTCACTCAAAAAGTCCAACGACCTTTTCTTAATGTACTTTATGACACGAGTTTCAATCTGTGTATACTCTTATGTGTTTTCCCAAACCTTTACATCCTGACGGGTCCTTTCGGTCCTCAACCCCCGGTCCTTCGCCGATTCACCACCAGTCTAAGACCTCCTTTGCTCTGCGGCACGTGTCGTCATCAAGACGACACTCCTTTGCAAGTCACTCCTTTATTGACATTTACATCCTGGTTATACTGTATTTTGCCGTCTGGCAAAAGGGGTACGGACTCTACAAAGAGGAGTCGTAGTGGTTAGGAACGGAGGGTGGGAGCTGTACAAACCTTTCCGCGAGACGTGAGCTGGGTAGTGTCAAAAACAGGGAGAGAACCGAAGTCCCTAGTGGAGGTACTTCCGCTGCGAGGTCTGCGAGACGATTGGGACATAGGTTCAGAGTAGGAGTGTGGAGAATGAAGGCAGGTCCCTAAAAGTAGAGACAAAATCCGAAAGGAACAGGATCGTAAGGTCATCGAGGGAGAGTACTGAAGGGTCGTAGATAATTATATTAAAATGAGTCCTACCTTCGGAGTGTGAGTGTAGAGGGAGAGAACGACCTGTTCACTTCTACGATACGAACACTCATAACCCTTTTAGATTCACCATCGTTCCGTCTTTAAGATACATTAATCCTTAACCCCGCCCGTGATCTTTTCGGAAGGTAGATCAAGGGAAGTGATATACCTCGACTTCGGGTCCGGTGTGAGAACAACTGGCACAGAAGGCACAGACACGTCTCCTTCATAGACGAAGAGTGAGTTGTTACCGGGACTTATATCTCGCTCGTCTGTTCGTCCGTGTCGTCCTCTTTTGAGCCCTCGGTGTGTCGTCTGTACGCCCCCTATTCCTCCCAGCGAGACGGGTCTTTGTGCGTGACGGGTCAGGGTCACAGTGGGTGCGGAAACAGGTGACCTTGTGTCCGAGGGACCCGACTGACAGACGAAATGTAGGTGTAGTATTTTGCTTCGGACGGTTGGTTATACGGGACGGGAGAATACGTTTCGTATGATGATCCGTAGAGTGACTTCTCGTTTCATACAACCCCTTTATCTGTAAGTGTTTACGTACAGTCATATTTGAATCCGATCGAATATCTTATTAGTCATGTATTAACGTATTCTTTATGGGTGGTTAGGATACGTGATTAGTTAGGTCAGAAATTTTCACGTATTTTATTGTATTCGTTGATTATATATATATATATATGTTGGTTCCTTTTAGTTACGGTGTCTCCTCTTATTGGTTCTCTTTATTAGTCTTGTTGACTGTGGTCTTCTTGGTCTTTATTAAATCAACTATCTTCTCCCATAAAATCGTCCAAGTGATAGGTGTCTGTCTAATGTTTCCTATAACGTAGATTACAGTCGTTACCAACTTAGATCGACATCCCATAATGCATAGGTGATATGGGTGAAAAATTGTAAGAAGACACAAGTCTTTTCAAAGACTTTTCAATTGTCCGTTTTCTTATAATCAGATATTTTATTCCTGTTTCTATTCGATGATATCAACTCCTTACTTTTCATTCTTTCTTAAGACTTTTCCTTCCACCACTACTAGACTTGCTCATTCACTGAAGGGACCACCAAGTCACGGATTCTAAGGTGTGAGGGTTACGTTCCCCGATCCCAAGTTGAAGACCAGTTCCTTGATCGAGGGTATACGACGTTGATTCTGGGTCACGTCGGTTCCTTTATTGTTTATTTATCAAAAAATTTTTCAGTTTTTTCACTTTCGGTTGGTCAATGACTCCTTCAGTTTAAAAAATATAAAAATTTCTAAGTCTAAGTAAAAAACACTTTAAAGTCTTGTGGTTCATATTTATCTTCTTATTTTGATCGAAAAGGGTGATCTCTCTCCTTTTCACCTAATAGATATTTTCTGGTCTAGTCTGACTCTTGTTTACAGAGTTTTGTTGTGACTTATGGTCTACTGATACACCTTTACGTAAGTTTACAGACTCCCTTTTGTTAGAATTTTGACTTGACAAGTCGGTCATCTGTCTTTAATTAAACCGTTTTACTACTGTCAAACTCAATAAGTTCTGAGTGTTTTAAGTGGAGGGTACATGGATTATGTCGTGTGTTACAGTCAGTTTTTACTGAATTTCCATCTTTTTTTTAGGGTTTTCTATGTCTCACTTCATTCGGTCTTTCTTTTTGTGGTTATGTCATATGATTGTGTATATATACCTTAAATCTTTTTACCGTTACTACTGGGACATACGTTCTGTCGTTTTTTCTGTGTCTACACATATCGCCTGAAAACCTGAGTCTCCCTCTCCCTCTCCCACCCTACTAAACCCTCTTACCGTAATTTGTACATATGATAGTACATTCTTAGCTTAGTGGTCAGATACAGGTTACGTACGAACCCCGACCACGTGCCCCTACTGGACCTCCCTACAACACCCCTCCCTCCACCCTCCCCCCAAGTACAAACCCTTGCGTACATGTGGGCACCACCTAAGTACAGTTACATACCGTTTTGGTTATGTCATAATACTTCATTTTTTATTTAATTAATTAATTATTATTTTTCTTTTTTTTGTTTTTGTTTCTTTCGTTACAGAAACGGTGACCTTGTAATGACGAACCAATCGTTCCCAAATCTATATATCTTAATATAACGAAAGAGATACAATTCAGAATTGATCATGGACCATGACAAAATTCACGTTACATCTATTAGTATGATGAGATAAATAACTTGAATGTCTGTTTCGTTTCCTCTGTCTCTATGTCTTGTTCTTTATTTACGAGTTTTGTAGTTATTACCCCTCTCTATACACGAATTGTTTTACTCATTCGCAACTCACTTTTACCAGATTTGAAGAGTAGAAGGTGCCGGTCTCGGTTGTCAAACTTTTGGTTGACCTATTATTTCTTTCCATATAGTGTCTTGTCGTATGTGTTGTTTCTTACCGACGCGTAGTCCGTGACTGACCTGTCCCGCTTACACTTCCATTTTCAAAGATTCTGCCGCCTCGGAACTTGGAGCAGGTGAAAAGTTCAAGGATAAGTTTTCCCTGTATAACATTTTACTCGAATGTATTCCGCCGTTATTTACAAGGAAAACTTTATAAAAGAGAAAAGTAAAAAAAAATAGGGTCCTTCGGAGTTATGTCACCGTCCACATAAAATATATTTACTGGTTTTACATTGTTACATTCATACGGAGTGTAGAACTAGAGGTAGACAAAGGGACACTCTTTTAATTTGTCGGAACGTCGTCTGGTAGGAAAGTGTTTAGTAGAAAGTCTACCGGAGACACACGTCGTGTAAGTAGACTCGGAAGGTAGAGAGTTTCAATCTGACTGGAGAAGTCCGAGGCGAGTACCCTGTAGTCACAAAAAGGTTGTGTCCGAGGCAGAAATGTAAGGCGGTCGACTGATACTTTAAGTAAACTGATGTCACTTTAGACCGAAAGAACTCCCCAAGTTCTCAATTGACAATGGCTTTTTTTTTAGACACCCTCCTTTTCAGACAGTACCAATTACTATACTAAATAACGTTAATATCTTTTGATGGGACTAACAAGTTTAACACCAGACACCCGGAGTCGGTCTAATTTACGGTCCGACGTTGATCGTGTCCCTCCATTAGCTTATTAACTGAAGTGATTTATCGTGACAAAAATTAAGGGTGTCGTTTGAAAGTTTTCATATTTAACCATAACACACTACCTCTCTTTGTTTTGGGGTTCTAAAATTTTTAATCTGACACGTTGTTTTTGTCTGGATCATAAACGACTGGTTTCGATTAAACATTCCGTTCAAAAGAAGCTTCAATAGACTTCAAATCTCCCAATGTGTCCCGGTTTCTAAAGTATATTGGGTTATTGATTAATAATATTGTACATTATTGACGGTAAACACTTACAAACACAGGGGGTCGTTTTAAAGTGTACGATCTTAGGATTGGAGGTTATATTACAATAATCCTCCACTTCGGAAACCGTCCACGAATCCCAGTACTCACACCTCAGGAGCATTTACCCAATCACGGGAATCTTTTCTCTGGGACCTCTTCGGACAGAAGAGGAAAGATAGTACCCTTCTGTGTACTTTTCATTGTATCTCTGTCATGTATACAAACTATAATAGGTGAGTCTTCTATCAGACGGACTTGGTCATCTGACCTCTCACTTCCTACTCCGTCATAAAAACTTTCAGATAGTTCCCAGTGTTTATCAAATAAGATCAATTCTTTTCTTGACCAGTGGATATAACAGTCACTATGAACACATACTAGTTTCTTAGGAGTCACCAATTAATACCTTTACGATAAAATCAGAGTTTTCTTTTACCATGTTTTCTATTATTCCTTTTATTGTCCATTATACCTACGAACGATAGACGTAAGAGAAGGTTTTGGAGATTCCCGTCAAAAACAACAACAACAACAAAAAAATTATTGGGTAATACAGTAGGTTTCGTGTAGATCTAGTTCGTAAAGGTTTGTTGGTGATTTCCCGTATATAATTGATATCGAGGGTCACATCCGTGGTCTGAGTATTTCCAAAGAAAATAACGTACGAGGGTTGTACGTACTTTAATTCGAAACAAGATTTCAAATCTTTACCCGACAAAGGTAAAACGGATACGGTTTAAATGTTAGATAACTCTTTTGTCTTACCTGTTTCTGTCTATGGTGTTCATTAGATGATTACCGGGTGGTCTTTATAAGGTACTTGTGTTTTTTTGTACTTTTCTTTGTGTGTATTAAGTCTGTATAATTGTGTGTTTAGTTCAACTTACCTACTCCTTCACACTTGTCCTCTGATTACTTAATTCCATTTACTTGGGTCTTATTCTATAATAACCCATTTGTAATCTCTTTTGAACTTTGTCTGTACTTTATATGTGTCTTTACACCTCCTGCATTAGATTAACCTTTGTGACCGGTACTTTACCCCCAACCAGTATTGTCTCCCCCGAAGGGTCCACCGAGTCATCATTTCTTAGACGGACGGTTGCGTCCTCTGCACCCTCTACGTCCAAGCTAGGGACCCAGTCCTTCTAGGGGACCTCCTCCTTTGCCGTTGGGTGACATCGTGGGAATGGACCTCTTAGGGTCCCTGTCTTCCCGGACCGTCCGATAGTAGGTACCCCATCGTTTTCTCTGACTCTCCACAAATGTTAGTGTTCCCGAATTGTTAGAGTCTGGGAGAGCTCTTTGTCCTCGACTCCACTCCCCATTTCGACTCCGGTATCACTGGGTACTCTTGTCACCCCCGGTCCTTGGTTTTAGTCTTATTTTCCAAAAGTTTTTATTGTTCTGTCTATTTGTTTGACGTCTTGTCTTCGGTGCGTTCTACTTTTCACTTCCTTTGCGGGTTAGTTAAGGTTGTCAGACCCACCGACACACGGTAAAGTCTCCTTACCTGAAAGGTCAGAGGGTCGATCCGTAAATTAAAACGTAGATAAACCAGACAAAAAGACAAGAAGAAGGATTAGCGTTGTAGGTAATCTCCACCTTGAGACTGTTGTGTTTTCGTTCGGGACCGATAGAAGTCTTTCAGAGTCCCCACTTTTAGACTTCAACCATTGATAAGAGTCTTTACGTAAGACAAATTCTTTTGAGAACCACTAATAAAGAAGTAGAAAGAAATTATCTCGTTATACATAAACAGAGGTTTTCCTAAACAAAGACAATAAGACACATAACCGAATAATCAGTGTCGAAGAGAAAGTAAGGATTTTATACCAGTCTATTAAATGATTATTTATGACAGTCAAAAAACAAAGAAAAAATTACGATGGTGATCCCTCATTGGTTCTCATTTATGACTCTAAGAAATTTGTGCCTTCCTTTTCTTTGTCTTTCAGAAGGTTGATTACGTTGAATTATACAGATCAAATAGGGTTATACTCCAACAATTATCCTCTCAATACACAAATCAGTATTCCTATACTTATTCGGTGTTTAAGGACTCAAATCTTATATCTTTCGGTGGTTTCTTGTAGTGAGATTGGGATTAAAATATAAATAAAAATACACAGTTGGACTAACCTAGTACTCCACGGGTTTATAAACTGATTTGTAATAAAGACCCATACATACTACTTAAAGTTAATACGTGAATTTGACCATTTTAGTCATTTCATTAAACAGGAGAGGTTACACCCACCCCTAATAGTTTGGGTGACTCCAAGACTTATTTTGTTTTTCCGTCTCCTTCCTTCTTAAGTTGGGAAGGACGGGCTACGGAACTCGACTCTATGACTACAAGAGGACGGAAGGTGTACGGACCAAAAATCCGGAAGTCTGAACCCGACTTAATATGGTGTCCGAAAGTACCCAGAGGTCGATCATCCATCGTATAGTCCCCTGAAGACTCGGAAGGCTTAACGTGTTCGGTTAAAGAATGTTAGTTAAGAGAGAGATATATATATATACACACACTCACACACACACATACATATATATACATACATACATACATAAAGGTATAGGATGACCAAGGTAAAGAGATTCCTCTTGGGTCTGATTGAACTCTAAAGTTCCGTTGGTCCGTTTGACTTAAGTTTGGGGGGACTCCTCTCTACCCTCTGTCTTTAACCTTTTGATCCTCTCTTTCTCCGCTATTTGGATTTTCGTCCTTTTTGTAGTCGAGTTTTGATTATGTAAAAATTTCGGACCTTCATCCGATCGTGTCGCCAAATCTTCGGGACCCTCGGTGTCTGCTCACTCGGGAATGGGTGAGGGGTCGAGAAGAGAGACTCGGTGGTGCTCACGAATACTCCTTCTACCACCTCCCGTCCCTTGGACCCTCGTGGCGACCTACGGTGTCCCGCGTCTCGTCCCGGTCCGCGCCCTCACCCTCACCTCCTCGTGTATCGCCTCAATTTGCAGATAGTGTCGAGGTCTTTAATACGTCAAAAAACGGAGGGGTCAAAATAATTTTATTATTTAATTGCTTAAAAGATTATAAGAATGTTACTTTTAAATGACCCATAAAATTTTTGTAAGACAACGGCAGACATAAAAATAAGTTCCGAAAAATGTAGTTATCAGTATTTTCTAATGAATGTTTAAAAATATTGGTTATGTCAAAATACGTCAGAAATTTAAAACCCCTAGTTGTTATTTATACAAAGATATTATTTGCACTTTCTACAGAAAATGAGACGCAACCTTATCAAATTCATAATAATGACGACAACTCTATATATATGTGTGTATACAAATATATTTACGACATGTGTGTATGTGTATAATTTCTTACAATGAGTCGGTAGTTTTTCTTACTTTATTACGGTATACGTCTTTGTTACCTACCTAGAACTTAGATCTCTAATCATAGGATTCCCTTCACTCACTCTTTTTCTAATTGTGATGTGCTATAGTGAATATATATCTTAGATTTTATACTGTTTTTACTTGAATAGATGGTGTGTTTTTGTCTGAGTGTCTGTGTCTCTTGTCTGAACACCAAGGGTCCCGCTATTTCCCCTTTCTCCTTTCGGCCTAACCCTCTGACCCTGATCGTCTACGTTTGATAATTTATATTTTACCTAAATTTTTTGTTCCATAACATATCGTGCCCCTTGATATAAGTTGTAGGATATTATTTAGTATTGCCTTTTCTTGTCCTTTTTCTTATATATATTATGTATATGTTGTATATAAGGGCAGGGAATGTCCGTTTCAGAAAAGGTACACTTAGTGGTCCCCTCGGATGGATAGATAGTGATTTAGTGAACCGTCATCTGGTCTTTGATTGTGTTGTGACATTTAGTTGACGTGCAGTTACTCTTAAAAATTTGACGTTGAATTCTCGAATAAAAGGAACCTTCTCCTCTGTGGGCAGGTTGGGTAGTATCAGTATTTACCTCGTTAAATGAGAGAAGGTTGAAGAACCTTACTTGGTGTTTTTAGGATTGCATTGATTTGACTAAGAGTTAGATCGACAGAAAGGTTATACAGTATGACAGAGTACACTTTCAATTACTGTCTAAATAAAGTGTACCAAAGATCGATAAGTCACTCGAAAAACGTGATATTTCACAGGTTTCCAACAAAATAAAAAAAGGAGTCTCACAAAACATTTCGTAGATAGCCGTGCCCCTACTAGGTCTCTCTACTAAACCCCACCTTCCACCCTCCCTCCAAGTCCTAACCCTTGAGTACATGTGGGCACCGACTAAGTACAGTTACATACCGTTTTGGTTGTGTCATAACATTTCGTTTTATTTCCTTTTTATTTTTATTTTATTTTACTGTTCCATTTTTTTTATTTTTTTTAATTCATAGTAGTAATAATACTATATAGGAACGGACTCGTTTATAAAGACTCGAAAGTTTAAGAAACACCAATCGGTACAAGTAATTCACTGGAGATGGATTGAAGTTCCAGGTCTCCTTATAACTCGCTATAAGAATGAGTCAGAGTCTCTTCATATTGAACTGACGGGGATTAATGTGACTCTATTACGTCGTGTTTGAGGACACTCTTCCGTGACTGACACAGATGAATCTCTTTTTACCATCATCTGACCTACTCCCTGAATGAGTCTATGAGCAAAAGACAAAATTTATTGGTGTAGGAGTAGTGAAGTTTTGTACTTGCATTGACTTACGAAAGACAATCTTAAGACACCGACGACCTTCTTTAATGGTGTTTGTTCTACCGACTTTTGTTATGTTTATATAGGGGGGTCAAGGTCTCCGGTCTTCAGGGTGTGGGTCCACAATCGTCCCGACACACGGGAGACGTCCCAGACACCAACTTAGGTAGGAAACAGAGGAAGTCGAAGGCGACCGAGGTCCACAAGACACTGACCGCCGGTGTCCTATGGTCCTAAGGTTAGGGACCCGGGATCAGTTGTCAATCCCATTTGCTTCGTGAAAAATCCAAATACTACGAGTTTGTAGTGTCTTAATGACAAAAGAGGAAAGCAGAGTCTCTTGACATCACACCAATACCAAAAGTAAACTTTATGTCAAGTCGAATAAAGACAGACATAAAACTAAAGATCAAAAGGGGGAACAAACAACTAGAATAAATAAGTATAGCACATATATTTTGTCGTCGTATCAAGATATGTTATGGTACGTAAAATTCTGCAGAGTTGGAGAGAAGGGTTAATAAAGATGGAAAGGTGACGCAAGGGTAAGGGACAGAAAGGGAGATCCATTGGTTATATTAATTAGAGAGTTCATGGAAAGGAAGAAACCACATATTTAAAGTCTACGTACATAAAAGAATAAAGGGGAGGAAAGAATATGTTTTCCATCGTATAATATGAGAAAAAGTGAAACGGAAAAGTGAAAACCTTCAGTACGATGTTGTCGGCATCTCTATTTGGAGAGAACAAAATGTAGACGTGTTAGAGGTAGTGTATATAAATGGTCAAATAAATTAGTAAGGAGTTATAAAGTCGTAAAGCCAACGAAGGTTATAATATAGTAATGTTTAAGATGACGTTGTTGTTCTTGAAGTGTATACACGAAGGTATAACAATTTCCCCATGGAGGTCCCATTTAAAGATTTTCACTTTAACGACCTAGGTTACGGTTTTGTATACATCAAACAAAACAAAACAATTCTACCACGGTTTGAGGGGAGGTGTTCCTACCATGGTTAAACGTAAAGACAGTGGTCACACACTCTCACGGATAAAAGAGTGTCGAAGTTTGTGTCTTACCCAACAAAGTGAAAAATTAAGAACGGTTAGACTATATGTCCTTTAGTATTGCGTCTCGTGAAATCAAAAGTAAAAGGAGTAATTTCACTCCGACTTTTTGAAATAGACAACTTCACAGTAAAATATAGAAATAGACACTTAACAGACAAGCACATGAAACGTGTAAAAAGATGACCAAAAATAAGATTAAAAATTTCTAAAGAAATATATAATTCCTATAATCGTGAAACACTATGTACTCCGTTTACGAAAGAGAGTCAAACAGTCAATATAAAAAATAACGTTTCAAAACACATAAAGTCAGTCAAGTCAGAGAGTCAGTACAGGCTGAGGAACGGTGGGGTTCCCGGCGTCGTATTCTCCGAAGGGACAGGTAGTACTTGAGGGTCTCGAATGAGTTTGAGTACAGGTAGCTCACCCACTACGGTAGGTTGGTAGAGTAGGAGACAGTAGAGGAAGAGGAGGACGGAAGTTAGAAAGGGTCGTAGTCCCAGAAGAGTTTACTTAGTCAAGAATCGTAGTCCACCGGTTTCATAACGTCAAAGTCGAAGTCGTAGTCAGGAAGGTCACTTATAAGTCCTGACTAAAGGAAATTCTAACTGACCAACCTAGAGGAACGTCAGGTTCCCTGAGAGTTCTCAAAAGAGGTTGTGGTGTCAAATTTTCGTAGTTAAGAAACCGTGAGTCAGAAGAAATATCAGGTTGAGAGTGTAGGTATCTACTTATGACCTTTTTTTTATCGGAACTGATCTACCTGGAAACAACCGTTTCATTACAGAGACGAAGAATTATGCGACAGATCCAACCAGTATCGAAAAGGATTTTCCTCGTTCGTAGAAAAGTAAAATACCGACGTCAGTGGTAGACGTCACTAAAAGCTCGGGGTTTTTTATTTGAGAATGACAAAGGTACAAAGGGGTAGATAAACGGTACTTTACTAGTCTGGTCTACGGTACTAGAATCAAAAGACTTACAACTCAAAATTCAGTCGAAAAAGTGAGAGGAGAAAGTGGAAGTAGTTCTCCGAGAAATCAAGGAGAAGCGAAAGACGGTATTCCCACTACAGTAGACGTATAGACTCCAATAACTATAAAGAAGGTCGTGAGAACTAAGGTCGAACACGAAGTAGGTCGGACCGTAAAGCATACTATATGAAACGTACATTCAATTTAATCGTCCCATCATTATATATTGGAACTGTATGAGGAAAGGGACAAACCTTGGTCAGACAACAAGGTACAGACCAAGATTGACAACGAAGAACTGGACGTATGTCTAAAGAATCCTCAGTCCAGTCCACCAGACGATAAGGGTAGGGAAAGTCTTAAAAGGTGTCAAGCAACACTAGATGTGTTTCTGAAACCGAATTAGTTATTTCGTCTTCATCTACAAAAAGACCTTGAGAGAACGAAAAAGGTACTAGGTTGTCTACAACCGTTAAACTAGAGACCAAGGAGACGGAAAAGATTTTGGTCGAAGTTGTAAACCTTAAAGTGTCAAGTGTATGCTAACTTCGGACCGAACCTTTTAAAACTCGTAATGAAATGATCGTACACTCTATTCACGTTAACACGCCATCAAACTCGTAAGAAACCGTAACGGGAAGAAACCCTAACCTTACTTTTGACTGGAAGAGGTCAGGACACCGGTGACGACTCAAAAGGTTTAAACGACCGTATAACTCACGTCGTGAAAGTGTCGTAGTAGATGCTAAACTTTATCGAGTTGGTCTTAAGATAGTGGAGGTGATCGAAACGAGCATCGTTACGAAGGATTCCGGATGAAATGAAGTGTAAGGTCCTACAGACCGAGATCCACTCACTAGTGTGGTAACACCAATAGACCCAGTACTTCGAGAAAAAACATATCAAGAAGACACATAAGAGCAGTGGAGAAGAATTATAGAAGACAAGACAATCCAGGTATCGTAAAGACAGGAAATAACACGGGTAGAAACGTACTTTACAAGGGAAGCTTAGAGATTAAAAGAACTTCTCTTGAGATCAGAAAGGGTAAGATAACAAAAGGAGATAAAGAAACGTAACTAGTGACTCTTTCCGAAAGAATAGAGAGGAACGATAAGAAATCTTGAGATATAAGTTTGCCCATATAAAAGGAAAAGAGAAACGGAATGTGGTAACAGGGACTCTGTCAAAAAGACATCATTTAAAATAATTAGTAAATAAAATAACGGAGTCATAAAAATTTTCCAAAATACATAAATAAAAGACCGACACGACTCAGAAACTACGACACACGTCCAAAAGAGATCGACGTCGTTCGACCCCAGAGAGAAGTAACGGCACACGCTCGAAGAGTGACTCCACCGAAGAGAAAAACACCTCGTGTCTGAGGTCCGTTTACCGGAAGTTAACGCCGAACACCCGAGATCTCGTGACGGAGTCATCGATATCGCGTGTCCGAATCGACGAGGTGCCGTAACGTTTAAAAGGTCTGGTCCCTGTAGGGACCATAGGGAACATGACGTCACCTAAGAATTGGTGACCCGGTGATCCCTTCGGGACGAAGTCATAAAACTCCGGGTCGATTTTTGGGAAAGGGAAGTGTATCCATTTTCTTATTAATACATGTAAAAGAAGATAATATATATGTTAAAATCAAAAATCCAAACCTAGAGACTAGGTAGACCTCAAATAAGAGTACATACTACACTCAAGACTTAGATTAAAATAGAAAAAGGTCTACTGATTATTCAATAGGATCTTAATGAATCAATTTTCAGGTAGAAACGATACATTAAACTGTACTGTAGAAATATTATTTATGTCAAAATCTATAAGGACCCTCCCTCAGAAATAAGTGTATGAAGACACAGAAAGTGTCCACAAAATTTCTAATGGAAAAGCCAAAAACGTTTGATTAAAATTCATAAATTAGAGAAAACAACGATAAATTTACACCAAAGAGGTGGTAATACAGACGTGTGACCAATGATAAAGAGATAGACTTCTGTTCGCTAAAGTTAAAGGAATACAATTAAAATATGCAACAAATGAAATGACTTAAAGAAAATAACACACTCTTTCAGAATGGTAACAAGGGGATCTCAAAAGGTTCATGTACTAGTATAATAGCCGTTTGTCTTTGTTAAGATAAAGAAGAAAAGGTTAAGAATCGAAAGATTAACGGACCAGGATAAGATTCTGTTACAACTTACCATCATGTCTATCATCGTATAAAAGGAACAAGAGTCATAATTACTTCATGGACATCATAAAGAGGTTTCTACAATCGGACTTCTTACTCGGTGTCCCTAAGTGACCACCGAGTGACCATTTCTTAGACAGACGATTACGTCCCCTAGACCCAAGCTAGGGACCAGACCCTTCTAAGGTGCACGGAACCTCGTCGATTTGGACACGTGGTGTTGATGACTCGGTCGTGAGATCCCGGGTACTCGACGTCGGTGGTTCTTCGGACGTACGGATCTCGGACACAAGGCGTTGTCCTCTTTGGTGGCGTCACTCTTCGGACACGTGGTGTTTCTCTCCTCGGGGACGAGCGACTCTGATCGCTTTCGGGTGTGTGTCGTCGCTTCTGGGTCACGTCGGTGTTCATTCGTTCAGATTTTTGTTTTTCTTGGTGAATGTGTAACAATTAAAAACAAGTTTCTGAAAAATCGTAGAGACCTCTATGAACATCCTAGACAAAAAGAGGAATCTAGACAAGGACGCCACATAGTAAAATGACTTAAAGAATTGACACTTGGTTCGAACGGGAGGACCTTATTTACGGTGAATTAGTACCAAATGGTCTAAAAATAACATCACAACCTAAGACGAACGACTACAAAATAATTTGAAACGTGGTTATAAGGATTTACTATAACCATTATCAAAAGATTAATATTAAAGTAATCGAATGAATAAATAATTTTTCTTAAAGTTATGAAAATTTATGTAATATTTCGACACCCATATAGATCGGAAACTACCAAACCTTCTTAAGGGGACACTTTAGTATTCCTAGACCACAAAGAAATACTTCATCGACGAAATTTTAGTAGAGATAAAGAAACTACCTTGACAGACAAATTGGAAGAAAAGTATTGTTTCTGTTAAAGAAATCCTTTGACAGATAAGGTGTGTCCAAAAGTTTAAGTAAACGTATCTACAACCGTTTTGACAGAGATTACTAAAAAAAATTAAGAAGACAAAACTGTCAATAAAGACGGTTAAGAATAAAACTTATAAATATGAAAGAGTAATCCAATCAAGTCCCAAACATATAAAACGATTAAAAAGGTTTTTGGACAAAGACCGAATTAATATAGATTCAAATAAATAAAACAAATAATAGAAGGAGGAAAAGGAAAGTAAACAAATGTAAAAGATCGAAAAACTCAGACCGTAAACAATTAAAAGTAAAAAGTAAAAGTATCCACAAAATTCTTTTAAGAAGATTAGTTAAGAAGAAAATTAGTAATGAAATTGTATGTTGTCTAAAGAGATAGTAGAAGTAAAAATTAAATCACACTCTACATGTTACTCTATATAATTTAAGTATAGTAGTCTGGAAAACGACTTCGAATTGAGAAGTACACATCAAGTCAAGTCAACGAGTCAGTACAGGTTGAGAAACGCTGGGGTACCTGACGTCGTACGGTCCGAAGGAACAGGTAGTGGTTGAGCGTCTCAAATGAGTTTGAGTACGGGTAGCGTAGTCACTCCGGTAGGTTGATAGAGTAGGAGACAGCAGGGGAAGGGGAGGGTGGAAGTTAGAACGGGTCGTAGTCCCAGAAAAGTTTATCGGTCAAGAAGTGTAGTGTACCGGTTTCATAACCTCAAAGTCGAAGTCGTAGTCGGGAAGGTTACTTATAAGTCCTGACTAGAGGAAATCTTACCTGACCAACTTAGAGGAACGTCAGGTTCCCTGAGAACTCAGAAGGGTTGTGGTGTCAAGTTTTCTTAGTTAAGAACACATCACCTTAAGACTATAAGAGTTCTTTCGAGGGTCAATGCTCAAGGACTCAAGAACATATAAATTTTCTATACTATTACGACAAGACAATTGATCAGTAAGAGAAAGTCCGATTTCGATTCGATTTAGGTCATGAAAAATCATACTAGATCAATAGAAAGCAAAATCTTCACGAAAAGTCGTAGCCTGTCTCCTGGGACCATCCGATGTCAGGTATCCCAACGTTTCTCAACCTGTGGGGTGCGGGCTCCGGTCCCCGTCACCGGCCCTCCTCGGTGGGACACGGGCTCCGGTCCTCACCGCCGGTCCTCCTCGTTGGGGTGCAGGTTCCTCGTCACCGACGCGCCCGCGTCCTCCCGGATCTCCTCGGTAGGGTGCAACATCCAGTGCTTCCCGACACCACTCCTCTATGGGGAGTGGGTTCCATTCCTCGTCGTCGACGTGAAAGGACCTCGTCGGCACTTCTCTATGGGGTGCGGGTTCAATTCTCTTTGGGTTCATTCTACCATCCACAACGTTCTCCCGTAGTCTCCCGTCTGTGTGACTTTTGTATGAGTGTCTTTTGATCAGTTAGATTAGTGTGATCCTGGTGTCGGAACAGATTGAGTTACTTTGATTCGGTACGGGTGCCCCGTTGGGTTCTACCCGGCCAGGACCACCTCTCCAGACTGTCTTACACCAGGTGAGGGTTCTACCCACCCAGGACCACCTCTCCAGACTGTCTTACACCAGGTGACCTCTTCCCTTACCGTTTGGTGAAGTCATAAGAACGGAACTCTTGGGGTACTTGTCATACTTTTCCGTTTTAATATCCTATGACTTTCTTCTTGAGGGGTCCACTCATCCACGGGTTATACGATGACCTCTAGTCACCTCTTTATTGAGGTCTTTCTTCCTTCCCTACCTCGGTTTCGTTTTTGTTATGGGTCGACACCTACACTGATCACTATCTTCGTTCCAGGTTATGACATTTCTCGTTATAAGGTATCCTTATACCTTACAGTCCAGGTACTTAGTTCCGTTTAACCTTCACCAGTTTTTTCTCTACCGTTCCCACTTGCAGCTGTAAGATCCTTAGTCGCTTGATTTTGCCTGACCGACGACGACGACGATTCAGTGAAGTCAGCACAGGCTGAGACACGTTGGGGTCTCTGCCGTGGTGGTCCGAGGGGGCAGGGACCCTAAGAGGTCCGTTCTTGTGACCTCACCCACAGTAAAAATTGAGTATACTGGTAATATAGATGATGACGCCCGTCCTGTGTGTAGGACCTTACACTTCAGTTCACCCGGAATCTTTCGTAGTGATCCTTGTTTCGATCACCTCCACTACCTTAAGGTCACCTCGATAAAGTTTAGGACTTTCTACTACGACACTTTCACGACATGAGTTATACGGTCGTTTAAACCTTTTGAGTCGTCACCGGGGTCCTGACCTTTTCCAGTCAAAAGTAAGGTTAGGGTTTCTTTTCTTACAAGTTTGATGACATGTTAACGTGAGTAGAGTGTACGATCATTTCACTACGAGTTTAAGAGGTTCCGTCCGAAATCGTTATATACTTGGTACTTGAAGGACTACAAGTTCGACCAAAATCTTTTCCGTCTCCTTGGTCTCTGGTTTAACGGTTGTAGGTGGTCGTTCTCAAGGTCTTTTCGTAGATAAAGACGAAATAACTGATACGGTTCGGAAACTTACACACCTAGTGTTATTTGACACCTTTTAAGACTCTCTCAACCCTTATGGTCTGGTGGATTGGACGGAGAACTCTTTGGACATACGTCCAGTCCTTCGTTGTCAATCTTGAACCGTACCTTGTTGTCTGACCAAGGTTTATCCTTTTCCTCATGCCGTTCCGATATATAACAGTGGGACGAATAAATTGAATATACATCTCATGTAGTACTCTTTACGGCCCTACCTTCTTTGTGTTCGACCTTAGTTCTAACGACCCTCTTTAGAGTTAGTGGAGTCTATACGTCTACTATGGTGGGATACCGTCTTTCACTTCTCTTTGATTTTTCGGAGAGTTTCTTTCACTTCCTCCTCTCACTTTTTCAACCGAATGTCGAGTTGTAAGTCTTTTGCTTCTAGTACCGTAGACCAGGGTAGTGAAGTACCGTTTATCTACCTCTTTGTCATCTTTGTCACAGTCTGAAATAAAAAACCCCGAGATTTAGTGACGTCTACCAGTGACGTCGGTACTTTAATTTTCTGCGAATGAGGAACCTTCTTTTCAATACTGGTTGGATCTATCGTATAAGTTTTCGTCTCTGTAATCAAACGGCTGATTCCAGGCAGATCAGTTCCGATACCAAAAAGGTCACCAGTACATACCTACACTCTCAACCTGACACTTCTTTCGACTCGTGGTTTCTTAACTACGAAAACTTGACACCACAACCTCTTCTCAGAACTCTCAGGGAACCTGACGTTCATCTAGGTTGGTCAGGTAAGACTTCCTCTAGTTGGGACCCTAAAGAAACCTTCCTTACTACGATTTCGACTTTGAGGTCATGAAACCGGTGGAGTACACTTCTCAACTGAGTGACCTTTTCTGAGACTACGACCCTCCCTAACCCCCGTCCTCCTCTTCCCCTACTGTCTCCTACTCTACCGACCTACCGTAGTGACTGAGTTACCTGCGCTCAGACTCACTTGAGACCCTCAACCACTACCTGTCCCTCCGGACCGCACGACACTAAGTACCTCAGCGTTTCTCAACCTGTGCTAACTCGCTGACTTGATTTGACTTACGACAAGACAATGACTACATGAAACATACAACAAAAACTTACAAATTTCGGTGGGATATTTGTATAAATATTGTATAAAATGTAAAAAACGATACAATGAGATTCCTGAAAAATTTTTTCGATATATCAGATTAACAAAATGAGTCTATCCAGACTTTCAATGGACAATCCTCAGTCTCAATCAACAAATCTTAGTTATAAGGGACGATAAATCATTCGGAAAAATTATACATCTAAGATTGGAAATTGAAGGTTCTTCATTCCTAAAAAATTCAATATCAAAATTTATAATTAACAAGGTAACAATATACATAGTAAAAAGTCCCTTAGGTCAATGTGGATTAACCTAGTACAAATGGATACGAAGTAAAGCTTATGAAGAAGAGAAAATTTTAAAGAAATAATTACAGTAAAAAGTAAGGACACTATAAAAGGACTAAAAGAAATTACGAGAATAAAAGTAAACTAAGAGTATAAGGAATCCCTTAAAAAATTCAATCAGAAGTAAGGAAATTCTTAATCTGATAAAGAAGTTACAAAAAGGTCTTAAATTGATTGGGAATCATTGAAAGTCAAGTAAATCAAGTCAACGAGTCAGCACAGGCTGAGAAACTCTGGGATACTTAGCGTCGTGCGGTCCGGGAGGACAGGTAGTGGTTGAGGGTCTCAAGTGAGTCTGAGTGCAGGTAGCTCAGGCACTACGGTAGGTCGGTAGAGTAAGAGACAGCAGGGGAAGAGGAGGACGGGGGTTAGGGAGGGTCGTAGTCTCAGAAAAGGTTACTCAGTTGAGAAGCGTACTCCACCGGTTTCATAACCTCAAAGTCCAGGTCGTAGTCAGGAAAGTTACTTGTGGGTCCTGACTAAAGGAAGTCCTAACTGACCAACCTAGAGGAACGTCAGGTTCCCTGAGAGTTCTCAGAAGAGGTTGTGGTGCCAAGTTTTCACAGCTAAGAAGTCACGAGTCGAAAGAAGTGTCAGGTTGAGAGTGTAGGTATGTACTGGTGACCTTTTTGGTATCGGAAGTGATCTGTCTGGAAACAACCGTTTCATTACAGAGACGAAAAGTTATACGATAGATCCAACCAGTATGAAAGGAAGGTTCCTCATTCACAGAAAATTAAAGTACCGACGTCAGTGGTAGACGTCACTAAAACCTCGGGGGGTTTTATTTCAGACTGTGACAAAGATGGCAAAGGGATAGATAAATGGTACTTCACTACCCTGACCTACGGTACTAGAAGTAAAAGACTTACAACTCGAAATTTGGTTGAAAAAGTGAGAGGAGGAAGTGAAAGTAGTTCTCCGAAAAATCAAGGAGAAGTGAAAGACGGTATTCCCACCATAGTAGACGTATAGACTCCAATAACTATCAAGAGGGCCGTTAGAACTAAGGTCGAACACGAAGAAGGTCGGGTCACAAAGAGTACTACACGAGACGTATATTCAATTTATTCGTCCCACTGTTATATGTCGGAACTGTATCAAGAAATGGATAAACCTTGGTCAGACAACAAGGTACAGGTCAAGATTGGCAACGAAGGACTGGACGTATATCCAAAGAGTTCTCCGTCCAGTCCACCAGAGCATAAGGGTAGAGAAAGTCTTAAAAGGTGTCAAATAACACTTTTCCTTCTGGTGGGGGTTGGATAGGTCAAAGGAGGGATCGTTTCCGCCCACGTGTCTATCCCCATGGATCGTGTGGAACAGGAGTGTAGAGGACCATGTTTGAGGTGGAAACTCTGTACACTGTGATTGGCGGTTGAAGGGGCGAGGGAGGGGAATAATTTAAAATTAGTTGAAAATTTAGAACACAGGTTTGGATAATAACTAAAAATTTAACCACGAGGGATGTTTTCATCAAAAAGATTAAAAGTTTAACAAATAAACCCTTATAAAATAAAGTACACTGACTCGAGCATCTTAAAAGTAAGCTACTTAATTAGGCGAAGAGTAAAGAACGATATACAAATACCATCAATGTATATTTACTTCTGACAAGTACGGAGACGTAGAGACACATGTCCATCAAATCTCACCAAATGCTCTACGGATGATATTCTCGTGTAAGAAGATAGTCCCATGATTTTACACTGTACACACACACGTGTGTACGTACGCACAAGTCACTATAGACCGAGACACACTGGGTCACCTTATATTGGAGGGTCCAAGTAGACAGGTACTCTAAAAGGTCCAATCTTGTGAGGTCTCCGAGAAGGGTTAGGTCCCTAGTTTGGGTGCAGAGGACAGAGAGGACATGACCCGACGTCCAAGAAATGGTCCACTTGGCGGTGTCTTCGGGTTTTACGCCATCTAGATGACTTACGGAAAAAAAAAAAAAAATGACTTACCCTCTAAGAAAGTTAAGATACCATGGGATGTTGAAAGGATTAAAATGTGGTACCAAAGTATATTAAGATATTATTGGGAAAAGGGGAATAGGGATACAATGGGGAGAAGGAAGGGAGTGGAGTGACCATTGGTGATCAAACAAGAAATATTGAAATTTAGACGACGTAACAAAATAACTGATCAAACAATATAAAAAAATCTGAAATTTACATTTATCATAGATGTCATAAACAGAAAGAGACGAATAAAGTGAATCGTATTACGGGAGGTTCAGGTGGGTACAACGACGTTTAACGTTTTAAGTAAGAAAAAAATAGTGACTCATCATAAATTAACATATATGTATGTGGTATAAAAGAAGTAAGTAGACAACTATCTGTGAATCCAACGAAGTTATGGAACCGTTAACATTTATTGCGACGATACTTGTGATCCTGTGTACTTAGAAAAACTTAATCACAACAAAGAAAAACTATATACGGGTGTATTAATTGACCGACTTTCACTTTTTATACTCTGGTTTTCTTTTTCGTCTTTAAACCCCCTCGTCTAGGTACCATTCATTGATTACGTCATTCTATGGAAACAATTCATCCTTTGCTCTATAAACCATTAGTAAAAGACTCTAATAATATTTTTCTACCTGTACCCTAACACCTAAAAAAGATCGCAAGTAATGAAATGGAGAGTACAAAGTCAAGGAAACACAATATACAGAGAAAGAGTATGAGATAATTATGGTGCAATAACCATAGAAAATTCTCTTTAAAGTAAGGTACTTAACTTTTCGACCAATAAAGGTCTCTGCTAGTCCTCCTAGTTCCGTTCTTCATACTCTCGTTTCTACGTGGAAATGTAGTCAAGACCCTGAGGTCCGTGATGGTCGACGACTTTTGTAAGATAACGTAGATAATACAGTGTAATGGTTGTCATTCTTAATATGTTTTATTGACCGACGAGAAAATAGTGACTATTCTACCATATTGCCATGTCCGAGTCTACGAATTATTTATTAGTGTTTACTTATACTCTTTATTACTTTTACTGGTACTACTGGGAAGTGTCAGAACGATGAGCAGTCACTGTCTTATACGACGAAATCTTTTACAAATAAATTTTCGATGATAAGACGAAGTGTAGTTTACTTCAGAGATAAAGAACCTTAGATTCGAGGTACCTCTTTTCATAGGAGAGATCGAAAGATTCCTTAATCTAACTAATCTTTAAAGTGGAAAAACGTTCCACCCACAATCAGTGTCTAGTGTTTTATGCAAACCGGGGTACATTTGACTCAATTGATTTTCGTCTTTTTATATAAATTCTTACTTAATCCCCTTTTTACTCATCCTTTTGGACCTCTACTGAAGATCTTGTAATTTGCTACGAAACAACTTCATATGAACATTGAATCATGTTTGTGAAGGGGAATTATCAACATAATAATGTAATATAATTCCAAGTCCGTACGTAAAACTAATCCTTTCACTTCCAGATGTAGTCTTATACCTCTTTACGTCTCTTTCGTCATGGGGATTTTACAAAGTTGTGGTCTATTACATTAATGGTAAGATTGACCTTATAGTCCCCTGGTTTTTGAAATACCCTTTTTTTTACAGAGAACATTTACTTTTTCTTTTTAGTGTTGATAACGACCCTCAGTTCTCTATGTTTAGTATATTTAACCGATTCTCTTGAGTAAGATTTATAAGAGGTTCCTCTGAAACTTTACCCCCCGGTTCGGGTCGCGATGGGTAGATACATGCTCGATCCACGGGGACACCTAAATAAAGTGGAGTGACTTGGTTTCAGAGAAGTTTACGATAATAATAAGGAATCTAATCTTTTAATTATAAGTAACGGATACCAACTGTACAAGGGACCAGAAGGTTAGACTAGAAAGATTTTTAGATTCCTTTGTCTTAAGTATAGGACTTCCTGAACAGTAGATACCTTTGTCCTAAATTTTTGAATTAAAAGACTCCTTCTTTTTTTGATACTTTAATCTTCACTCATAAGGATATTCCTCTTTTTGCATTCGAAATAGGTTTCCTTTAAGTACTTCATTACTGTGTCTGGAAGACAAAGGGTCCGTGTTTCTTCGTAATGTTCCCGGGTCTAAGATCGGGGTCACTGACACAAATGTGACAGCCGAGACAAGAAAGGAGTTTCTCAAAATCCGGTCAACGACTTAATACGGAGTCAGAAGAAGGTTCCATCGTCTGGTAGAGTGTAATTAAACGTTATAAAGATTTATAGAACCCCAGATGTCGAAGTAATCGACCCAACCCAAACCGACTGTCGTTACGTATTTTAAGTCTAAGTGAAAGGAGGAGGGACAGGGTTACATACCTAAAAGTAATTAGAAACTAAAAGACTATGGGTGCTAAGTTCCGTACCTATAAGAGAGTTCGGACAGGTGTTAGACAGAGATACAGAAAATTTTGTATCTAAGATTTGGGTACTGACATATTTACATTTTCAAACACTTTGTATAAAATCTATTCCTGGATTTTGTACCGATCGTGTCTTTTATGGTTATAACGATCTCACTTAGACAAACAAATAGGGGTTCTACGTTATTTGGGTCTCACTCATGAGAGCAAAGGAAAGAAGAATCGGGGGAAGGAAGGAAGTAAGGAAGGTAGGTAGGTAGTGAGGAGAGAAAGAGAAAGGGGTAGAAACAGGATTGAAGGAACAAAGTGAGATATTTTGAAGTGACATTAAAGATCATAAACTTTGTCGTCGATGGGGACAGAGAGGACACTCACTGCATTATTTTTGTGAGGTCACAAACTTGGATTTGTATTCTGCTTAACATAGAAGTCACGTAGGGATATGAGGACTTTTCTTCTTTTCGATCGCCTCTGGTCGTTTGTTTCTTTACTTCAGTACTATTTCATTTCGACGGATTTTTAATCTGTCTCCAAGGGTGTTTCCTACACAGAATTAGTATTTATACCCGGAGAAGGTAGGTCGATAAGTTTCGTTTCGTTTCCTGGATCTTCGGTTTTCGTGCGACCTCGGCTAAAAGACAGGGTGACTAGTCACGTCAAGACGACTTCCTAAAGCATATGAAACTCGATGCACGAAATCAAAACGTTCAATCGACGTTTGAGGGACGCCCAAAGTGTCGCTATGACATACACTATTGATTAAAATTTTTCCTAAGAAACGTGCCATAAATCGTTAAACACAATCTTCGTGTTTATGTAAAAAAAGTTTGTCCGGGAATCTTCCAGGTCGTCTACGAAAGACTGACCATGATCTTGTATGGGAACTATTTTCGTCCCTGAAACAAAGGAAGTTAGGAACAACGTCCGTCTGAGATGTTACCGGGAGTCACCCGTGACCATAAGTGTGGTGATACCTTAGGAGAGGAGAGTCCACACCTCACCGGGTCACTGATTGGTCATCTGATGCAGTGTCCAGTACCCATATTGAAGGTACTAATCCAATGTTTTCTGACTCTAAAAGTAGAGAGGTAGTCTGAGGAAGGAGAGAATGACCGGAAATACTGTGTTCGACGGTACGACCCGTCGGGTACATGGTTCCTTGACCTCATCCGAAGGATGTTTACCTGGTGTTCCTTGACTCCGGGAGTCACTTGGTGGTCACTACTTGTCTTAATTCGGTTGTTGGCGTGTTCTCCCGAATCTTCTCCTAGGAGACGGGTCGGTTTAGAAATATACTCTAGAGTCGTGTTCGTCTCGGGAGTCACATTGTTTCGGAACTCACGTCGAGACTCTTTCACTTTCACTTTAAACGAGTCGGTAGAGGCTGAGAAACGCTGAGGTACCTGATATGTAAGGTACCTTAAGAGGTCCGGTCTTATGACCTCACCTTCGGAAAGGGAAGAGGTCCCCTAGAAGGGTTGGGTCCCTAGTTTGGGTCCAGAGGGTGTAACGTCCTCCTAAGAAATGGTCGACTCGGTCTTCCCTTCGGGTTCTTATGACGTCTCTCATCGGATAGGGAAGAGGTCACCTAGAAGGCTTGAGTCCTTAACTTGGTCCCAGATGACGTGACCCCCGTCTAAGAAATGGTTGACTGGATAGTCCCTACGGGTGTCGTCGAGACTCTCTAGGACTCGTTTCCGGGGACGATTCGGTGTGAATTCTAACGACTGGGATTTTTGTCAATTCTGTTAGTTTCACACGACAAAATTCGGTGACTCCACCACCAACAATGAGTCGTTATCCATCGATTATAAGATGATAAATCCGAAAGGACCACGGAGTCTGTCATTTCTTAGACGGACATTACACCCTCTCGACCCAAGTTAAGGCCCTAACCCTTCTAGGGGACCTCTTCTCTTATCGTTGAGTAAGATCTACCCCTTTGTCACCTTTGTCACCGACTGAAATAAAAACCCCCGAGGTTTTAGTGACGTCTACCACTGACGTCGGTACTTTAATTTTCTGCGAACGAGGAACCTTCCTTTCAATACTAGTTGGATCTGTCGTATAATTTTTCGTCTCTATAATGAAACGGTTGTTTCCTGGTAGACCAGTTGTGATACCAAGAAGATCACCAGTACATACCTACACTCTCAACCTGATATCTCTTTCGACACGTGGTTTCTTAACTACGAAAACTTGACACCACAACCTCTTCTCAGAACTCTCAGGGGACCTGACGTTCCTCTAGGTTGGTCAGGTAGGATTTCCTCTANCTATAATGAAACGGTTGTTTGCTGGCAGACCAGTTGTGATACCAAGAAGATCACCAGTACATACCTACACTCTCAACCTGATATCTCTTTCGACACGTGGTTTCTTAACTACGAAAACTTGACACCACAACCTCTTCTCAGAACTCTCAGGGGACCTGACGTTCCTCTAGGTTGGTCAGGTAGGATTTCCTCTAGTCAGGACTCACAAGTAACCTTCCTGACTACAACTTCGACTTTGAGGTCATGAAACCGGTGGACTATACTTCTCGACTGAGTAAACTTTTCTGGGACTACGATCCTTTCTAACTTCCGTCCTCCTCTTCCCCTACTGTCTCCTGCTCTACCAACCTACCGTAGTGGCTGAGTTACCTGTACTTAAACCCATTTGAGGTCTTCAACCACTACCTGTCCCTTCTGACCGCACGACACCAGGTACCCCAGTGTTTCTCAACCTGTGTTGACTCGCTGACTTGACTTAAATTGATCATAAGAACGGACATCTTAAGGTACCTGTCTCCTCGGACCCCCCGATGTCAGGTATTCCAACGTTTCTCAGCCTGTACTGACTCACTGATTGTGTGTGTGGGTGGTACGATAAACGGGTCGTGGAACATGTCACGGACCGAGTATCATCCACAAGTTATTTGTACTTGACTTACTTGGTTGTTTACTTTAATTAAAGGTCGTGACTATACCTCTCACAATGACTTCTTTCAATCATTGGATAAGTAGTGTCACGACGACACTTGTTGTGTTTATCCATTCATTTCAGTTAAAAGATGTTTGTAAGATTATTTATGTTAAAACATTTTCTTTGAGATTCATTTATGTTAAAGGGTATTGCTTGTACGATTTATTTGACAAGTCATCGGTATTCTCGGAGTTACAACTGAATATAAAAGGTCCTCTTTTGTTATTTGAAAGACATCGATTTTTACTTTATAATGTCCTCTGAAAGGAGTGTGTGTGGGGGGAGGGGGGGGCGGGTTGAGAGTCCCTGACCAGACCTTGAGTTAAAGAAGTACTGTTTTAAGTCTCCGACACATCGAGACTAAGTTCATCAGGAAGGTGGACTGGACCGTTCACAAGAAATAAAAAATACGGAAGTGCCGAGGATTAACCTTTTATACGACGTTGGATGAGAAGTGTAAGAGTTTTCGAAACCCCAGTTGAAGGTAAGAAGAGTTCCAAAGAATAATTTATAAGAACACTAAACGTCGTACACTAAGGTTGAAGTCAAAATTGGTTCTCCCTTATTAAAAAAAAAAAAAATTTAAAGAGCAACGTTCAACACTAGTGACGATACTTTCGTTCTCCCGACTCTATTTACCACCATTTACGATATCCTTGCGACCCATGAGTCGGAACACTCTTTATATTGAAAGTTTGAAACTTAGTTTCCTACTCTTCCTGGGTATTATGTTTCCTAACTCTACCCCTACACCTGTACCTTATCACGAAGTTCGTCTTCTTGTCGTGTATCTTTCCGAGACTCTGGGGAGTCGTCTGTCCGACTATCAGCTCAGTCGGTATAAGACTTACACTTTCCGTTGATGTGTGTTAGTTAGACAACCTTAGTGTTTACTATGTAAAGGAGGTTGTCAGGACGTCCTTCAGGTCGTTTCTGTTTCTTTGGACTCCGAGAGACTTACCATGATTTTACGTTCGAGGTGTCTTCACAATCGAATCGAAGTGTTGACGAACAGTTTATCGAAACACAATAAAAATTAACTAGTAAAAATCAGGTGAATGAAATTTTTAATTATTTTTCAGTAAAAATAAAAAACAATAAGACAAATAAAAGGGGTAATGAAATACTCTATTTTGAATCGAAGATCCTTTCTTCTGATTCCAAGTCCGTCCAAGTCTTTTTGATGGGTTCCATTACTTCGGTTATGAACCCCATTAGACTTGACCGACCCCGAAGGGTTCATCGGGATCACTATTTCTTGGACAGACGGTCACGTCCTCTGAGTTCTCTGAGTCCAAGTTAGGGACCCAGCCCTTCTAGGGGACCTCCTCCCGTACCGTTGGGTAAGATCATATGAACGCACCTCTTAGGGCATCTGTCTCCTCGGACCGCCCGATGTCAGGTATGTCATCGATTCTCAGTCTGTCCTGACTCCGTTGAATCGTGTGTGTGTGTTCGACCAACTAGGTTGGTAGAGTGGTCGGATTAGTATTTTGTCCAAGTTTATCACTTTTAGTTAATTGTTTTCTGCCAGTATGTTAAAATAAATCTAACGACTGGACCTCAAATCCTTTGGAGTAAAGATAGATTTTATACGGTTCTTTCTATGGTATCATAGTATCTCACCATCTATCGGTGAGATGGGTAAGTGAGTCCTAAGATTCGAGTGACTTCTTAGGTCGAGGGACATTCGTTGTTCATTCATAAAAGAGTAGGATACCTAAACACCGGTCTGTAGGTTAAAATTAGTGTCCGATTTCTGACCCATCGATTTGTGTTCACCAATGGTACCGTTCCTCCTCCACGAGTCCAAACACCTGTGACATGGACCTTGTTTATCTGGTTATTTTATTCCAGGTAAACAGTTATAAGAGACGGGAGGTCCGGTAACACTCGGATTACACACGTCGTGGATGGCGCCTCCCGCATCGAATCGATTCACCTTCATTCACCTCATTAATTTTGCACTCCACCCTTCCCGAAGGGACCACCAGGTCACTGACCCTCGGACGCACGGTTACGTCCCCTGTGTTCAAGGCCCTTAGTCTGATTCGGGTGCGCGGTGGTGGTGACTCGGACGCGCGATCCCGGACCCGAGATGTTCTCTTCGATGGCGTCACTCTCCGGGTGTGTGGAGTCATTTCTATGTCGCGTCGGTTTTGAATTGATTAATTTAAATTTATAAAATTTCACTAGACTCTATGGATCACTCTGGAATAAGTTCTTACATTCCCGTAAGGTGACTCGTTCCTTACACAAGGATAATTTTACGATTGCATGACATTCGGGAAGTCGAAAATGTCTAGAAGGTCCACTTTGGGATCGTTCTGTCTCTTCCTTGACTCCCCACACCCCCTTTCGGAGAGTCCGTGATCCCTCCTTTTAGGACACTCCTCCTCCAATGACTACGGGTATACGAGGGTACGCGGTCCCTATTCTTACGCGTAGCGACGTTGGTGTCCTCCCCCTCTTCCTCCATGTCTTCGTCAAAGCAGTAGTCCTACCAGGATCAGACCAAGTAAAAATATTCGGAGTAGAAAATTTCATTGATATGTAAAGTCTATAGGACACCGGTCGGTGTTGTGTTTCGTGTTTATATTACAGTCACTGTATCGAAAGAAAAAAAAAAAAAAACGAAGTTAGTAGGGAAACAAAATTTTTTGTTGAGACTTATAATGTTCGTTGACACCATAGATGTCAAATGAGTGTTCTAGGAGTACGAAGAAAAGAGAAGGGTCACCGTGACTACAATTCATAATTAGTCACCTAACGAACAGGAACTGTATCAACTAAGTAACCATGATTAGTGTTTGAATCATTGTGATAACTTTTACCCCTTTCTTTCCCTAGAAATGTTCCAGAAATAAACCGGTCTTTTGGTTCAGAAAAGTAGACAAAAGTGAAGGCCACTTTGTGTTCCCGGAACTTGGTAAAAGGTAAACAGTGGGTCAGCTCCAAGGTAATGACGGACTTTCCGAAAACGAAGTGACGAACGTGTAGGGTATTACGACCTTGTGTTTTGGTCCAGGTCGACTTTCGGAGGTAAAGTAAGATACTTTATAGAAGGAACCTTTCGGGGTTCTTTAGTACTTTCGTGACGAAGACCATTTTATTGTCACTTTTTTTCCTCAATGAACCGTCCTAAGACTGTCATAAAGTGTAAAATTTTGTTGGAGAAGTCACGTTGTTTTAGTTTTATCAACGATCCTAATTTGTCATCGTTCCAACCGAAACGGGTACTTATATTCCTTACTAGATAACAAACCCCCCACCTGATGACACGATTTCTTTATACATCAACAAAAAGTTTATCAAACCTTCCTCTGTATAATCCCGCACGACTCAAACACTGACGACCCACCCCTATCCGTCCCCTTCTTTAAGACGTAAGAAGAAGGGAGTGTACAGGAGGACTTCCCTCAAGGCGGTCGTACGTACTTCCGGCAAAGGGAAACAGTGTCTTTAACCCCATACTTTGAACCCCGACGACCGCAAACGACGGTTCCGTGATCTCCACGATTGGTGAGACGTTATAGAGAGCGTTACTTCTTACAAGGTCGTGTTTTAATACGGGGTGACTCTTTATGACACAGGGTCATTCCTGAGGTCGGAGAAAGGGGTACGGGTGAGAGAGGGGGGTCCTAAGAGACTAAATACTGAAACTCTCTTCCTATTTTGGGCGTGTGAGATCGGGGAGGGACGAACGAAGGACTAGACGACGAACATCTCTTCCGTAAGATACTCCACAAGTAGAGTTCACCCCCGTTCAAGTCAAACATTCTCTTTTTATTCTTTCGGGAGACACCATGTGTAGTCTTGGGTACGAGAGATAGTCGACAAAGTCATTAGCACTCCTTCTCCTGACAATAATGTCAAGGAGGTTTTTGGGGCGTCACGCACACACTCACTCTCTCACTCACACACGCATAGGATGTCCTGGGTCCACCAGAGTCGCCGTTAAAATTTTGTAAAATGGATTTAATACACTGTGGGGAGGGTACCTCTCCACTCCAGATAGACGTAGGAGAGGACAACTCGGACCCGTCCAAACACTGACGAGACTGGTTGTCTCGTACTGTGTCCACTACGGTTGACTGTAGGCACGTGTTTTTCCATCCGTCGAAGACAAAGCAGACGACCTTTTGAGAGTGACCCGTTGTCGTCAGAGCGACCCTCTTCGGGGTCCACACTTCTTTGGTACGTCCTGTTGCAGTAGGGTGTGTCTCCGGTGTATGTCCGAGGGATGCGTGTCAGAGCCGACATCAAATTCCGGTTTCTGGTAGTCGACCGTCTCAAGAAAGAACGACTCGTTTTTGGTCAGAAACCAGATAATTCCGGAAGTTCACTAACCGACTCCGGGCAGGTTTAAGACCTCCCCGTTAGACGATATGGGTTTCAATGACTAAATTTATAATGAGAGTAGGGTTTTGTGGGAGTAACTGTGTAGGTTTTATTACAAACCACTCAATAGACCCATGTACCGGGTGGGTTTAATTGTATGTATTAATTGATAGTGTGGTCGGGTCTACGGTCGGGTTCACTTTTTCGGAAGGACCTATGGGGTCTAGTACGACCGATGGTCGATTCACGGTTCCTCAGTGGACAGTTGCCGTCTTCCTCGTTTTCTTAGTGGGTCGGTTCAGGACGGACCAAAGAATTGGGTGTCTCACCAGACCCTCGTACCGTCAATAAAATTCCGTGACGTCCCCGAACAATACGAAGTCATTTTTGTCCTTACGATTGAAGTTGAGTGCAATGAGGGGAAGGGGGAATTCTTCGTAGTCAATGTGGCCGGTACAGTCTGTGTAGTCGAGGGCGGTCGAGGACCCGGGAAGGTGGACGGGAACAGAGTCGGACAATGCCAAAAGGAGGTCGTGAAACGAATCGACCGAGGAAAGTAGGAAGGACGGAGTCCAGTTCCTAATGAAGGAGTCTCCGGAAGGGACTGGTGTAAGAGATATTCAACGGAAGGAGAGTTACAGAGAGTAAAAAGTAAGACAAGTAAATGGAGTCGGACTTTAATAGAACGGCGTAGAAACCGACAACAGAGGGAGGTTAATTTTATAATCAAGGTATTATAACCCAGAAATAGGTCGGGGATATGACAGGGTGTGTCACTAATCGTGTCTTGTGTACAAGTTATTTATAAACGACTTACTTTTCATTAATTACGAGTCCTGAAGAGACCACCATGTCACCGACTTTGAGACTCGAGAGTTTCGTCCCCCGGGTCCAAGCTAGGGACCAGTCCCATAATCTTGGGAGTCCGACGTTGATTTCTAAGGTGTGCGGTGTTGATTCTAGGTCGTGTCGGTTTATTTATAAATTTTTTTCTTTTCATTAATTACGAGTACAGTATGTGTCTACGGACTGAACGTCTAAGATTCAACGTCAGGGATCCGGAGTTGGGTGATTGTGAAAATCGTGTCTAAGTTACTTCCTTCTACTCACATGGTACGCTATGTTTCCTGCACAAAGAGACTGCAAGGAAGAGAGAGTAAATTACTCTACTCGTTGGTGGTCCCCTGTTTTTTGGACCGTAGGAAAGTGTTAGGGAGTCTCTGTTTTTGGTGACGCAAAAGTATGACCTAATAGTTACACCGAATAAATATATAAAAGGCTTGAGAAGGTCTAATTAATTTTCTGTTGAGATTTGACTCTTTCCCTTATTTTTCAAGAGAGAAAGGAGGACCTCTAGGTGAGATGGAAATCGGAAATGTGTTACGTCAGAGTCGAGAAGTAGAGGGGTGACGAGGGGTCGTGTTCGAATATCTCTGGAACCTCTTTCCCTACCTCCTATTCGTCGGGGTAGGGGCTGAAAAAACCAAAGGGAAGGGAAAGGGTCAAGTTACTTTTGTTACAAAAGGAGGTAGTGGACTTGAGTTGAGGACTGGGTGTTCGGGAACGATGGACGTCGGTGGGAGGTGCGGTCGTCGTGGGGTGGGGTGGGATATATGAACGATTAAGAAAACATAAGACTAAGAGGGAACATAATTGGCACGGAAAAGTAACATATAAGACTATGAGCCTGTGTCCCCGGAGTGACTACGACCTATGTGAACGGAGAGGGTCCCATTTGGTTAAGGATCTCTATTAAATGTTGAATGGACTTTCGTGTGAAAAGTTTATTTTAGGTTAGTCAGGTCCCGGGTGTGTGGTTGACAGAGGAAATGACCCAGGGGTGTGGGACCCGGTGATAGGTGGACGGGATTTGTGGCATCCCGGTCTATGGTCTGGTGGTCCCTCTCGGACATACGGGGGTCTCGGGTGATTTTACTAAGATTGATCGGTTGACTGTGGACGGGTGGGACGGAGTCGGTAAGGAAGGGTATCTTTGGTGCTGTTTCCGAGAACGGGTGTCGAGGGGTAGAGGAGGGTGGGCGGAGGACTCCTGAGGTCACGAAGAGACTCTCAAGGTGGGTGGGTGGGAGTACCGCACGGGAGAGAGAGAAGAACCCTTGACTCATTGTTTGAAAGAAAAAAAATTACAAATAAAAATAACCCGACGTGGTCCAGAATCAGCATCGTACACCCTAGATCGTGGGACTGGACCCTATTTGGGGCCCCGGGAACGTAACCTTCGTCTCGGCATCGGGGACCTGTTGGTCCCGTTGACAGAGGACTGGACACATGGAATGATATGGAGGTTAACGGACAATTGAGTGATGTAAAATGCTGTAGGGGGATCTGACATTTACTTCGGTCAGAGAATTAGTAAACCCTCTGTTAAGTCTCAGACGTGAGACCCATGAGTCATAAAGTTGAAAGTAAAATCGTTCTAATTTTTTAAGAACGTGATTTAGTGACTGAGTGAGTTCTTTGTAAATAACTACAGAACACACACGGTCCATAACACCTTCCGAGACCCTTATCGTCGTATTTACTTCGTACGGAGTCCGTCCGAGGACCATCCTACCCCCGAGTCTTTTTCCCTACCTACTTCCAAAAGGGTCTCAAGTGTTCGATCTCGTGTAATGGCCGATCTAGGGGACCACACAAGGGAAGTATTTTGACAGTTAAAACCTCCATGACTTTTATCTTATTTGATTAAACAGAACAAGACAGGGTAAGAAATGTACTGTTCGATAACTTTGACCTTTAGTTCTTTTTAATAAGGCAAAAGGTTCATAAATAGTCTAAATTAATTGGGAAGAAACTTTGTGGAAGTGTTTTTATGTCGGATCGATAAGGAGTCGTGTCGGACTCTTTTGATAACAGACCCCCTGTGTTGTATTTATAATTATTGTTGTCTTTTGTGAATGACTACAGAATTATATACGGTCCATAACATAGTTCATACTACATACGTAACAAAGTGAATTAGGAGTATAGCCCCACCCCCACTCACCCGACGGTAAAGTCAGAGGTCCCCTAGAAGGACTGGGTCCCTAGCTTGGACACTTGGACACAGAGGACGTAATGTCCTTCTACGAAGTGGCGACTCGGTGGTCCCTCGGGATTTACACATAATAGTAAGAATAAAATGTTTACCTCTGTGACTTCGACTTCATCCTACTTTCAAAACTATTTACATCGTGTCGACTCTTTCCGTCACGGTCCTAGACTTAAGCTCGGCACAATGAGGTCTCAGATGAACAAATTGTTGTTTAAGATCTATGCTTGACTCTTTGCTATAGCAAAAGAGTCCCATGTAACGAATCCGGGAAAGAATGTCGGGTAATTTCTTAGACCCGGTAAGAAATGGGGTCCTCTTTAAGATGGGTAAGTTTTACGACGATGATTTACATGTTATAAACTTTTGTTGTATCAGAAGGAAGCCCGAAGGGACAACCGAGTCTGTCATCATTTCTTAGGTGACGTTACGCCCTCTGGACCCAAGCTAGGGACCCAACCCTTCTAGGGGACCTCCTCCCGTACCGTTAGGTGAGGTCATAAGGACGGACCTCTGAGGGGTACCTGTCTCCTCAGATACCCCAACGTTTCTCACCCTGTGTTGACTCGCTGATTCGTGTCGTGTCAGAGGGAAGATTGTCAAGAAATCTTAAACACCCATTCGACGAGACGAGTTGGTGGTAGGTGTCCCCAGATCAACCAATATGTCATTTTACTCGATGAAATTTTTTTTTTTTTGTTTTTTGGAATTCTTAACAAGAGGTTTTTGAGAGGTATTTTCTCGTCGTTTGAATTCATTGACGTAAGTACATCTCTTGCGTAAAATCCTGAGTTCAACAATCCTCTCACTCAAGAGACGAAGAAACAATGACTTGGAAAGTGATCCTTGACTCACTTTTAGAACACCGTCACTGACGACCGGAATCGAAATTAATAAGGAAAACAAAGGTAATTGAACCAAATGACGTATGGTTTCTCCAGTAGAGGTCTAAACTAAACAAGTGACTCCCTTCGAATAAGGAGAGACATTCTACTAATATGGGAGTATCCGGTCCGTAGGCCACACGAGAGTCCTTTGATGTTGAAGTCAGTACAACTTGGAGACTATGAAGAAAATTTCGTGTAAACACCCTTTCGGTGTTCTGTGGTTCATGGTACAAATAGAGTTTAGACGAGAAGACAAAGAGATATACATACTGATGTCTAATTTGTTTTGGTGATATTATCCGTTTGACTTAAAGAAAGACCGTGGAACTCAAAGTCTTAAGGGGTCGTTTTGTGACTTTGGATGAGGAAAAGGAAGAATATAGGTTTTTTCTCTAGGTGCTCAGCGAACTCATTCCGAAGACTAGAGATCGGTTTAGAGTTCGAAGGATTCTGTGACCAGTTTACTATAAATTATAAAGAAGTTTTTTTTTAAGAAACACACACACACCCCTAAGAGTCCGTCTACCATTTCTTAGACGGACATTACGTTAAGCTAGGGACCCAGTCCTTCTAGGGGACCTCTTCCCTTACCGATGAGTAAGGTCATAAGAACGGACCTTTTACGGTACCTGTCTCCTCGGACTGTCCAATGTCAGGTACCTCAGCGTTTCTCAACCTCTGTCGACTTTTTGAAAGTGAAGTAATTTTTTTTAAAAAATATATAAAAAATTGTTGTTTTTATAAAACATAACCTCATATCGACTAATTGTTACGGTACTATCAAAGTCCACTTGTCAGTTCCCCGAGTCAGGACTTCCTTTAGTCAAGACTTATAAGTAACCTTCCTGACTACGACTGTGACTTTGAGGTTGTAAAACCGGTGGACTACGTTTCTTGACTGAGTGACCTTTTCTGGGACTACGACCCTTTCTAACTTCCGCCCTCCTCTTCCCCTGTTGTCTCCTACTCTACCAACCTACCGTAGTGGGTGAGTTACCTGTACTCAAACTCTTTCGAGTACCGAAAATTAAAGTACCGGAATCTCTTTACGTTTAGCTTTGATGTTACTCTATAGTGCAGTAAGGTCAGTCTTACCAATGGTAGTTTTTTTGGGGTGTTTGTTGTTTACGACCTCTCTCGTACCTCGCTTCTCTTGAGAGAACGTGACAACCCTTCTCACATTTAACTATATCGGTGATATCTCTTGTTATGCCAAGGAATTTTTTGATTACAGTCTCGATAATATACTGGACGTTAGGGTGAGGACCCGTGTATAGGTCTCTTTTTGTGCCACCCTTTTCTATGTACGTGGGGTCGCAAGTGACGTCGTGACAAATGTTATCGGTTCTGTACCTCTGTTGGATCTCCTCAGCTATCTCTTCTACGCGATATATATATATGTGTGTTACCTTATTGTGAGTCGGAAATTATGAAGAAAAAATTTCTGTGTTTGAAGTAGTAAAGTCGGATGTCATTTCTCTCTTCTGTGTGCACTTCCCAAAATAATAAGGTGTCGTTCGTACAAAACTCACACTTGATACACGGACCCAGACAAGATTCCGAAGTCTCTATATCGTCACTCGACCCTAGTGTGAATAGTGACTCCTTGTCTTTCTGTCAAAAACTTTAAGGGTGACCTTAATTTAGTGTTGCGTCTCGTGAGATTTGAGCTGAGTTGTAGAATCTTCAATCCCAGCCTTCCTTGGAGTCGTCAGACGTCTGAACGTCGACGGAGTCCTAGATAAGGGATGTGAATAATTTTGACCACTGAATTATGCTCGACGTCTTTTCTCGTCACTAAGGGGGTGGGGGTATCAATATTCGTTTCACACCACCCGCACATGTATGTAAGAGACCCCGGTTCAAGATTTCCAAAGGAACTTAAGAGTTTTGAAGATTCTAGGGTGTTTCTAGTCTTCGTAAAGGAAGTATGAGGAGCTGAGTTCCTTCGGTCCGCTGACCGTGAACGCGCAGAAGCCATTTCAGCGGAGACCTTGGCTTTGACCCCGGCAATCTGAGACGTGTTGGCCGAGTCAGGAAGGTTGAGTCTTGAAGCGGGGGTTCTTTCGAAGTCTGGCCCTCCACCACCGGGTGACGGAAGCTTTCCGTCGCTCCGTACCTTCCTCTCTCTGTTTCCAAGGGTCGCTCCTTTAGTGCGCGGAGTGAAGACTGTAGATGTTCAATGTCGGTTCTGATCAAGCGTCTCGGGCGGACGGGTCTCTCGGTTTCAAAGAGACTAGCGTTAATTCTGGGTTGACCTTCGTGCACCCGGAAACCCCTTGACCGCGCTATCGGACCGTCAGGGCGTTCGGTTCGGAAGCACCCGTCCCCCACGTGTGGGAGAGTCCTGGTCCTCTGCGCTGGGGCCCGGACTCGCGTGGGGCGTCGGGAGCCGGGGTGGGGTGCGCGCGGCCGGGTCCCGGCGGGGAAACCTCGGGAAGCTTCAGCGGTCGTCGAGTGGCAGCCAGTGGCAGCGTAGGCGGAGGAGGGGGCGGCCCACGTGGAGGTCGGCGTCTCTCGAGCCTCTCCCCTCGCTCTCGCCGGGGCGCCGCGTCTCGACGAGGAGCCACTGCTTCGTCTCGACGTGCGCCCTCACGCCCGCTCGGTCCTAGGCCCGCCCGCGGCCTCGGCGGCGGTGCCACGCTCGCGGAGGCGGAGCTCGGCGCGGCGGGCCGCGAGGGTTTTGGGTCGGCGCGCTTCCCCGCCCCGAACCTTCGCGGCCGGGGCCGGAGTGGAGGCGGCGCCCAAGCGCGCGGGTGGACCCTCCACGGGCGGCCGACCCCGCGTGGGGGGCGGGGTGAGGTGGGCCCCGGGCCGGCGGCGACCGTGCGCCCCTGGGCGCCGTGTGTCCCGGCGCGACAGCTACTCATCCTCCCACGTCCGCGGGGCGCCCCGGCGCCGAGGCTCGCGTGTTCAAATCTCTCGCGCGCTCCGTGGGCCTCGACCGACCCCTTGCCACCGTGGACGACAGGTGGCCCTGGGCGACCCGCAGCCAAACCTTGGACGGAACCGGGCGCGAAACGACCCACCCGTGAGCGAGAAGACCCCTCCAAGACCCCGAGGGACCGTGGGCGCAACCTTGTGTGCAGAGTTCAGGACTCGAGAAAGGAGTACCCGTTAAAAGGGATGTCATCGTACCGGCCCCCCGCCCCACCCCCCGACGAGATTCCCTCTTCAGGCTCCTGTGAGGACGCTGGGCTGGCCGACCGGGTTTACTGGTGCACGTAGAGGGCAGTGGATTGATCCTCAACTTTTGTGTGACCGACGACCTACCACTTTGTAAAGAGATCTGCACTTAGCCCTCCCGGTCCCTCAGAGTAGGGGTTCAACTGCGGACGGAGGTGGTCGGTGGATTGGATGGGTCAATCGAGACCGCAGTTGCCTACCCCGGAGGTTTGGGTTAATGTCCAACAGAAGAGGTTTCTCTTTAGCCAGAAGAAGACGACCGCCGATACTTTTTCGCCGTCAGGAAGGCTGCCCTCAGAGGGAGTCAGTGTCTGAGTGAATGGTATTTCCTTTGAAAAGTTTAAGACGTGGTTAAATACATAAAATTTAGACACTAGAGGACTGTCTTACTTGACGTCCCTCCTTCGTTCCTAACATTTCGGTACATCTAAGGAACTTCTGTTATAGGAATTGGTTCGTCCGACTGAACTGTTCTTACTCGAAGGGACCTCCAAGACCCCAAACATTGAAGTCTTAAAGGTTGACCTAACCTGGGTCGGTCCGGAATACCTTAGGGACCAGAGTAGATAAAGGGTTGATGGTGAGGTGGAGGGTGAACCAGGATTCAAGGACGGTACCGGAGAAACTGACGGGTCGAGTAGGGGAGGGTCCCGAAAAAGAGGGGAAACCGACAGACAACAGAGAGAGAAAGTAGATTCATGGGACGAGAAGGAAGAATTACCGAAACTAAACACGGGACCTTCAGGGACCCTGAGTCTTTAAGAAATTTTTCAACCGCGACAGAGCTCAAAGACCCCACTTCTGGTGAACTTGTGAACCTAAGACGTGTGGGGTGGGGAGGGACATAGTAAGACGGAGAGGACGAAGGTCGGAGGAGATTTGTAAGAGGACGGAAGGAGTAAAGAAAAACGGAAGAGTTCGGGACGGAACTACCGTGATAAAAGCACGATGGGTTTTGGGAGGGTTCATCACGAACCTGGAGAAATAGGAAGACAGTTTTTTCGAACAAGTCGGAAGTCTACGAAAGTCAACAATTCAACCTAAGTACGATTTTACACTTACTGTCTACTTTTACTGAGTATTTCGTAGAGATGTTCCTGTTATATTTCTTGAATCTTAAAGGTGGTATGAGAGTTCTTTGGTTCTCAAGAGACAAGGAATTTGGTTTGTTCGTTTGTATTTTGTGTAACCGTCATAAAGGGGGTGTAATTACACCCCGCGTTTTTGGGTCGGAGTCGATTGACGTCTTTTTTCAGTTTTAAACTAAGTGGTGTTTCGATCCTTTAGATTCGAAACCAGTACTGATTTAAATCCCTTAAGTACCTAGTCCGCCAGAGCAGAGTAGAATGCATCTCCGGAATCAGTGTACGACCTTCAACAGTGACTAAATGTTGGAAAGCCGTTTCCGTTCCGGTGAATAGGAGATTGAGGTTCAGTTCAACTCGGTAGACTTTTACTGACTAAACGACACTCCAGATGGGTTGAACCTCTTCCGTTACCGTGGGGTGAGGTCATGAAAGCGGATCTTTTAGGGTACTTGCCTCCTCAGACCATCCGACGTCAGGTACGCCAGCGCTTCTCAGCCTGTACTGACTCGCTGAAGTGAAAGTGAAAAGTGAGAGTACGTAACCTCTTCCTTTACCGTTGGGTGAGGTCACAAGAACGGACCTCTTAGGGTCCCTGCCCCCTCGGACCACCCGACGACAGACACCCTAACGTGTCTCAGCCTGTGGTGACTCCGCTGAATCGTCGTCGTCGTCGTCGTCGATGGGTTGAACCGAGGGCCTCATCCTTCTCACCTTCGGAATGGTTTAGACGTAGTAGACTTACTGACGACTCGGTTTTTGGTTTCCCTCCTCCAGCGACCCTACTATTTCGTTCAATATTAGTACTGTACAGTGTGACTCCCGAATGGTGTACGACCGTGACAAGATTGATGTAGTGTCTGTAGGGTGATAGGACACTCTCACCTTAATCTGATAATACTGGGAACAAAACTACTTACTCCTTTGATCCGTGTTTCTCACTGGTTAAACGGGTTTCAGTATTGACTCTCCCCGTTTGATGTTGTCAAGTCTGTGTTTTTATTCAGGTACTTACGGGAATGATGGTAAAAAAGTTTCAATCTTCGATCATCTGATTAAAGGACCATAAGGTTTATCTTGAGCCTTGGAATTCTCAGGGGTCTTAACACTCGTGTAATAAATTTGCCCAGGGTAAAAGAAAGGCGAGCACGGGGGGAGGGTGGGTACGTCTACCATTCTTGGCGAATCTGAATGGGAGGTGCCCACAAAGTGTAAGGTTATCAGAACGACTATAAATATGAACTTGTCCAAAGTGGGACCTCGTACACGATTCGTCTTTCAAGGTACTTAGTAAAAAGAAGACAGAATTCACATCACACCTAAACGAGTGTAGTAGATAAGCTAGGTGGTCACTTAGACTGAAAAATAGAAATCTAATAGGGATTAAAGACAAAGGGTCGTCGGTAGTGGGAGAAGGAGTAGAAGGAAAGACAGTAGTCGTGAAAGAAAAGTCCCGGTGGTTTGAAATTTTTTTGTAGTTATGTCCTATCAATTCTTCCTTTCTCCTCGAGGGGACGTTACCTTATGACTAACCCTCGTTAACGTCTCTGAAGAGGTGATCTAAGGACATAGACGAAACGGTCGGAACCACACACGGTCCCTCTCCGAAAAAAAGCTCGTTAACCGTCTCTATATTACCTCCAGACTCCCAGGTTGACCCCCTTGATTTGGGTACGAGGTCTAAGAAGGAGGAAGCATAGGAGGTCCTTCTTATTCAAGAGAGTCTACACTCCCTCCCGGGGACCATGGACTCTCGGAACTGTCTGGGGACGGGTGGTACAGGTCGAGGTCTTACTGAGACAATAGTCACGTCGTAGTTTTCGTGACAGAAACAAATACACACACTAGACACAGGTTTCGAAACTCTCTAAGAAAGATGGGAAAAGAAATAGGTCTGTTGTGTGTCTTTTCCTGGAGACCGGTTGACGTAAACGTCTACGGACACCGACGTTCGAGTCGAGTCGAAACCTGAGGTTTCTCTGTAGTAGTCTGGTCACGACTCGACTCTGTCTCTTTCCCCAGGTGAAACAGATAGAGGACGGAAGGCATCCCACGTCGGGTTAGACGATTACTTGACGTTGAGTTAACGGACTTCAGATCTGGTCAGAGAAGTTGAGGGTTGTTCGAGAAAGGAAGTATAGGAGTTATCTCTTCGAGTCTACTCTCAGGGACTATGTGACTAAAGTTTCATGTAATAGGAGTCGATGTGTCACTGGTGTAATGAATAGTATAACAAGGCTTGCTGTTGTTGTTTTTAGACGTGTAGTACTTCTTTGACACTACAGTGAGTGTTCAGATGGAGGCTATTAAGACACCGGTGGGGTCCCTGTGCTAAGATTGAGGTCATTGAGTCTACGTCCGTCTCCATGAATATTCTTTTCCCCCCTTAATTGGAACCTGGGGAGGGGTGGGGGGGTGGGGGTGGTACCACTCCAAAGGACTCTTTCTACATACCCTTACCGGTTTCCATCTTCGTCGTCGTCCCTCTCCACCTGGACTCTACTCCCTTCGTTCCAATCCCGAACCCTTGTAGCATCCTCTCCAAAGTACAGGGAATCGAGTGTTTCCTTCAGGGTGAAGGATGCGTCAAAAGAGCAGAACCCGACATTCGAAAGTCGTGGGGTAGAGTCCCGAAGTCAAACAGTTGAAACGGAGACGTCGACTCACACTACCACCCGACTGGAGTCCCATTCTCTTTATTTACACGGTCACCGTACCCCTCCTTCGTAAATAGATCTTCTGACATAGGTCCTAACGTCTGGCAATGATCGTCCTTCACTTACCCTGGGGTGTCCCGACCCTCACTTTCCTTCCTCGTTCTGGACGACTCCTTATGCGGTCTTCTGACCTCGGGCCGTCTAAACCTCAGATTAGGGTCAGGGTAAGGAAGAATTGACTCATCGAGACCGTTTAATAAGTCTACGAAACTTAAATACCTTCGGAAATGTCATTTGAGTGTTACGGGGATATTCGAATAACACTTTTAATTTACTGTGCCATGTCGTGACTTATATATATCGTCGATAAGGGACCACCAACCTTACGTCTTTGACGGACGTTACGTCCTCTACGTCTAAGCTAGATACCTAGTCCTTCTAGGGGACCTCCTCCCGTACTGTTGGGTGAGGTCGTAGGAACGGACCCTTTAGGGTACCTGTCTCCTCGGACCGCCGATGTCAGGTACCTCAGTGTTTCTCAGTCTGTACTGAATCGTGTGCCGTGTGTCGTAATCATAATAATTAAGTACGGTCTTTTCTACCTTTTCACTTTTCTCTTCGAATTTATTTAGTATAAGGGAGTGGACTTACGTTCATGACCTTGATACAATCTTCTCGATAAAGAATACGATGAAAAAAGACAATCGATCGATTAGTACCGTAATTCAGTTAAAAAAATAACTTTCTTTTTTTTCACACTTATGGGTGTTCAGTCTCTCTACATACATATATCCTAACTGAGGTAAAAAGAGCCTATTCTTTCTGAATGATGTGTTCGTATACTCACAGTCGAAAATGAATGAAAACGAAAACAACAAGACAGTAAATAAATACCGACACTAAATATAACATGAGTACGGGTCTCCGTGTAACCGTACAAAACATTTGATGGTTTATTTATTTGTCGTCGATATAAAGGTCTAGGCAAACATACCTCCACTTTCGTTTGTACTTTTAGCCTCTTTTATTCGACTTTTGACCCTACTACCAACCTCCCCGTAAAACTTTTTGATTACACTAATAATAATTAGACGGTTAGATGCGAATTTAGGTCCCAGTCTGGGGTGACGTTAACAGTCAATGTTCCTTTAATGAAGTCACTAGTAGGTGGACCTCAAGAAGGGGTTCTCCTCTACACAAACATACTCTAGATGCGTACTAAAGAGTGCTCCAAGAACAGAACTAGAGACTCGTTCTTTATATTTTGCCTGTATCATTCGAATGACTGGGTGGAGAATAAGAGAGCCGTTGGTGGCATTTGGTCTTATGTGGAACAATAGACTAAATAATCTCTTGTGTCGTCCTTCTTATTTTGTCTACGATATTTTTTACGTAGTCCTATATAAAATATGGTGTACGAATGGGAAAAGTCAAAGAGGCATTTAATGTTTTTCAACGGAGTGGTCACTTAGAATTACGTAGGAAGGTCGAGATGATAAAAGTCATACATCTGATCGACTATAAATAAGTAACTAGATGCACCTAAGAGGAAACATAGTATACCAACGTCTAAATGGAAATCCGATCATAATCGTGAGGAGGTGTAAGACTTCCCATTACGACCAGTTTAAAATAATACGAATTTTTAGTGGACCTCTCTACCAATTTTACGTCTAACGACCCGGGTCAGGAGTCGCTAAGTTTAAATTGTCCGGATCACACCACGGGTTCTTTATTAAGATAAAGATTGTTCTAGAGTCCCCTACCGTTACGACGACCCAACGGTGGTCACCTGGTTTGTAATTGAGACAAGATTGGAACCCTCGTGAACGTAGGGTTCAATCCGACTTACAATTTGACACGTCGGCGATTAGGTCTTTTGGCTTCTTGACGTATCTCTACTACTTCCTCTTAATATAACAAGTCAATGTGCACACATAAACGACCTCCCGAAGGGTCTACCGAGTCACCATTTCTTAACCGGTCGGTCGTCCTCTGCGTCCAAGCTAAGGACCCAGTCCTTCTAGGGGACCTCTTCCTTTACCGTTGGGTGAGGTCATAAGAACAGACCTTTTAGGGTACTGTCCCCTCGGACCGCCCGATGTCAGATATCTCAACACTTTCCAAGCCTGTACTAAATCGTTGATTTGTTGTTGTTTCATAAACAGTCCTCGACCAAAACAGTGTTTGTGAAACTGGATAAAAGGATATTCAAGTTTCGACAGTATTAGTATCGAATAGAAGAGTCCCCCACGTGACTGTGTTTTAAAGGTCTTCCCTGTTTACTTCTTACCCTAATAAACTTTCTCGAGGTGGAAGTGCGAACATGTGGTGGGTTAGTCGTGAAGGGAAAGTAAGAGTGAGGGTGCTCGTAGGGTGTCGCGCACTTCGTGAAATTGGAGAAGGTCCAAAGGGGAAGGCGTAGACGTTTCACTCTTCTCCTCACGGTCCTAGTTTCTGAGCTGCACTTCTAATTTTCTTATTACGTGTGCTTTCGTTTTGTGACGGGTCTCTTATGTGGGGCCTCAAAGGGTAAGAGAGTCCCGTGGAGTGAGGAAAGGAAGTCGTACGAGTAACCTCTAATATTGAGAGGTACACCGCCCACCCCTTCCATACTGAATTAATTGGAGAGAGAGAGTGTGTGTTATGATAGTATTTGGGGTACTCATAGGCAAAACGAGCGACAACTTATGTGTGGGAATTGGGCCAAGGATGAAAAATCGTCCGGTAGTCTTTTCTGTCGTAAACCGGACACCATTTTTGTGTCACAGTTAAAATTTTACCTATGTGTATTTGATAATCCACGTTATTTTTACTCGTTAAATCTCTTCCTTCCGTAAGAATTGTTAGTTCTTAGACTGATACGGTGAGCCTAACCGACGTTTCGGTCGTTTTCGGAGACACAACACCAGGGAGTCCCCTGGTGACTCTAACGATCGACGCTGACGTTTCGGTTCTGCCTGTTGACACCACAGATTTTCAACCCAATAATCGAGGGTCCTTTTTTAATTTTCCAACTCGATGACTAGAGAACCCAGGAAGAAAAAACAAATTCTTAGATGAAACAGAAAGTAAAGAAGTTTACATAACGGACAAGAAAGACTCAAGTATTACCTTTTAATTTCAGTCCTATTCACTTCTTAGAATCTTAAATGTTTGTGTTACGTCTAAACTTCGAGTCATCAACGGTATACAGACGGTCTAAACAGTTTAAATGTTACTACCACTCCCACCCCGAGTCAATCTAACGGTTCTTGTGACTGTGTGTGATTCGTGTATTTAAAAATGGAAAGTTCCTAGGTTTAATTAAAAACCATACTCCTGTAAATAATCATACTGTCGAAATGACATGTTCAATTTTTATCTTAAAGAATTTTCATGTTTCTGTGATATAGTGACTCGAGTGTGACAATTCACACAAAGGAACCTTCCTCTTTGTTTGTCGAACCAGGACTCTGTCTTCAACGTGTTCCTCAGTTGTATATGTTCGATTAACGTCTATTTCTATTTAGAATTTTGTGAAAAATATATATGTATTTCCATTTCATCCGGTAAAATTTTCGAAAGGATTCGAAACCCCGAAAGGACTATCGGTCAAACACTTCTTAAGTGGACGTTACCTTCTCTGGGACCAAGCCGAGAACCCAACCCTTCTAGACGACCTCTTCCCTATCCGATGGGTGAGGTCATAAGAATCCGAAGGAACACTGAGTCGACCGTTTCTTAGGTGTACGTTGTCCCTTCTGGACCCAAGATGGGGACCCAACCCTTCTAGGGGACCTCTTCCCTTTCCAATGGGTGAGGTCATAAGACCGGACCTCTTAAGGTATCTGACATATCAAGTATCCCAACGTCTCTCTACCTGCGTTGACTCGCTGAAAGTGAAAGGATTCGAAACGTTAGTCTTGATTTGGACGTCACGAACACGTAATCAAACTTTTCAAAAGTTTTACTTAAGCTTCGGAGATATCAAAACGTAATTCAGAAAAGAGAAAGACGGTGATTAAAAATGTGAAACCTTTAGTACAGTGAGAGTTCTTTGCCTAAGGGTCATGGACGACTTCTCTACGATAAAAGTTTACAAGGATATAAACCAAAAGTCGAATAATACCACGTCTCTATCCCAAGGATCAGTTTTCTACACACGCAGGTAGAGTCGGTGTGTTCGACCATGGAAGAAATGGAGAGACACGGTGTTCGTAGAGGTAAATATTCTCTTCCTATTGTTGATTTGATTAGAGTCTCATTACCGGTCCTGCCAGGAGAATTAAGAGTGAACAAACCCGATTACATTTGAAACAAAGGTAAGGGGTTTGTCCTTGTTAAGACGTCACCTTCCATGTCGTTTCCCCTTATTACGTACGCTTTCACGAATCATTCTGCTTCTTCGTGTGTTTATTAAAATAATTGTAATGAAATTTATTGAAGGGGTCATTCCCTTCTTGGATCGACGGCCGGTGTCTGTCTTTGTCGGGGTTTACCAATGGATCCTCGGTTCGGAGGGTGTCCAAATGACGTGAGTGTGTAGAGACCCAGAAAGTCTCACCCGTCGCGAGTCGTGAAACGCAGCTGTAAGTCGCTATGGACGGTTAATAGAAGGGGTCTCTGCACGATTCTCCCCGACACGAGACCTCGTGGACGTTAGAGACGAGAAATTTTTATCTTTTGGTGAATTTGAACACCTCCGAATTGTGTTCACCCCCGTCTCTTGGTGGAGTTGGGATCATGTGCGTTTCCTAAAAAGAGGAGGAAACATGGACTTTTCTAACAAAAAAAGTTTATTACAGAAAAAGACTTTTAGTCTTTACTTTGTTCTGTTTATTCTAGAACAAGAACAAACAGTTTATTCTAGTTATTCTGTAAATGACCATTTGATATTTCTTTTGAATTAAGAGTGATGAAAGGATCAAGAAATCCGTATAGTGATGTTAACTCTCTTTAATAGTCGGAACTCCTATTAAAAGTTTCTAGTAAACCAGGAGTACCATATTTGGTGGTTAAGAGAGAGTGTGTGTCTTTTATGTTTAATATATATATACATACATTCATACATATCCTAGTCTACATATATGTACGTATCCTAGTCTATAAGTTCAAGTCAAACCTTTTACACTTCATTTTTAGAAATTTAGAAAAAAGTGCAAGATCTTAGTGTTTTATAGAAATTTTGAGATGACTCATACTCCATCTCTTTATTCGTAGGACAAGTAACTACGACGACGACAACGACGACGATTCAACGAAGTCAGTACAGGCTGAGACACGCGGGGTACCTGACGTCGTATGGTCCGAGGAGACAGGTACCCTAAACGGTCCGTTCTCATGACCTCACCCAACGGTAACGGAAGAGGTCAAGCAACTACTCCCGATACATTTGACCGTTTGGAGAGATCTCCTGTCATATGTAGTTTAAAGTTTTATGGATAGAGAAGTATGAGTTGTAAGGGTGAAGATTTTTACCTGACCTTTACCTGACCTCAGTTTCGAATACTCCGTGTGTTTAAAATACTACTTTTACAGTTTGAATATTTGCATGAGTCTTTAAGGAAGTTAGACGGAGTTTCATGTCGTATAACATATCTCAGTATTATCTCAGATGTACACTCTTTATATATTTACACATCTCCAGTTACACATTTTATATTAAAATGTCATAAAGATCGTTGTTTCCTACTACTCTGAAAGGGAGTAAGTTATGACCTTTAATTTTCTGTTTCGAATTTAATAACTACTAATATCTTTTCCTCCCCATACGATTCCGTGCCCAAAGGGGTCACCGAGTCGTCCATTTCTTAGACGGACGTTACTTCTTCTGTGTTCTCTACGTTCAAACTAAGGACCCAGTCCTTCCAGGGGACCTTCTCTTTTTATCGTTGGGAGAGGTCATAAGAACGGATCTGCCCGACGTCAAGTTTCCCTACGTTTCTCAGTCTGTACTGACTTCCTGATTCGTTGGCACGAGTCCGTGTAACAGAGACGTATCTTTCCTAACAATTCAAGTGTTCCAAATCAAACTAAACCAAACCAAAACTTTCGTACCTCAAGTCCCCAACGTGTAAAAGTCTCCACATCCATCCGATTGTAGTATACATCTTCGGACCAATGGACCCACTTCGACAACCAACCAACGAACCAACATAAACTCCACATAAATAACCGTACCCAGAGACCAACTGACCGAAAGACATCGGTTCCAACTGTGACTAACCGACCATTTTCACACAAGTTCAACAACTAGGCAACCAAATATTCCTCAAGACCACCGATGAACAATAGCACCGATACCTTGTTATATAGAAAAGGTTTTGCACACCTTTATATAAACTAGAATAACAACTCAATGGGTTTACAGAAAACTCCGTCGACGTGAAATATTAGTCTTTTTGTCTGTTCCTTTAAGTGACGACTTTCTCTGACTTTTGTTGAATATATTTAATCCAAAAATTTAGTTAGACCGTGTAAACATACTCTCTTATGTCAAAAATATTCCTTCCTTTGATCTACACAACTATACCTTGTTAGAGGTACTACACCACCAGTCACTTTTTTCAGTCCACACCTCATTCAAGAATAGATATGCATCTTGAGAGACCTTCCTAGTTTTTTCTGACTATTTCCATAAATGGAGTATTTTCTCTTTACCTCTCAGGAACCCTCCCTTGTCACCTCCTTTTGGAAAGTAATCTTTTAGTCACAAGTTTGAGGTCAGTAGAACCTGAGACTTAAGGTAAGAGAAAGGTGTGTCGGGGTGGTTGAGTAGAAACTGCACTAAAAAGTCCAACCACGAGGTCGACCGAAACTCATTCTCGAGGGGACTGTATGAGGTATTTTACCAGAAATTTTTGAATGTTGTGGTCGTCGGTTTTAGGGAGAGAAGAATGAGTAGGAGTAAACGATTACAACTGATATAAGACCTCCAAACCGTTTGAACCTCACTCGTGGGAAGGATTCTTCCCTAATGGGACTCCGTCCTGACAGGACGGGTCTCTAGAGGGCTAGACCCCCGGGAGCGACGAGGTGTGGGGGTCACGGAGGGATGAGTGGGACGCCTTACGAGTGCCCCAAACGGAAGAGGTATTTGGTCTTCGGACGAGAAAGGAGGAAGGGACAAATCAGTCGCGTCCCAACTGTGTAGACTTTGTGGACGACCCCACAGAAAGGTGGCGGAGGTCTTCGTCACGGAGCTCCCGGGCACTTCATGAAAGGGGTTGGAAGAGAGTTTAGAAAGGTCGGAGAGCGTACGCCGACTCTCCGAGTCCTGACTTGTACCGGTCGGCCCGTACCAGAGATCGCCTGAGGCGTAGTGACCGATGTTACCACTCCCCTCTTGAGTAATTACGTTTTACGTGGCCTCGTCCTCGCGTCAGGACAGTCTTGCGGGTCCTGAGGACCTCGACGACCTCCGCCGTGACCCGCTCCACGGACCCCTCGGTCCTCCCCTCCGCTTGCCACCCGTCTCGGATCCCTGTTCTGTCCTCCGTGTGGAAGTCTACCACCTCCACGAAGCCTTGTTTTAGAGGTGTATCGACATCCTAAAAGAAGAACCCGTCCCCGATACAGTTAATCCGTCCACCTAAGAATATAAAATTAGATTGAAAGTTGGTCAGGTGTCCGAAGAGAAACCTCGGGTGTGTCCCTCTCCAACGAACTCCACAGACCACAGAGAGTATCTCTGGACTTAGGATGACCTAATCTCGAGGTGGGATTACCGAAGTAATTTAGAATTAGTGAAAGAAATGTCCGGGGTAACGGTTTATGTCGGTGTGGACCCCAAAACCCGAAGTCGACTAGTAAGACCCTTCCCGTGTGCGTAAGTCAGGTCTGCTCCACCTACAGGGGGTGGTGACAGTATGAACTCAGTTTGGACTCAGATGTATGTCAAGAGTTGGTCTCTCTGTCCAGATAAGGGGTGTCTGGAAGTCGTGGACCCTTAGACGACCTGTGACTTATGCCCAAGTCCCGTAGTCTCGTGGTACCAATTCTTGAGACCAAGACTTGATTGTTGTTTGTCGGTCGTGGAGAACAGACGACATAACCCTTGCGCTGACGCTCAGTCTCAAGGTGCCACTGTCCGTGCGCCGTCGTGCGTCCCGTGATCCGAAAGACACCGTCGGGACCCCACCGGAGCCCATTACTTGTCGGAGAACGTCTTTTCGTCGTCCTGGGAGGTCCCGGGAGGGGTCCTGTTTTCTGAAAGGTACAGGGGACAAAGAACAAACATCCTTTTTCCGAAGTCGGTCTGGAAGGGACTCAAGGTTTCCCCTCTAAGTTTGTCAATCCCTATTCCCTTGACTCACTTACATCTTTTTTCTTTTTCGTCAGTGCCGTGTTGTCACGATGTTGTTTCTGCCCGGGGTCGGAGGAGTTCCCTGTGTGTGTTGTTAGACCTTATATAGAGACTCACGAAGATGTCTGTGATTCCAAGGGTGAGCCGATTTCTACCATTGAAGTCCGACTCGTGTTTGTATGTCTGTGATCTGACCAACCTTGGTCCGACTGCTGACTCTAAGGACTTTGTGGTAGGACAATAGAGTGGTGTGTAGGGCGTCGGAGAGTGGGGGTGGGGAGACGGTTTACGACGGAAATTCTTGTGAAGGGACTTCACAAACCAGATAACTCGTGTGTAGACAGAGGAACGAACCGGGACATTATCCGGAAAGAGACGAGGTCTGAGGTTACAAAGTCAAACAAACCGGAGTGATACGTAACCCAGGTACTTGAACCCAAGTTACTGTGACACTACCACTTGTTATGTTATTCAGGAGATGTACGTTTACTCGAGACAAGATTCTCACCCAAGGTTTCAGGTTAAACAGGTTGTTTCAATCGGATCCATGGGTGTATTGTGATAACGAGGTATGGTAGCGAAAATACGAACGAAGGCCTGTAGGACCCGAACTTTATTTTTTTGATATGGTGACATGAGATGTGTCATTTCATGTGCTTTCGTGTTGGTGCACGTCTCCCACGTACGTACGCCGTTACATATGGTCTGTGTACTTGATTGAATGAACTAACTTCTACCAAGTATGCATCCCCTGAATGACATTAATAGTTATGTAGTAATGTACTTTTGTCTCGGACACTACTCCAAGTCCTACACGATGGGTTTTATACCGTGGAACCCTATCATTATAGAATTCGACTTCCTTAATTGTTTTTGTTTTGTTTTGTTTTTTTGGGGTCGTCTTCGTCCTTCTAGTGAGACTGGAGAGGATCTGGTGAGAAGAAGGGACTTTGTCCAGTATTTTGAGGATATACTTATCATAGGGTATGGTCCTCCTCCTTTCTGTAAGTATAGTAGTTTTTGTCCCTTAACCCCTGGTTCTTTAGACATGTTTGTTTGGAACAATTTAATTGAGTATAGAAGAATCAAGGAAGAAGTGGTAAATGATGGAGTTCGGGTTTAGGGAAACTCAACAGTTAAGAAGTGTTTAAATAATAACAAAACAAAGTTTCTTTTAAAAGTTTAAAGATGTCACTTATGTATATTGGAACATGACTATACTTAATAAAATTTCACAAAATTTCGTAACGTAAATAGGCGACTTCCTTTAAGTTTTTCTAAAAGAAGTCGATCAAGGGTGTACACACCGACAACAAATCAACGCTTCAACACAGGTAGAGAAAACCCTAGGGTAACTGACATCGGGCGACCCGATAAGATAGGTACCCTAAAGGGTCCGTTCTTATGATCTCACCCAACGGTAAAAGACAAGGTCCCACAGAAGGACGGGGTCCCTAGATTGGGTGAGGAGGACCAACTGTCTTCTAAGAAATGGTGACTCGGTGGACCCTCTGGGAGATCTAGGGTGTATCCAATTCAATTCGGTGAGTGAGTCAACACAGGTTGAGAAACACTGGGGTACCTGACATCGGGTGGTCCGAGGAGACAGGTACCCCAAGAGGTCCGTTCTTATGACCTCACCCAACGGTAAAGGAAGAGGTCCCCTAGAAGGGCTGGGTCCCTAGTTTGGGTCCAGAGGGCGTAACGTCCGTCTGCGAAATTGGAGACTCGGTGGTCCCTTTGGGTATCCTCCAGGCTTTATACTCTAAACAGTCTGTACACCGACTTAGATTGTCTTTGTGACCGACATGTTTTTTTTGTTAGTATTACAGTTTACACACAAGTCTCTTTGTTCGGTTTTTGTTTTTGGACCCGTTTCTGCCGTAATTGTAACCTTCGCCCAATAGTCTTGATCACCCGAAGGGACTATCGAGTCAACCATTTTTAGGTGGACGTTACGTCCTCCGGGACCAAACTAAAGACCCAGCCCTTCTAGGTGACCTCTTCCCTACCCGATGGGTGAGGTCATAAGACCGGACCTCTTAAGGTACCTAACATATCAGGTATCCCAACGTTCTTAGCCTGTGCTGACTCACTGGAAGTGAAAGTAGTCTTGATGGCGTCGTATAATAGGTCACCGTGATAAGTGTTTCATGTCTCCTTAACGTCCTTACTTCTCTTTATGGTTCTTAAAAGACATTCACGAGGAAAACTCGGTAACTCTCTCTCTTTTTTAACGACTGGTGTAAACTCCCTTCTGTAGAGGTATTTTATATTTCAGTCCTAGAAGTAAAGTTCTATTTCTATCTGTATTACATGGAAACTCTTGTCTAAGCAGAGAACCATTGAATTCTAGTCTTTTCGTTTCCTACCGTTAATGAATTTTTATTCGTTCGTAAACCGTTAATCCAATAAAGTAAAATTGTTTATAGATGTCAGAGATATCGAGTATTCCATAAGTAGTAAGAGGTTTATTTTCGTTGAACTACATTGTGTTCGTTTTCAATGGACTTTAACAAAGTTTCAAAGGAATATTAAACTTACACGAGAGGAAAAGTATTCCCTGAGTGTAAAGATTGTCTCTTCCGTTACCGTGGGGTGAGGTCATGAGAACGGACCTTTTAGGGTACCTACCTCCTCCGACCACCCGATGTCAGGTACCCCAGCGATTCTCAGTCTGTACTGACTCGTTGAAGTGAAAGTGAAAAGTGAGAGTACGTAACCTCTTCCTTTACCGTTGGGTGATGCTACAAGAACGGAACTCTTAGGGTCCCTCTCGGACCACCCGACGGTAGAGACCCCAGTGTGTCTCAACCTGTGCTGACTGCGCTGAATCGTCGTCGTCGTCGTGTAAAGATTAAGGTACAGAAGGTAAAGGTCTGATCTATACATAGATACGTAGAACCGAGGTAGGAAGTAATGAATGCCCATCGATTTAATACGACTTAATTCGATGGTGTATAAACTCCAGTCCCCACCACAGACTCTCACGGTCCGACGTTGTCGCGCCCTCGCCGACTCTCCTCGATGAGGTGTGGGGTCCAGTCCCCGCCGCCGACTCTCCTCGTTGGGGTACAGGTTCCTCACCACCGACTCGCCCACGTCTTCCCGGCTCTCCTCGATGAGGTGCAAGTTCCAGTCCTCCCCACCACCACTCCTCTATGGGGAGTAGGTTCCATTCCTCGTCACCGACGCGAAAAGACCCCGTCGGTACTTCCCTATGGGGTGCAGGTTCCATTCTTTTTGGGTTCATTCTGCCATCCAGAACGCTCTCCGTAGTCTCCCGTCTGTGTGTTTGGTATTAGTATCTTGTGATCAGTTAGATTAGTGTACCTGGTGTCGGAACAGATTGAGTTACTTTAATTCGGTACGACCAACCCCGGTGGGTTCTGCCCGTCCAGTACCATCTCTCCAGACTGTCTTACACCAGGTGACCTCTTCCCTTACCGTTTGGTGAATTTATAAGAACGGAACTCTTGGGGTACTTGTCATACTTTTCCGTTTTATTATCCTATGACTTTCTCCTTGAGGGGTCCAGCCGTCCACGGGTTATACGATGACCTGTAGTCACCTCTTTATTGAGGCCTTTCTTACTTCCCTACCTCGGTTTCGTTTTTGTTATGGGTCGACCACTATCTTCGTTCCAGACTACGACATTTCTCGTTATGACGTATCCTTAGACCTTACAATACAGGTACTTGGTTCCGTTTAACCTTCATCAGTTTGTCTACCGTTCTCACTTACAACTGTAAGATCCTTAGTCGTTTGATTTTACCTGATCTTATCCACTTAAAGTGAGTCTATTGGTAATATAGATGATGACGCCCGTCCTTAGGGAATCTTCTTTACCTCATCGGTAGTACCAGTTGTTTTCTCAGACTTTACGTCATGAACCTACGTTAGAGTTTTTGCTGTCTTACTAGAGACAAGCAAAGGTTCCGTTTGACAAGTTATAGTGTCATTACGTTCAGATACGGGGTTGGTCATTGCGACTTCTTCGACTTCAACTTGCCAAGATACTTCTGGATGTTCTGAAAATCTTGATTGTGGTGTTTTTCTACGGGAAAAGTAATATGACCTGACCTTACGTTTTCATCCTTCAGTTCTTTGTGGACCTCATTGTCCGTTTAAACCGGAACCTTATGTCTTACTTCGTCCCGTTTCCGATTATCTCAAAACGGTTCTCTTACGTGACCAGTATCGTTTGTGGGAGAAGGTTGTTGTGTTCTCTTCTGAGATGTATACCTGTAGTGGTCTACCAGTTATGGCTTTAGTCTAACTAATATAAGAAAAGTCGGTTTCTACCTCTTCGAGATATGTCAGTCGTTTTTGTTCTGGCCCTCGACTGACACCGAGTCTAGTACTTGTGGAATAACGGTTTGACTCTGAATTTAATTTCTTTCATCCCTTTTAGTGATCTGGTAAGTCCATACTGGATTTATTTTAGGGAATACTAATATGTCACCTTCACTCTTTATCTAAATTCCTTGATCTATACTATCTATCTCACGGACTACTTGATGCCTGCTTCCAAGTACTGTAACATGTCTTCTGATCCCTAGTTCTGATAGGGGTACCTTTTCTTCACGTTTTTTACCGAGAGACTCCTCCGGAATGTTTATCGACACTTTTATTCTCTTCGTTTTTCGTTTCCTCTTTTCCTTTCTATATTCGTAGACTTACGTCTCAAGGTTTCGTATCGTTCCTCTCTCTTCTTTCGGAAGGAGTCGCTAGTTACGTTTCTTTATCTCCTTTTGTTATCTTACCCTTTCTGATCTCTAGAGAAGTTCTTTTAATCTCTATGGTTCCCTTGTAAAGTACGTTTCTACCCGAGCTATTTCCTGTCTTTGCCATACTTGGATTGTCTTCGTCTTCTATAATTCTTCTCCACCGTTCTTATGTGCCTTCTTGACATGTTTTTTCTAGAAGTACTGGACCTTTTAGTGCTACCACACTAGTGAGTGGATCTCGGTCTGTAGGACCTTTATCTTCAGTTCACCCGGAATCTTTCGTATTGATACTTGTTTCGATCACCTCCACTACCTTAAGGTCACCTCGATAAAGTTTAGGACTTTCTACTACGACACTTTCACGACGTGAGCTATACGGTCGTTTAAACCTTTTGAGTCGTCACCGGTATCCTGACCTTTTCCAGTCAAAAGTAAGGTCAGGGTTTCTTTCCGTTACGGTTTCTTACGAGTTTGATGACGTGTTAACGTGAGTAGAGTGTACGATCATTTCATTACGAGTTTTAAGAGGTTCGGTCCGAAGTCGTTAAGAACTTGGTACTTGAAGGTCTGCAAGTTCGACCAAAATCTTTTCCGTCTTCTTGGTCTCTAGTTTAACGGTTGTAGGCGACCTAGTACGTTTTTCGTTCTCTCAAGGTCTTTTTGTAGATAAAGACGAAATAACTGATACGGTTCCAGAAACTGACACACCTAGTGTTACTTAACACCTTTTAAGAAGTTCTCTACCCTTATAATCTGGTGGACTGGACGGGGGACTCTTTGGACATACGTCCAGTCCTTCGTTGTCAATCTGGACCTGTACCTTGTAGTCTGACCAAGGTTTATCCTTTTCCTCATGCCGTTCCGACATATAACAGTGCGACGAATAAATTGAATATAGTCTCATGTAGTACTCTTTGTGACCCGATCCTCTTCGCGTTCGACCTTAGTTCTAACGGCCTTCTTTATAGTTATTGGATTCTATACGTCTACTGTGGTGGGAATACCGTCTTTCACTTCTCCTTGATTTTCCGGAGCACTACTTTTACTTTCTCCTTTCACTTTTTCGACCGAATTTCGAGTTGCAAGTCTTTTGCTTCTAGAACCGTAGACCAGGGTAGTGAAGTACCCTTTATCTACCCCTTTGTCACCTTTGTTACAGGCTGAAATAAGAAAACCCCGAGGTCTTAGTGACGTCTACCACTAACGTCGGTACTATAAAATTCTACGAATGAGGAACCTTCCTTTCAATACTGGTCGGATCTATCGTATAATTTTTCGTCTCTGTAATGAAACGGTTGTTTCCAAGTAGATCAGTTCCGATACCAAAAAGGTCACCAGGACATACCTACACTCTCAACCTGACACTTCTTCCGACTCGCGGCTTCTTAACTACGAAAACTTGACACCACAACCTCTTCTGAGAACTCTCAGGGAACCTGACGTTCCTCTAGGTTGGTCAGGTAAGATTCTAGTCAGGACCCACAAGAGACCTTCCTGACTACAACTTCGACTTTGAGGTCATGAAACCGGTGGAGTACACTTCTCGACTGAGTAACCTTTTCTGAGACTACGACCCTCCCTAACATCCGTCCTCCTCTTCCCCTGTTGGCTCCTACTCTACCGACCTACCGTAATAGCTAAGCTAGTTGTACTCAACCCCACTTGAGGCCCTCGACCACTACCTGTCCCTCCGAACCGCACGACGCTAAGTACCCCAGCAGTTATCGACCTGTGCTGACTCGCTGACTTGACTTGTTTCACTTGGATTACTATTAAAAGTCAGAAAAATTTAAATGGGGGATACCAGTGATATAGTCTGTGTCCTCCTTTTTCTTATACAAGAATATACTCCGTTTGAACACCTAAGGTACCTAAATTTCTGTAGGAACCCCTGAAGGGAGCACCGTGTCACCTATCTTTAGACGGACGGTTACATCAAACTAGGGACCAGACCCTTCTAAGGTGTTCGGTGTCTCGTTGAGTGGAACACACGGGGTTTAGGACTCGGACGCGAGATCCCGGGCACTCGATGTTGATGGTTCGGACACACGACGGTGATGACTTCGAGTACGTCAATCCCGGGTACGAGGAGTTGAGCTCTTCGGGCCTATGGTGTCACTTCTCGTCGGGGGTGGAGGGCATTGATCTCTTTCAGATGCACGTCATTGTTTCTGGACCACGTTAGTTTTCATTTACTTATAAAAAAAAAAATTTTTCTTGTAAGAATCTTCAGAGAAACATAAATTACGAATGACTCACTTACTCACTTTCTTACCTATACGTTTACTTACCTACCAATACGTCTGTTAATCCGGTTGATGACTTAGAGTAGGGAGGGAAACCAAAACGAAGGAGATGAGACAGTCGACCAAGACTCCTGGACGTTTTCAATAAAACGTGTCCTGACAAAACACAACCGGAATCATCAACTCTCCTACGGTCGGAGTCGCGACGGGTTGTGACTCGGAGTCGGGGTACCCGAGAAGGGATTGACTCTCACTCGTGACGACCGACGTCTATGGACGTTAGAGTCGTCTCCTCGACGGGGAAGTGTCTGGGACCAAGGGTAAGTTAAGTCGTGGACACGTCGACCGGACACCGGAACGGAGGGACAGAGTCGTGACTGTCGAGGACTAACCCAAGGGTGGACCAAAAGATATAGGTAACGAGTGAGTCAGTAGTACCCAATCAGTGAGGGTCCACCATCCACACTACGGCCACTTTTCCACTTCCCGATTTGTGAATGTCCTCTTTCACCCCTGTTACGAGATCAAATTACTTCTCTACTTTTCTGACTATTGAACCCCTACATAAAACTTTCTTCAAGATCGGTTTCTGTAACGAGAGAGAGGTTTACTGACACGTACTCCTTTGTCACGCATGCTACTTAGGCTTCAGTGTCTGCGTATCTGGGAAGTCTTTGTCCCACATTCAGGTCATGAAGTTTCGGGATGCCTCTCCACTCCTTCTGTCCTTTTGGTCACAAAGGCTCACAGTGTGTTAGACGGTCATGGTCCACCTCCCGTCACGGAAGTGGGCCCAGACGGTGGAGTGTTCCGTATGACCGTATGTTACGAAATAAATGAGGTGGTGTGCTCGAGATGTCCCGAAGGGACCACCGAGTCTGCCATTTCTTGGGAGGACGTTACACCCTCTGGACCCAAGTTAAGGACCAGCTCCTCCTCCTCCTCCTTTACCGTTGGGTGAGATCATAAGAACGGACCTCTTAGGGGTACCCGTCTCCTCGGACCACCCGATGTCAGGTACCCCAGTGTTTCTCAGTCTGTGTTATCTCGCTGATTCGTGTCGTGTCGTGTTTGAGAGAGATATAAATAACACTACGATAAAATGTAGATTCCTCTGGTGAACAGACCGTGTCACGATTCCTTAGACGGACGGTTGCGTCACCTACGTCTTCTGCACCCAAGATGGAAACCCAACCCTTCTAAGAGACTTAATCCTAGACCGTTAGGTGAGGTAATAAGAACGAACCCTTTAACGTGCCTGTCTCCTTGGACCACCCGATGTCAGGTACCCCAGTGTGTCTCAGTCTGTTTGACTCGTACGTATGTCTGGTGGACAGTCTCGTCCCGACAGACAAGGAAGTACGGGTTTGTTAGGGTCTTGGCCGACCAACTACCAAGAGATGGCAACTAGACTCATAAACTATTATTTATAAACATCTCGGGACAACTTGGTTCAAAGATTGACTTCAACTATTACAAAATGTCTAACTCTTATTAAAACTCTAGTACTCCTTTTGTGTGGTATTGAAACACTGTTTCCTTCATTTATGTCTTTATTTCAATTTGTCTGAATCTTGAAGGGTCCTCCACGATCACCACTTCTTGGGCTGACGGTCACGCCCTCTGCATTCTGTGAGCCCGAGTTAGGAACCCAGCACTTCCAGGGGACCTCCTCCGGTACCGTTGGGTGAGATCACAAGAACGGACCTCTTAGGGTGCCTGTCTCCTCGGACCGCTCTGGTGATTACAAGTACTCCAACGTGTCACAACCTGTGCTGACTTCTCTGAATCGTATGTACGTGATGTCATTTTTAATACTTAACACAAAAAGAATGTGAATGTTAATTTTGTGTGTCAAGACTTACATAGTTAATATTGTGCATTGACTCATCCATTATTTACGTCAATTTAACAAGATTCCGGACACATAATAGGTCCTGTTTCCATTTTCATAACTATGAAAATCTAGAATTAGTATGTATATCAATTATTATTATACATAATACATACTATGATACATGACATAATATATAATAAAAATTCAATTAGTTATTTTCTTATCTTTTTCTCATGTACTGTAGAATGGGTCGTCTTCCCCTTTACATTGTTATCTTTAATAAGTCAGGTCATCTTTACTGTCTCTTCCTTTTGTACTTTCCTGTCCGTACTGTTTCCGAGTTTTACTATCTACTTTGGATTAATACAGACGTTAACATAGTCGTATTTATCTCATTCACAAGGACGGTCGTAGGTACTAAAAAGACTTTTGTAGATTGAAAGTAGGTAAATATTCTTTACGTAGATTTTGTAATTTTACATGTTTTTGAGTTTCATTTTAATACTTTTTCCTATTCAGTTTTCTTATGACCATGTAGGTATAATTATAATCTGTTGTGTCTGAAGGTCCGTTTTTCGTCGTGTCCCTTCGGTGAAGGATTACCATTTTCCGAGTTAGGAAGTCCTTCTATTTTATTAAAATTCAACGATATGAATTTTGTTGTAACGGTTATTCATTTGTTCGTTTGTGTCTTAATGTCCTTCATTTGTTTAGGTATTAGTCTCTCGTTTTCTAATTTTTGAGTACAAAGACTGATTTAATATCTTGTCCTTCTGTTTTGTATGGTCATACTTGCAAGTTTTATACTTGTTGTATTAATGTTTGATCTCGTGTACCTACATGTATTTTAGACGTGTGTCATGACTTATTACGTAAGAAAGTACCATGTGTATTATAAATTCCTTTGACTGATATATGCCCCAGTACCTCATTTTGGATGTGCGTAGAGTTTTCTGACTTTAGTGTCTCTTAAAGAAGAGACTGTCGTTACATTAATACACTGTTTAGTTAGTGTTCAATTGATTTTTTTAGAATACAAACCTTTCATTCTGTCTGAAGGTTGAACAGGTACCCAGTTTGTCCTTTACTAGTACATTTAATCTGTTACAAGTCTCACTTTTGTTTGTGTATTGTTTTACAGACCTGGTAAAAATACTACACTCTATCTTTCTGGATGTCTTTTACTTTTAAAAAGATTTTTTATATTGAATAGCTTTGACTGGACTTTTGTTTTGTTTTGTTTTGTTTTGGGACTTGGATCCTTCCTTAAATTTTGAACTCAACATTGTATTGGTACTTTCTTTAACTTGGTTAGTTAATTTTAGAAGGTTTCTTTTCCTTTAAGATCCAGGTTCACCGAACTTGACTACTTCAAGTTGTTTGTAAGTTCCTTATTAATTATTTTGTTCTATCTCACTTACCATCTTTTCGTAATTAGTTTCTTTCGTACACACTTTTTATAGGTCTTCTCTTCCTTCTGTCACTTAGTCATGAACAATGGCGAGGACTTTCGTGAGGTTTTCTCAAGTAATGATGGAATGATCGGGAGTTTTTGTTTTCTGACCTTAGAGTCCTTTTCCGGTAAGGGGAGACCGTATTAACATCGTTACTGACTGGTTCGGAAAGGAGGACTTGACGGGGCCCCACCCACCCTCGACGTCCGGGAGGGTGTTCGTACGGGACCCAGAAGGGTGTATCTAATGACGGACTTGAGGACATGACCGAGAAAATTAGAGACACCACACGTAGGATAAGAATAGAACTAAAATGTCTACTGCTTCGACTTGAAATCTTTTCACTGAAAGTGTCGGTGTACCAATTGTCTCCCGCACCCACCCCTACCTTCTGTCCGGTTAAATGCCATGACCTTTTGAGTATGGGAAGCGAAGAGGAGATGTGGGTGCAATAAATAATCACCAGGGTGACTTGGAGGGTCGTCCTAGGTAGTCCTTACAAACGAAGGGGTGTTGTTGTGTCGGGAAAGGACCGTGTCTATTTAGTCCCGACTGATAAAGTTTCTTCGTATACCACGGGTCCTGACTGGAAACCTATCGATAAATTTCTTACTCCCGTAAGACTCCAAACACCGTAGCACACTGTCGTCCACCAGTATTTTGTTTCAATGGGTATTTTCAACAAATTTTCTCGTGAACTGTTTATAAATGACAGAGGTCTTTTACCCCAAATTTATTATCTTTGATAGGGCATCTCAACAACCCTATAATCTACTCGATTATAAATACGAAATACAGTGGGTGGTTCTACGTTCGGCAGTCTCGTAGGGTGTTTTGTTGTAAGTGGGAAGGTGGTACCGGTCGGTTACGACTCAGACGGGTCGGGGTTGATGTAACGTAAGACTGGTCGTAGGTGTCGGTTAATACTCTTTGTGGGTCTAAAGTCTTGAAACAGAGGAGAGTCTCTTCTTTATAGGGTTTAGACTTCCTCACAATCTCCAACTAGTCTAGTTAATTCAATGGTCGAGACGTGGAGTGGGGTCACGAGATCCGAAGCGGTAGTACTCAATTCCTCAACAGTAGAGGGAAGACCTTGCTCGAAGGAGAGGTCTGAGTAATGAGAGTGAGGAGCATATCGACATGGTCCAGGTATGAGATTAAAGAGTCTCTAGACAATGCACTTAGTCACGTCACACATTGGGGCTCAAATTCCTTAGCACTCAGTACACAATGTGTGTAAAGGGTAAAAATAGAAACGAATCACCTCACACAGTACCTCAAAATTTATCTAGAACCAGAGGAACTTGGAAGGATAAGTTTAAGTAAGAATCACACTTTTTTAAATATATTTCAGTTTATACTTCTTGTTCAAAGAACATTTGGGTGCTGATTCGTCGACGGGAGCTGCTCGTCTCTCTTCGGGAGATGGTCGTGAAAGACGACCAGGAAGTCAGAACACGTTCCTCTAGTCTCCCTGACACGGACGGAGTACATACACAGAGCTACTACGTCTGTTTTATTAAATTACACAAATCCGAAGGATTTATTTAGACTGTAGGTTACAACTCACCTTTGAAACTTTACGTGACTTAAAATCTGTCTCCCGTACGGTAAATGTCCTCGGGTTCTTAAAATCGTTACCCACATTTAAAGTGTTGTGTATTTAAGTGACAATGTTTTCATAAAAAATTTAGAGAATATAGGTCGAGGGGAAGACAACCAATTGTCTTGTGAATAATCGACAAGGGAAACATTTCATCTTGATCTAACCCTCCTTCTTCAAAAAAAAATTGAAACATATGAAGACACGTTAAAATGAAATAATAAAAAACCTTTCCCCAGGTAAACGGGATTGAGGATTACTTTTAGGAAAAACCTGGTCTAAGTCTGCTTGAGGCAATGGGTACCTTTTCGTCCATCAACTATCACTACGAAGTCTTAAGAGGGTCGTCTTGTACTGTCGTCTATACGGAAGAGGATCTGTGGTGGAACTTTGTGGGATACAATCTTTACTACGTGGATGTGTAATAATTCTTTAACCCAGAGAGAATTTCCGAATTTGTATTCCATACTTTGAAGATCTTCTCTAGTATCCTTTTCTGTAAGAGACTACATTTAGAATGGTTGTAGAAAAATCCAGTCAGAAGATTCCGTTATCTTTATGTTTGTTTTTATTTGTTTACCCTGGATTGTTTTGTTTTTGGGACTACGATCCTTTCTGACTTCCCTTTTCCTCTTCCCCCGTCGTCTCCTACTCTACCGACCTACGGTAGTGACTAAGTTACCTGCACTTAAACTCGTTCGAGACCCTGTATCACTTCCTGTCCCTTCGGACCGTACGACGTCAGGTACCCCAGCTTTTCCCAGCCTGTGCTGAACTACTGATTTGTTGTCATTTGTGTCTATTGTTTACGACCTCTCCCACACATCTTTTCCTTTCGGAGAATGTGACAACCACCCTGACATTTTACCACGTCGGCGATACCTTTTGTCATACCGCCAAGGAGTTTTTGCGATTTTTATCTCAACGGAATACTAAGTCACTAGGGTGAAGACCCGTATATAGACCTGTATTGATATTAAAATTTTCTATGTACATGGGGATATAAGTGTCGTCGTGATAAATGTTATCAATTCTGTACCTTTGATAGATTTACAGGTAACTGTCTGTTTACCTATTTCGTCTGTACCACATTTGTGTGTACGTGTGCGTACGTACGTGCGTGTGTGTGTTTGCCTCAAAATGAGTCGTTAGTTTTTGTTATTTTATCACGGTAGACGTCGTTGTGCCTACTTGGTTCTCTAATGGTATGATTTGTTTCCTTTAGTCTTTTTCTTGCTGTTTACTATAGTGAATATACACCTTAGATTTTATACTATGTTTAGTTGTATAGATACTTTTTTTGTCTGAATGTCTGTATCTCTTGTCTGAATAGCAACGGTTCCCTCTCCTCTCCTTTCATCCCTTCCTTACCCTCAGACCCTAATCGTCTCCGGTTGATAATATATGTCCCATCTATTTGTTTTCCGAGGATGACGTCTCGTGTCCCTTGTTATGAGTTATAAGACACTGTTTGGCATTCTTTTGGTATTACCTTTTCTTATATATGTCTGTGTGTGTATATATATGGACACAGTGAAACGATATGTCTTCCTTAACTATGTTCTAACATTTAGTTGATATGAAAGTAATTTTTTTAAAAAAATTCTTAAACCCGGAGTTTATTCTATGTCTTTGTAAGATCACGGTCTGTTAACTCATGTAATTTTCGACCTCATCTCTCCGTCCTAACTTCTGTTCGTGTCTCTCTCACCTGTAGGGGTGACCGAGTTGTCGACTCTCCGTCGTTCCTGTCCCTCTTGAACTCCTCACCCCGTCCGTCCGGGACCTCAAGGGGAGAGACCGAGAAACGTAAGAATGCTGTGACGACTCGTTTTCGTGTAGATACGTTGTCACACTCACGACGACAAAGTGATCAGTATTCGACACACCATAAAAGCTAAGACGTTTAGTAAGTCCTACGGGTATACTGTAGGATCCAAATTGACTGACCGAAACCCGTATGACATCACCATCGTGTGGGTACTTCGTTCATTTAGAAGGATAAAGACGTTATGTTTGTCACACTAAAGGACGAGTATTATAGAAGACAAAGAATCCCAAGGGGGTCTGTGTAAAACTCCGGAATCAAACGACGGTCCACAGTGTGTGTCAAGATTTCTAGTGTCTCGATGATGAGAAGATTACGTGTCTTGGACGACTACATTAGTAGACTTATTCGTAAACCCGTTTCACCTGTTTGTGACCCGGGAGATCTGGTGACTCTCTGTAAAGACGTCCTAGAAGTCAAGTCAAGTCAAGTCAGTGAGTCAGCACAGGCTGAGAAACGCTGGGGTACTTAGCATCGTGCGGTCCGGAGGGACAGGTAGTGGTCGAGGGCCTCAAGTGAGTCTGAGTGTAGGTAGTTCAGGCACTACGGTAGGTCGGTAGAGTAGGAGACAGTAGGGGAAGAGGAGGACGGATGTTAGGGAGGGTCGTAGTCTCAGAAAAGGTTACTCAGTCGAGAAGCATACTCCACCGGTTTCATGACCTCAAAGTCGAAATCGTAGTAAGGAAGGTTTCTTTAGGGTCCCAACTAGAGGAAGTCTTACCTGACCAACCTAGAGGAACGTCAGGTTCCCTGAGAGTTCTGAGAAGAGGTTGTGGTGTCAAGTTTTCGTAGTTAAGAAACCACGAGTCGGAAGAAGTGTCAGGTTGAGAGTGTAGGTATATACTGATGACCTTCTTGGTGTCGGAACTGATCTGTCTTTAATCGGCCGTTTCATTACAGAGACGAAAACTTATATGATAGATCCAACCAGTATTGAAAAGAAGGTTCCTCGTTCACAGAAAGTTTAAGTACCGGCGTCAGTGGTAGACGTCACTAAGACCTCGGGGTTTTCTTATTTCAGCCTGTAACAAAGGTGACAAAGGGGTAGATAAAGGGTACTTCACTACCCTGGTCTACGGTACTAGAAGCAAAAGACTTACAACTCGAAATTCGGTTGAAAAAGTGAGAGGAGAAAGTGAAAGTAGTTCTCCGAAAAACCGAGGAGAAGTGAAAGACGGTATTCCCACTATAGTAGACGTATAGACTCCAATAACTATAAAGAGGCCCGTTAGGACTAAGGTCAAACACGAAGAAGGTCAGGTCGTAAAGAGTACTACATGAGACGTATCTTCAATTTATTCGTCCCACTGTTATATGTCGGAACTACATGAGGAAAAGGATAAACCTTGGTCAGACAACAAGGTACAGGTCAAGATTGACAACGAAGGACTGGACGTATGTCTAAAGAGTTCTCCGTCCAATCCACCGGACCATAAGGGTAGAGAAAGTCTTACTGTTGGACATTTGGACCCTCTGAGAGGCTTTATAAGACAATGTCTCACATAGGAATGAGAATTGAATGATCCGTGAGTCTAAAAAATTTTTTTCTAATACGAATCGTAAATAAACAATTTAGTTGAGGTTGTTTATGTAGGAAAACATTGTTCTATGTTCTTTAGTCCATCCGTCATCAGTTGACACGAATGACTTCGTACTTGTAAAGTATCGATGAAGACCAAGTTCTGTAGTAATTTATTACACAATTTACATTTAGACCTTGTGTCGTAAACCCTACGTTTACGTATTCAATTTTACAAAGGACCCGAATTCTTTTGACAAACACCTAAACCCTAAAATTCGGTAATCCCCTCTGACTTGGATCTGATCGAAGCTACAAAAATTTTTTAGTCAAGTTATTTAATAGAATTTGATTTACACGTCTATTGGTGATGTGTCTAGTTCTTTGTCTTACAACAATCGTAGTGTGTTGGAACGAGAAAAGATTAACGTTCACAAAGACATTGGTTCGTCATGGGGTGCTACGGAAGGACCCCGTCTGGGGAAGAGGTATACGAGACGAAATAGAGGAGCGACTTCATGGATCCATTAGAACAAAATAACTACACTTTTGATGGTGGTTTACCCTCTTTACTTGATCAACTACTGGTACTTGTACGTCAGGGGTCTGGATGATCGTAGTTTTCTAGATACCACAATTGGGGACACTGTGACGGGACAATGGAGTGGTAGTCGGTTAGTCTTGACATTACTCGACTAGTGTATTGGATCTGGAGTAAGTGGTGGGGGTGGAACGAAAACTTTTACAAAACTTTTACGAGACCACAAGACTCGTGATCGACAGGACCTGAGGAGCAAACCACGGGACTTTATTTACGACGTAAAGAGGTTTTAGATCACAGTCATCTGACCGGAACGACGTATGTCCGGTCGCCTGGGTTCAAACCCAAAAGAGGAGAGGTTTCCATATTTGAGATCATTCGTCGAAGGACCGAAACTTGAAATATTTACTTTAGTACATTGTACATCAGGAAGTACAGAAAAAAGGTACCTTACAAACACTTTAAATAGTTCAATTAACATGAGACAAATTAAGTGATTGTATACCATGAGGAATGCATTTATTGGACATTACAGAAATAGGTAAGATATAAACTTCCTTTACCCAACAAAAGTCAAACCATTCTAATACTCAGTAAAGAAATCAAGTCTTTCTAATTTTTAAAAAAGAAAAAGGTATTAAATTTTTTGTCAAGGAGATGAATTATGTGTATCACTTCACAAGACCCTTATACATCCATACAAGTTAACCGATGTCAATTTTACTGTCACTACATTACTATACAATTGTATTCACGAATTACAACATAAACATTGAGAATAAGGTTCAAATTGAAATCCTACTGGTGAACCCCATATTTTATAAATGAACGGGTTTTACGGAAACGTTAATTATACTGGTAACGACTCCCTTTCAAAGGTTTATTAGTTGATAGTAAAACGACCCATTAGAAAAACGGTTTAATAAGTCCTTAAAAGACTTCACGACTAAAGAGACGGATATTTTACCATTTATCAGGATCTAGTTTGTATTCTACGGAAATTTTGTTAAAAAAAGTTGATTAAACAAAGGGCTCTAAACTAAGTCTCAAAAACTTCCTTAATATTTAACCAAAGCCGAAAGTGTCTCAAGTCGTTACACAAGGTTTTTATCAAAATGGTAAAATCCGAAAACCTTTACACACATCTCTTACACAAATATCCTTTTTACCCTATTTACGTGTCTGTTTTACGCGTTCTCCGCAAACATTCTTAATAAACATTACCGTCTTTGGTACTTGGAATTTTGACATATTTGTAATCCCTGTTACTTAATTCCATAAGTTAAGTTTGTTCAATAAACAAATAATTTATTAAGTGGTGTTCCTGAAGGGACCACCAGGTCCCATTTCTTAGTCGGACGGTTACGTCCCCCGTGTCCAAGCTAGGGACCAGACCCTCCTAGGGTGTACGGTCCCCCGTCGATTCGGGTACGTGTTGACGACTCGGGGTCCTCGGGTCTTAGTTGTTCGACGTTGGTGACTTCCGGTCCGCGGATCTCGGACACGAGGTTGTTCTCTTCCGCGTCGTTGTTTTCCTTCTTGTTGGGGACGAGTAGCGTTAATCTCTTTCGGGCGAGCGACGTTCTTGGTTGCGTCGGATTTAATTTAATCAATTAATATTTTATATGGTTCATGGTGCGATGTGTCTCTTAAGACGTCACTAGTTCTGTCTCTCCAAGGACTCCTAATTTAAGGATTGAGTGGAGAGGGTATCTGTATCCCTTAGATGTCGATGTCTACCTTGTTTAAAGGAGATTATTTTGGGATTTCCGACGGACTCGTTGACGCTGTACAACTGATTTGGTCCTTGTTTTTATGTAATTTGACCCATCCTCTCTGACCCTGTGTTGGAGTGGAATTTGAAGTATGGGTTGGGGTTGGGGTTGGGGTGTTAGTCTTCTCTTGAGTTTTAGGTCTTGATGACGGACTCCTCGGTCCGACGGGTTGAAAATTATGGAAGCGGAGTGTCTGTTCGGGAATTTTATAGATTTGGTAAACTTTTGGTTGTCCTCTGGGTGTTCCGAGATCGTTTTGACTCTTCCCGAGGATTTCCCGACCTCGTGGGTCTGAGTGGCGGGGCCGAGGCACGTCTGAACTTCACTTCCTCCGAAGAAACGAAGATAATGTTCGCCGCACCTCGCAAACCGGGTGGATGGACCCTTGATGGCCGTAGGAGACCCTGTCTTCCATCCGTGGTAGGGGAGCGAGGTCGCGCTAAAAAAACAAAAAACAAAGAAAACCCCATCCAGAAAGAGAAAGAAGGACCGTCCACGGGAGAAGGAACCGACGTGAGGACTCGGCCATAATGATCTTCCTTTGAAAGTGTGGACAGACCACGGACCCAAACCACCGACGCGTGACCCCTGTGCCGAGTCAGTGCACTGACCCCCGCCTACCCCCTGAACGTCAGGATCTGTGGTGTCCTGACCTTGGTACCGCTCTGTCAGCGCGACCCCCGTGGCGGGGGTCCCGTGACGTGGCTGTCGACTGACTCTCTTTGGGGTCTGAAAGGATCTTCCTCGGGCAAACGACCAGATCCTCGAGACCGGATCCCCGTGGGAAGGACGGAGTCCCTTGTCCGACCACTAGGGTCCGAAACTCGACAGAGGGACGGAGAGAGGTCAAGTGGTCATAGTGACCAGACCGCGGAGTAAAACACCAACGGAGGTCTCTCGGAGTCTAAAGGTTCGCTGTGGTTCAGGTTTTTTTTTTTCTCCAATCTTTGACACTTGAGAATAAAGAAACATGTTTCCCACTTAAAAGGACTTACATTTATGTATTAAGTTTTTTCTTCTTTTTAACTCCGTCCCATAGAATTCACATAATTTTACTTAAAATTATTTGACAAAGTTAGATTCGTTCTTTGAACCCACGGTTTATAGTTACACTTCACTGTGTTTTGTTTGTGTAATACTTGTAGGTTTTTAGACCTAAATGTTACCCGTACAACTGTCGAAAACTTTAATTTATCGTGAGTTAGTGATTAAAAGAAACTCCCATTCTAAACATGGGACGACCCGAATATTAAAACAAAAGAGAAAAACACGACAAGTACACATTTATAACGGTTAAAGTAAACTGTGTTTGTTCCTTTTGTTGAATTAAAACAAAGATTCGATCACTTACTGTCTGTGGGATCTACTCCGTCACATTATATACGAAGAACCGTTACTATACTCCACACACTCACAAACCCCCACCCCCTCCCTTAGTTCGGTAAAGTTTACATAAACATTGTTCCTTTGTTTAAATAACTAAAATTTTCTGTTCTGTGGTAAAACAAAACTTTTTGTGTTCCTTCGATCGGACTCAAGTTCAGACTTTATAAGTCTTTTTAGGATGATTATAGAAATCATACAAGGTCAGTAAACAAATTTGTTGTGTGATTTTCAATTATATATAAAAATATTAATATTTTCAAGGGGTCAATAACATGTCATGTGTTATGTTTAGCGGGTGTTTGATAATAAATCGAGGACGGTTAAAACTCTCCTGTACTATATGATTTTCTAAATCGTAAAGAGTGTTTTTAGTGTAGTCCTTTATGCATAAATGTTTTAGTTTATGTAATATGTTTTTTGGTAGTGTACAATAAGCCATTTCTACAAAAATTTATTAATTTTTCAAATAAGTTGACATCAGGTTTTGACCTTTTCTTGTAATGTAATAGAGTGTGTATGTTAGAGATGTTTTCAACGAATGGAGTAAATGTATTATATAAGTCAGCTAACATTTTATTTACAAGTTTATAGAGGATCACAATGATACAAAGACACGAACACCCTGACTTATTACATTAGACGGTGAATGATTCACTTTAAATTTACTACCGTGAATTTTTTTTTATGTTATAAAATTTTTTTGTGTTACTTTATTCAAAATGGATCTTCCATGCTTTCGGGACTCACTATCATCTTAATGACTAACCATTCGTGATGTTAATTGGATTAATTTTCAAATGGTGGGGTCCGTGTTTAAAGGTTCAAAAGAGTTCCGTGAGTGAATATCAAAGACATTGGTTGCGTAACCAGTGGTGGTATCCAGGGTTAACTACTACCTCTACTCTTTTTTTAAACGAAACCATGTTTTCTACGAAAAATTTGCTTATTTTAAGTTATGGAGACAATGACCCAGTAAATTTTAACACAAATCGTCCAATTTTGTTCCGTTCATAAATAAGTTTTCATAATTAAGTAACTTCCTTTTTAAATGAACCAATAGTTGTCAGTTACCCTCAAAAGTGAAAAAGAAAAGGAGGGGTCTTAGTATTAGGGAGATTATTTCTGAACAGGAGTAATGACTCGATGTATTTTTGTTAGGAATGGTTTCTAAAGTAATGAGTCCCGAAGGTTAGGGTTGTAGTATTAAGTAAATTTTTTTTTTGTTTCCTTTCTTCACCTCCCCTCCCCTTTGCTAGTTTATGGTCTTGGTTTATGCTCTGTTTTATGTAGAAACTTTTATCCTGTATAATGGTTAATGAAGTTTGGTTTTCTTTTTTTTTTTTTTTTTTCTTTAGGATCCGTCAGTGAAACATTCACCGAAAATGATAAATTCATTTTAACCATTTGATTTGAGTCCAGATGACCGTGTATTTTAGTGATCGTCGTTACTAGTTCCGTACGTTTGAATCTTCGTAAATGTCATTTAGTAGTACTTCTTAAGTTTTCTTCTCTCAATTTAATTTTGGGAAACTCATAACGTACAATTGTGTACTCATTAAACGTACCAAACTGAAGGATTTGACGGATTTTTTTCGTTGCAAATGCCGTTTGAACGTGATACGATACCTACAGGAAAGTGGTCTGTAGTCTTATCCAATGTGAGAAATACTCGCGGACCGATCGCGTCGTGTTCGTGTAGACGTCTACTATGCCGAGAGTTCAAGGGAACTCGTCCCCTGTTTCCCCCGGGTCACGTGCGTCTCTCCGGGAACTTGTTTCAGTCGTTGACACATTCGTGTGACCGTAAATGTCTATGGTCTTCGTCATCAGTATCGTAGAGGACTGTCTACTCGAATTTTAGTTCACGGTAAGATAGATATATATTAATAAAACTGTTTCATAATTTCAAAACCTCGTATCTATTTTAATACGGGATGTACTTTAAGGGTTTGTTATAAAATACTCTCTAGATTGAGGTTTATCGAATGGACGGGGGTATCAAGTCGAAAAGAAATAGGTGAGCAAAGATTCCGAAGTGAATGTTGACATGAAAGATTTCGATTTATTTGCTCTAGAAAACAAGACAAACCCCTTTTTTTTACATTGGGAAAGAAATAGTATGGAAAATTTCCGTTAGATCCATGAAAGTCACACGTCTCTAGTCATTACTGTATCCAGATGTCCGGGTACATAAACAGGAGGAAAAGATCTCTACTACACTACGATCTTTTCAACTAAAAAATAAAAGACATTTGTCATGTGAAGGAATCTACCGTCACTTATAAACCCTTATTTATATAGTTCGGGAGAACTTCTTTTAATTCTCAACATATATTTTACGTTCACAAGTCGTACCTTTGTGAAATAGAAGGATGGGGGGGAAATTTTTTTGTCGTATTAATCTGTAAACCTATATCTCATATAAAATGGCCAGATTCAGATTTATTTACTAGACTTTCCGAAAACAGGGGGTAACATATAGAATGTTACGAGTTTCCCAATTATGTTCCGTAATGTAATTTCCCCAAAAGATTACGATCTTGATTCGTGACTTAATTACGAAGATAAGGTCAAAAATTTTTAGTGGTTTGAACGTCTTTATGATCCTAAGGTAATTAACTAAACAAGATTGGTGTGTGTACCTCCAACTAGACTAGATCACTGTTCGGATTAAAAGTCATCGTGACGTACCGTTGGGGAGAGGGGGTACAAGACCACACTAAGTATGTTCAGTATTTGAGATTGAAATCAAAAACCTACTAATAATAAAAAGAGTGGTCCTTAAACCTCCTCCCCTCCAATATTGTTTCCAGTTAAGTAACATTATATTGGTGACGGAGTTTAACATGTGTTTCCACTGAACGGTTTCAAAAAATGAAAGATGAACACAGGTGTGTTCCTCCTGGTTGTAGTGTCACTGGATATGAAAAAATGTGATTACAAAGTTCGTGTCGTAATAAAATCTGTAAAGTTTATGTAGACTTCTTAAAAAGTTAAACTTTTACGTAGTGTTAAACGTGAAGATCTCTCACGCAAGTACATTTTTCAAAGTACTAATACCAATACTTTGGTATAAGTCAGGACTTACTGAAACTGTCGTAAGATGTTCTTGCACAAGTAAAAATGTACAGATGATGTTTAGTTTCCGTCAGTTACTACGTGTGATGATTAAAATCCATACGTCACAATTTTTAGTAAAAGATTTTAAATGAAAACAAAAATTTCATGTGGTAGATTTCTCTCCACGTACTTGGCACGATATGTCATGTTCTTTTTCGTGTTTTTCCTTTCGTCTAAAGACTTTTCCGTCATTCTGAATATGTCAGTCAGGTTTGTATCAAACCTACTCTTAGGACTTTTTCACTGGTCGGTAAACTATAGGTCTCTTTTTTAAAATTTAACCCAGGACACAAGGTTCCTCTATAAAGTCGGTAAAGTAGGGTAACAAGTGACCGAAACACTTACGTTTAGAAAACCCATACTAAGAGTTTAACATAGACTTCCAGTTTGATATGGGTACTATGAGTTATGATGATGTACGTTTATAGAAAAATCTTTGAATTTTTATCGGTTGTACAGGAGGAGTGTAAAAAGGAGTGGCTTTTAGATCGTGACCCAGATATATCTATGAAAGTACTGATCATAAAATAATGTTACAGTTCTTTATAATTCTCCAGGAATTTTACACATGAAAGTGAGTAATCATTTAGATGAGACTCTCACAATGACAGTATTGTAATAAATCTTTTCTATTAGCAAAGACACTTAATTTTTTACTTTTTTTTAAGTTACAAACGAGGTTAAACGAGTTGACATATTTAATGCAAAAATAAAAGATTATTATAAAGTGTTAAGTTTCAGTTTTAACAAATTCGACACACACAGAAAGACACCTAATGTCTATTGACCTTTATCGTCTCTGGTGTCTACAATAAAATAGATAACCAGTCTTGACGGATGAGATCAGTGTTTCTTAGTTACAAGGACACAAGTATTTTCTGTAATCTTATAACATTATAAATAACTTTACATTATTATAAACTAAGGAGAGTAGACAGGATTAAATCTTGTTTGGCACTTGTTGACCTTCTCTACAACTTAGGACCTCCCATGGGTTAGGGATTTAAGGTAGTTAGATTTAAACGGGTAATAAATAGTCTAAGGAGAGTGTTGTGTTTATATAGGTTGTAATTTGTTACTATTATTTATAACTTTTAGTAAGTTATTTGTTCTACTTTGGTCATTTATGTAAACCAGGTTATATCTATATTATATCAGGACCCCCACCACTTACCCTTTCACTTTTTTAAGTCTTTCCTCCCAGTATTACTTCTTACTAAAAAAAGAAAAATCTAAAATTAAAATGGACATTTGGAAAAGATTACGTGTTACTTCATCTATGTGTAGAAACGTCGAAATTCCACAAAACAAACAAACGGAAACACACACACACTATCACGTTTAAGTAACGGAAACCCCTCCTTTTTCCCCTTACTAGTAAATTTACTATAAATTTCTTCCACTACGATCCTACGATCACTTCTGAAAGTTTATACACTCAACATACTATATTAAAAATTTAATATAGATTTAGAAATTTGAATCCTTCGAAACAACTAGAATCAATAAACTCATCAGATTCCGTTAGTCCATTGTCGTCGACTTTACATGATGCACAATGGGTTATTCGGTAAACCATAAAAGTCAAATTGTCTAATCTAACCGAGTGAGAGAGGAAGGGTGGGGGTTGGGGTTGGGATTATTTTGACTCTTCTATTTGGAGAACTCAAATTGTATCCGGAGTAATTATTAGACATTTAGTAAAACACGAAAGGGAAAAAAACCGAGACACATAAACATATGATAAATAAAAACGATTAATCGAAAAAATCTTGATAAATTTATTTACCTACACGGACAAGAAAAACAATTATTAAACTCACGAATTTTCTTGGAGTGAAAAGTGTATTTAATTTTGACCCTACCCACATAGGAGAGACCCTAGAGTGGAAGACTGAAACATCGACTGAGGACGGGTACCTGTGAGGACACACGTACCCGTGTGTCTGTGACTCTGTGTGTCTCTTTGTAAATCTGACTTTTCTACGTGAAGTTATTCATGGACGAATAAAACAATTAAAAGAATTTAATATTGATCTATTCTTACCAGATTTTGTATATGCTAAAATACATTGTTTCAACCATTAATTTTTATCGGACGATGAGGTGTTGTCGTTAGACTAGGAATTAGAAATTCGTTACACTAAACATTAGTTCATTAGAAGTCGAGATCCTTGTTTTTATTTAAGTACCAGTGAGTTTCTCCCCTTCACTAAAAACAGAAAAACAAAACGAATCGAAAGGGATTTAAAGGAAACTTCTTGTACAATGGACAGGAGTGAAGCCGTTAGACTTTTACTGTCCGTGTGGAACAGTTTACCTAACTTTTCCTTAAGTGTACTTGTTTTATTCGGAATGATTTGGAATCGAAGTCAAGACAAAATTCCGTGGTACATTATCGGCTCCATGCTACTAGGGACTACATGTAAGAAGTTACCGTGACCAGGTGGGTCGGTGGATAGGTTTAGGCTGTCTTAACCTCTATTCGTCGTCACGCCACACGGTCAATGTGACGGAAGTCCAAGACAAATTTTAAATTTAGGTGCATGAAATCTTTGGTCCTTTATAAAAACTTCCTTTATTGCTATACGTCCAACGATGTAAGGAACGTAAGATATTTAAAAGAAAATGTTATCGTCGTGTAACTTGATGATAATCCTTTTTCTGGACCTTATTTTCTTTCAGTAGGTTTACCTTACCAAAGGACATACAGGTCGAGTCGTATTCATCGCACATGTGAATTTTTTTTTTTTTTTTTTTCTTCAGTTCAGTAAAAAAAGTCGAAGTCATAGATTGATGTTGTCGGGGTGAGTTGTCGTCTTACGTAGACACGTCACCAGGGTTTATGTCTTAGTCATCAGAAATTTGTCTCCTTAACCATACGTTTATTGTCAATTTTAAGTTACAAATTGCCTTCGAACGTAATTGTACCAAATTATTAATACATGTGTTTAATACATGAATAATCGTATTAGAGAACGGTAAGACAGTAAATGAGACTTGACTATTTACGTGTCGAGTTAAAAAGAAGTCTCTTTTTATCTACTGGAAGGGTTGGGAGATCGTGATATTATTTTTACGAAACATAAGAGAGAGGCATGAGGTTTTACAATAGTTTTATCACAGAACACCAAGACAGGCTACTTTTCGTGGAAAGTTTTCGTTGAAACTACGTAGACGACGGTTTACACGTACGGAGGTCACATTTAGTTTCTTTAGTAAAGAAAACTATAAAGTGTCTTCACGTAGATTAATTTTTGAATGTGTACTTTAGTATGTGGTTCTGATTGTTAGTTGTTATTTTATAAAATTCGATGTTTTTACATTTAATGAAAAATTAATATTCTTTTGTTTTTGTGACTGTAATTCACAACATTTTTAGGAAGAACTGTGGGTTTTGATTCCCTTTTTTTGAGTAATAATTCTCCGTTTATTAAAACAAATACAATTTTTTTTTTTTCTGGACCGTTTTATGTATGTGGGTAAGGTAAAGTGTTGAGGCTTTTCCATTACAAGTCGTGTCTATCATAAACTGTTGTCAGCTGGAAGTCCGAATAGTTTTAAAGTTGAATTCGGGTTATAGTTGCCCAATTACAATCGACCTTTTTATGTGAAATTATAGGAAATCTGACGTCACATCCATAAAGGACATCGCGACGTGACAGACTATCAGACTCATGAACACTGCTACACGAGCGACACTTAACCTAAGTCCTCCGAACCGACGTGCGGTGAGAGCTCTTGCCCGACGTACGTTGGGTGACCTTTGCGGACCAAGTCGAGGCAAAAGAGAGAAAACCGAACTCCAAGACTTCTCAGTAGATTAAGGAGTAGGTAAAGTGAAAGGTGAAGTGACGGAAGTAGACGTGTTTGTTTATTATGGTTCTGATCATGATCTTCTGTTTGACCTTTTCTTGTTAGGTGTGTACGAAATCTTTGTGAAATTATATCATGTAATCCTTTAGTTGAGGAATCGGGAAGAACCTCCTGTTTCGAACACCCAAAAGGAAAGTTACCTAAGATGGACACAGTCGCGGGATAAGAAAGTTTGTGTCGTTTCCATGAAATAAGAACTGGACAAACACCGAGGATGGAAATTATCAAGAAGATTCTTCAGGAAACCTCAAAGGATTTCAAAAATTTCTCATCGTATTGAACACAGTAAAATTTCATCCGTGAAACCATGTGATACGACCAAACATCCCTTATAACTCGACTTTTTACGATTGAATTTTTTTTTTTCCTTCTTTCTTTTCTAATGTCAAAGGAGACTTCTAGATGTGATCTATATTTAAAGTAGACACGACTAAAATTATGTCTATCCTTGATACAACTAAGTGTTTTATTCATGTCGTATATATTCGTCCCCGACACATGTGTGGAAGACACGTGTACTTACAACAGCTAGTGTTATAATTAATCTAGGAATTGAAAGGAATGTTTTGTAATACTTCTGACTCCGTGTCACAGTCTAAATTTTTCGTGTTACTTAAAGGAAGGATCGTTGTGACTATCAGAGACAATTATCGACCATAAGTAAAGACCTTTAATCCACATAATTCATCAGTGATAATGGAGGTTTAAAATTGTGTAAGACATAATTGATTTTGTAACAATATTACCTTATGACAAATTAAAAAAGGTCGTACACGATAATTTAAAGTTTTCGTGTCGTCTCTCTCTTTTACCAGTGTGTGTCGAAATGGTGACACATTCTAAGAGGAGTCTCCTCACCTCTCTTACGGAGAAGTACTCGCGATTCAAAGTTTGTCGATCCCTATATAAAGACGAACTCTTTAGAAAAATAACATTTAAACGACTACCACGTCACCAATTCTCTGACGTGAAAGTGACGACCCCCGGACCCAAACTAGGCACCAACCCTTTGATTCTAGGGTGTTCGACACTTCACGTCAACCTTTTTTTGGAGAAAAAATGAAGTAGAAGTTATACAAAATAACAAATGGGAAGGGGGTGTTTTTTCGGGTGTATATTAATGTGGTTTTGGAGTAAATATTTATTTCATTTATATATGAATGAGAATCTATAAAAATGAAAAATACCACTGAACATGATTGTCTTAATCTAGAGGTAATGTAAGACACCGTACAATGCATACTCATACATTGACGACGACGACGACGATTCAGCGAAGTCAGTACATGTTGAGCCACGCTGGGGTCTCTGCCGTCGGGTGGTCCGAGGGGGCAGGGACCCTAAGAGGTCCGTTCTTGTGACCTCACCCAACGGTAAAGGAAGAGGTTACGTACTTTCACTTTTCACTTTCACTTCTCCGAGTCAACACAGGCTGAGAAGTGCTGGGGGACCTGACGTCGGATGGTCCGAGGAGGCAGGTACCCTAAAGGTTCCGTTCTCATGACCTCATCCCACGGTAACGGAATTGACTTTTTCAGTCAACCTGAGAAAGATTTTCCACAACTCCGATCAAAACGGGAAACTCCCGTGTAGACGTCTTCAAGAGTTGTATTTACCCGAGGAACTGAAAAGAGGAAAAGGATAGTTGACCACGTTTCTACCGAGGTCTCTCTTTACTACTTCTTATTGTCTCGGAGGTATACACCGACACGTCCAACTTGTCACATACCGACGGTCCTCGTTGTAAAGACCCTTACGACCCACTAATTTTTCCAACTATAATCCATATAGCTGATCTTTACCATAGACATGACGTAATTTGTTATATGTCTCTGCAAGAGAATCTCCTCCGTTCTAAGGACCGAGTGGATGAATAGGTCAATGGAAAACGGAGACCTTTTACCTGAACTACCATTGTGACGTGAAACAGTCTTGTATAGGTTTCCAGACCTCCCGACGTCGTCTCCTGATGTAAGGTATCTGTAAACGAAGTTATTCTCCTAGACCACCAAATCTACCATTTCTTAGTCGGACGTTACGTCCTCTGGGTAACTAGGGATCCAACTAGGAAGCCAACCCCTCTAGGGGACCTCTTCCCTGACCGATGGATAAGGTCATAAGAACGGACGTCTTAGGGTACCTGCCTCCTCGGACCACTCGATATCAGGTACCCCAGGGTTTCTCAACCTGTACTGACTCGTTCATTATGAAACTAAAAGTACTATGGAAACACCAATATATATATATATATATATATATATATATATATATACATACATATATAGTTGTTTTCATCCAGACCTTCCCAGGAGAGTAATTTAAGAATTACAAATTTTAGTCTTCACAGAATCCGAAAACTGATACTTCAAAAGTGAAAGATATGAAAGATGAAGAGACGTAATAAACTTTAGAAAGGTGTCTCGATTATAATGAAGGTAATAGACCTTTTTTAATTTAAGAGTATGATACAGTTTCTTGGGTGTTTTTAAAGAATTTTCTAAAGTGTAAGTTCGGAATCCAAGACTTATACGATCACCCCAATACAGAGTTCTTCGTAGGTCAACCCTCACTTACCCTGGTCGTCTCGGTGGATCGTTTCTCTCCCGCTCAGTGTGACGAAGACCCGAGGTAGAGGTGGTTGAAAGGACACTGATCTTTTATCACGGTTTTATTATTTACCTCCGTCTTCATTTTCTTTTTTTATTAGTAAAGTTCGTCCGTCCGTTCACCTTTCTCTCACCCTACAGGACTTTTTCCGTTACCCCGCTTCCTGTCTTGTTTGAGAGCACAAGCTCCGGTGGGACGAAGTCCGGGTGAGTACTCACTGTCCCGAGAAAACCTGTCCGATGTGTCCTCGTGTTTTCGTTCGGGAAAGAGATCCAGGGTGTCTGTCAAATGCGAAGATATCTCTGATTTCTATTTTAAGTTCAGAAATATCTTTCTGAAGATATTTTAAGTTCTATAAAGGATCCTTGGATGAACTTCAACACCCTTAAGCCTTGTTTTCTTGTTTTTGATCCACAATGACTTCAAATAATTTCTGAAACCAAGTTGTGAACTGTTTCTTCTGACCGACGGTCGGTCACAGACCGGGTCTTCGTTGTGAGGATCCTGCGGAGGTCCATGGGACCCTACTTTAGGGACTTAGACTTAATCCTCCGAAATAGTCATGTAGTAGTCCCAACAGAATACAACATGGACCCAAAGTTGTCGATGAAAAGGACGAGACTTTACTGTTTGACCGGAGTTGTAACTAAATGAAAAGACTACAAAGTAGTCAATTAGGATTTATTATATATAAACGTCGATAAAATACCCCCGATAGTAAAAGATGAAAAGGACAAAACGATAATAACTCGATAATACACATAATAATTTTACCCTTAACTTCACATGTACCAACTATTTATCACTGTCCTCAAATTACACCCTCACTATAACTAAGTGTATCCTGAACGGGCCGTGTACTGACAGAGGGTGGTGGCCCTTCCGAGTCTTCGACTTGTGACTCCTGGGACCATGGCTTACGACGTCTCTTGTCGTGTCGTGGAACGCACATCTAAAGGATGTAGGAAGGAGTGCGGAGTCGAAGGGGCGACCGAGACAGGACGTTCCCGATTGTCATATCAAGAAGGGTTAGAAGCATGTGAAACTGAGGTTTGAGTTAAGGAATTTGGAGTTCTACAGAAGTGAAACACACACACACACACACACACACACACATACACTCACACAAAATTCTTTCCACATGAAAGAATTTCCACATGAAAGATGTCACGAATGAATAATCTTTAAAATGTAATTTTATTTTAGACTCAATGTTAAAAAAAAGTCCTCACAAACACAAAAGATAAGGTTGGAGTAAAAGGGAACTCGGGAAGAGAAAAATGAGACCACAGTATCCAACACTCAAAGAAGTCTTAACATATAACCCAACAGTATAATCTTACCGTTGTGATTATACTTTTAAGTTCTTCATATATACAATGAGGGGGTTATGACTAACACGAAAATATCATTTGAAGTGATAGAGACTCAAGGGAAAGATAACTTTTCATACTTAATCACTGAACCCATCCGACTCCTTAGAAAAAGAACGGCTCACCCGGAACTTATTTTTATAAACTGGGTTAAAATAGTGAAAAGAGGTCCTGAAGCTACTTCCGGTCTTTCTTAAAGAACAATGAACATTAGTTGACGTCCGTTTTTCAGTTCTTCTCAAATTTGACGTAAATTTAAGTTAAAAACGTGAATTATATGTATTGTATTCCTTTCGTGTCTTGACCTCTTTATCACTTCGTAAAGTTTTCTGGGTTGACAGTGTAAGTAGTTCCTAAGATACGGTAAAGGTGTTTTACCTTTACATACACATGTATATGAAATATATACATGTATATGACGTAAAAGGAGACTCTTGAAGAATGAGTTTTTTTCAGGAATTTTTACATGTAATAAAAGTCAAGAATGGAAATAGGTCTAAAGGTCCTCTGTGTCGTAAATTTAGTGGTTTGACGTTTTGTTATCAGTAAATACGTTATCAATGATGGTCCACCTTATTTTATTATAAGATTCTCTGACATCTTTTTGTGGTGTTATACTGAAAAATTTTGACATTTGATCACTGGTAAAACTAGAGATTGATGTACCCAGTGGATTAAAAGGTTAGTTTGGACAGCTTAAACTTGTCAAATTTGACACAGTGTTAAATCGACAGAATCGGAGAAGTGTTTTCCTATTGTTAAAAGAGACGGAAGGTACGAGGTAAAACGAAAAGTAATCAACTTGAGTCGTCACTTCTTTATCCCCGGACCGACTGGACCTCCTTCTACCTACTACCTCCTTCTACCTTCTACCTACACCATCTTATCTAAACCTTTGAGACTACTTCGTCCTACGTAGTCGAGGTGGGGGTAATTGAGGTTCTCAGGTGGACCTCAGATGTAATGTCTTTACACGAGGTCGGTGTACAAACTTGAGGCGAAAACCTCAAAAATAATCATCTGCACTTTTTGTTATCCTCGGGGTTGTTGACTCTCATAAATAAAAATACTTTGGAACCTCTGAAGAATATTAAACTAGAAAAATAAATGATTCTATGTCCCAGGGTTTCATTTTTTCTTTCCGTAACAATGCTTACGTTGTTTTTTCCGGAATTTTGTTATACCTTGTTAATTATAATAAGTCGAATCTGAAATTAAAGATGGAACCAAGTTTTCGAATTACTATAAAAATGTCACTTTTTATTTGAAACTCTAAGAGTCCTACTTGTTTTTACCTATGTGACTTTTTGGGACTTCTCGTCTCCATCGATTCGATTAGTCCTTTTCGACTTCACTTCAGAGTATCGTGGACGAAAAGTTTACCATTTGTAATGACAAAACTTTCGACTTCTAAGTCTTATTCAGTAATCATCTTTAAGTCTGAAGAGTTTTTCGAATCTTTCCCATTCTCTCTTTAAGATGAATGTAAACCTTCAAACGAATATTTTTCAAGGTACTATCATCATAAAAAAAGTGGATGTTTCATACAGATGTTTCATTATTTTGATTAGAATAAAACGTTTATATGTGTGTAATAATCAAAAATGGATCTGTACATAATAAGAAGTGTCATCGATGGAATCCTCGGAGATGTAAATAAGGTTCAAAATTCTAAGGCCTTAAGGAGAAACTATTAGCTACAGTTCCCAATCAAATACATAGTAAGTTCTTTCGGGTAGAACAACAAAGATGTAGTTTGTTGGTGGGGTTTATGAGACGTAAAAGAAGTGACACAAACTAGATTCTACTAAAAACTAATGAGTAGTTTGAGTTTACATAGAGATGGTGTTAAGACCCATAGGTTTTATTACACAGTAGAACGAGAAATAATAAAGAATCGTCCAAGTCTCCGTCAAAATTTTTTGTCGTAAGGTGTTGTAACATTCGGTACTCCAATAATTACCTTGTTTGCACATCGGAGGGATCCACTGACGAAACTTTCCCTGTTCGGGAGGACCTACGTATTGAGAGTCGTACAAACAAACTTTCTGACGGGGTAGCGGAATGTAAATATAGGGAATCCGTCATTTGTGTTTTAGTATTCATGACTTGACAACAAAAATTCAACAAGGACAAGTGTACCGAGTCTTGGAATACGATCAGATTTATTTGTGGTGTCAAATTTAATATATCCTAAAGAACTTGATCTCTTGTCTTCATGATTTTTAGTGTTGTCCTAAAAGAAATGGATAAAAACCATAATAAATTTATAAAATCCTGATATTTATCTCTTACGAGTTTCGACTTTCCAGTTATGTAATAAAGATAAACTGTATCTCTTAATCTCAAAATAAAGAACGTTTACTCATGAATTGTTGTGAATCCTGGGGTATGACCTATGTTCAACCGGGACTACTTAGATTCGTATGAAGATATGGATATTTTTCACTTGTGTGGTAAACAAAAACTATTTAGGACTCTTCAAAAAACTTTGTTTTAATAAGGACGATGACCACTAGTTATTATGGTACGTCTCACCGATTTTGGTTTGAGACCTGTGTAGACTTATAAAAAGGAGTTTTATTTGTGACGAAAAATCAACGATGAATTGACTTTTATATTGTAGAATTATATCTAAAAAAGAACTTTTAAAGACGAATTAAACTTACTTACATAGACTAATGACCCGAAGGGACCACCGACGTCTGTCATTTAGACAGACGTCACGTCCTCTGAGTCCAAGGGTCCACCACGATCCCCATATCTCGGGTGGACGGTTACGTCCTTTGTGTGCGTGCCCCCGAAGCTAGGGACACAGCCCTTCTGGGGGACCTTCTCCCGTACCGTGTGTGATCATACGAGCGAACCTCTTAGGGTACCTGTTTCCTCGGACCGTCCGATGTCAGGTATCCCAGCGTTTCTCAGTCTGTGCTGATTTCGCTGCTGAATCGTACGTGCGTGTGTGTAGACTAATGAGTCCTACTATTTTTATTTTTGGGTTTGTTGACTTTAGAGACACTAACAATACGAGTAATCATTTATTTATAAACGTGTAAGTTACGACGTCCGAACACTGGTGCATGACACCCCCTGTTACATGGTTATCATTATTATTAGAGACTCTGTGACGGTTACGGAGATCCACAGAGACCCTAATTAATGTTTCAATTAGGGTCCCATCTAAATTTTATTTTTAGAACACTCATTCTCTAAAATTATAGAGATATATCACGTTCCATTTCCAAAAATATACGTAAAATACCCACTCCTTTGTTATATGTGTATAATTCCTTTTTTTAGTGAAATTAGAATATATCTGATTCTAATCTTTTTAGTCAAGTAAGTGAGTCCTAAGGTTTTTATAAATGATTCTCGAATGATACACGATCTGTGAGACGACCGGTCAAGATCAGTCCAATCAGACCATTATGAGGGAGAAAGACTTCCACTTATAGTTTTAAACGAATACAACCTTTCCTGTCTACCAAATCGGTTTTTACTTCCGGCGGACCCTTTGGAAGTCCTTCCAAAATTTTCATGTCCCAATAATCTTTCCCTTTAGTCAACGTCCCCCTCAACCTGACTCGTCACCCATTTCATCGTCCTTCCCTTCCCTCCGTCCCTTCTGACTCCACCCGTATTCCTTCTGTCTTAGGGTCTACCCTCTCTCTGGTGTACCTGGATTTACTCCGGTCGTGTTTGGCCTTTCTCATCTCCTCCTCTCTGTACTATGTCTACTTTTTTACCTCCAACCGTTCTTCCAGGTCTCTAGTCACATTCGAATGCGAAGTCTTTAGTCTTCTTGACAATGACAAAAGATTAAAGGGAACGACGTGTCCCCTGGCCTCCCCTGACGATAAGTGACTCCACTGTAGAATTGTTAAATATTTCATGACAGTACCAAATCATCCACCAACTAAAGGAGAGTTTATATTCCTACGGTTTATAGTGGAAGAGATACAGTGAAGGAGTCTCTCGGAAAAGGAGTGTTGGAATGCATTCATAGTGACGGAGTGTTTTGCCTCTTCCGTTACCGTAGGGTGAGGTCATGAGAACGGACCTTTTAGGTACCTACCTCCTCGGACCATCCGACGTCAGGTACCCCAACGATTCTCAGCCTGTGCTGACTCGCTGAAGTGAAAGTGAAAAGTGAAAGTACGTAACCTCTACCTTTACTGTTGGGTGAGGTCACAAGAACGGACCTCTTAGGGTCCCTGCCGTCTCGGACCACCCGACGGCAGATACCCCAGTGTGTCTCAGCCTGTGCTGACTTCGTTGAATCGTCGTCGTCGTCGTCGTAGTGTTTTTTTCAAATACTTAAACCGTTCCATTCCTCGAATTAGAATGTCGATAACTTTTGTGTAATTAGACAAATTGTAATATATCCTTTATACTACCACAATCTGGTGGTATAAAGGATTTATATCGTGACTCATACGTTATAACTCTGGTCTATAAGACTGATAGTCAAATCCTTCCCTCCCTCAATCCCTAGTCGTCCCTCTCTACCTTTCCCCCTCTTCCAGTTTCTCTCTCTTACAAGGTATGCTCCTCCTCTCTTATATTTAATTCCCTGAATTGTACACGAGACCCCATCTTTCGTATACCGGAACATACATGTTTCCTTAATTTTAACAGTCGGTATATCTATTTATCCCCTGTAAGATTTCGTCTTTGACTTACCCTACGTCCCTTTCGTATAGACAATAAAAATCCTTCTGTCTGAAGAATTGGAATCTTTGACAAAGGAGGTCCGGAATGTTCCCCAGTATTATTACTCGTACGAGGATCTGTTCTCGTCTGACTTTTTACACACCAGTTCCGTCGGTTGTCCACAGACGATCTGGTACTCAAGTGTTGCTCGTCATTACCGGTCCTTCATATTCACCCTCTGAACGGTCGTGTCGGTCACACTGGTGTCCGTCGTAGGAACCCTCGCTGGGACTCATACTGGGACTGAACACCGGTGCGTTGACTCTTCCCCAAGTAGTGTCCTGACACTACGTGTTCTTGTCCGTGGTTCTCTCCTTCGTCCGAACCGTGTCCTCTTGCATCGGGTGTCTAGATGAGGTCTCTGGTGATGGACAGTCTAGGTCGTCGTCGCTTGAAAGGTGTCCCTCCCTCCGTTCGACACATAAGATTATCGACCTTTGACTTCGTACGTCTCCTACGGTCCCCCGGGTCTGTCGTTCGACCCCTCCGAGGTGCCCTCGGGTGTTGTGTCTCTGATCCCTGTCTTCCTTCCACAGGTTTCGGACTCTGTTTCTGGAGTGAGTGACCCTACGACCTTCTCAAATGGGGTAGGACCCCTCCCTCCTAAGTAGTCCTTAGTACTGTAGTAGACCCGTCGGTCCCTTTTAGACGTTCCATACAATTACAAGGTAAACCCTTTTGACACACAAGGAACCGGTAAAAAAGTGAGATCTACATCTGAAAAGATACATAAAGGTTTATCGAAATGACTTCAGACGTTTCTACCCATTCTAAAGACGATCGGACGAAGTACGGTTCCTTTTAAGACGGTTTATAAGTGACAACCAAGATGGGAAAGTCCGATCGACCGATAGGACCGTTGAACACGACAACCGATGAGATATGGGTCCATCGAATAAAATTAGTACTAAGACTGAGGAGTCCTAAAAAAGGGAAGACGTGGGATCCTGTGTCATTGAATAGACGGAAATATACCAAAGTTTTAGAGATTCTTTAATTTGTTTGATGATATCATCAAACATCGTCGTATCATCGAGTCTGTTATTTCTTAGACGGACGTCACGTCCTCTGGACCCAAGCTGAGGCCCCACCCCTTCTAGGGGACCTTTTCCTTTACCGTTGGGTGAGGTCATAGGAACGGACCTCCTAAGACACCTGTCTTCTCGGACCATCCGATGTCAGGTACCCCAAAGTTTCTCAACCTGTACTGACTCGTTAATTGTGAAAGTGTTCTTATATAAATGTCGTGTCCCTTTATTTCCGTCAAACATTGCTGAAATCTACCCCTCATTTTAGCTATTTTTCTCACTTAGTGATAAGACAGGTACACTTTAATTATAACGGTTCGTTAATATAAAGTTCTTTTTTTGGAGATTCTTCGTGAGTACTCACTCGTTCGTCCATCACTTCTTCTTCCTTATGTCCGGAATCTACGAAAACTCCTCTTTTCATTAAAGTTTTTGTCCTTGTAAATTACGATGGTGATCCAGTTTGGTTCTCTTCGGAGACAGGACTCGGGGTGTAGTGTCTCCCGGGACGAAACCGAAAGGATACCGGCTCCGGGAAGGGTGTCCCGTTCCCAGTGCACCCACACGGGAGGTCTTCGGACATAAAATGAGGATGGGGAGTCTGGTATGAAGACAATAGACTCTAGGGTCTTAAAGGACGGATTTTGGGGTTTCAGGGGAAAGTCCGGACATGTCCAGAGAAAGATTCAGGTGGAAACCCTTCTTTCTTCCCTATCGACCACACCCCCAACCCCATCCCCTTCGTCGTCGATAAGCGTTTTCTGTCTGTTTTGGACTTGTGACCTGGTTCCACAGGTGTTCGTACTCGTGTCCGAGAAGTGTTATATCCATCCCTTACTATGGATTCTCTTCTCTTCACCAGATCCCCTGTCTCCGACCCGGTGCCGAGTCGATACAGATACAGTGGTATAAGACTATGTCTTGATCCTCCTCGGATTCTTAAAATTTAAATTTAGGTCAGAAGGTTTAATAATAGTTTTATATAAAAAGTTGGATCTACCTATCTTGTCCAAAATAAAGATCAAACTAAGTATTGAAAATCTTATAAGTCTACATCCCATGGTATCCGGGACAGTTACAAACCCACCCCGGGTCGTCATATGGGAAATACGTTTATTTTGATATCCGACTATTCTTTCTTTGAACCACGAAAATTCATGTCTGTCCGAGGGTGACTCCGGTGGAAGTGATAGATAGTCTTTTGGTACCATAATTAAATAAGACAGTCTCCTCGTGAAGAATAAAACTAATACGGTGAAGGGGAAAAACTTTTAATAATTGACCCCTCTGTTCCCACTACTCTCACATCTTTGTACAAGAGAAACATTGTTCTTCTGAAAATGGTGATCTCACTTACTCTAAACTTCATGAACATCCTAATAGTGTGGACCGGGTATATTTACAACTTTCAGACAGTATGAATATAATTTCATATAAAATCATGTCACTACCACTTTTCGTCTTTTGGTAAGGACACTTAATTCCTCGAATGGGTACAGTTTGTTCCTGAAAAAAGGGGTCCTCCTGGTCGCTGGTAGAAGTGGACACAGACACTCGTTTTTATGGTCCTTCTGTTGCCCGTCCCGGTCTGTGTACCCGACCCATGTCCTTCTGTCTCACACCGTTCCTCCGGTCGTCCCCCGCGACACTACGAATTAGATGCGGACCCTTGGAAAGTGTGGATCGACTGAGGTTTCGACCCCGATGGTCGCTTGACAAAGATTCGCTTCTCGGGTCACTATCTGTAACAACTGCTCCTGTCACACGACTTAAAGGGAAGGATAACAGATGTGACTGGTAAAATCAAGAACTTTTTACAGGTCTTTAGAACCTAAAGCTAAAAGAAGAGAAACGGGTGAAGGTTTGAGAGACCCTTTTGGTTCGAGGTCAACATTCGTGAGTACTTTTGGGTTGAAGTATGTCTCCGAGAGACTTTATGACTTCCGTATAAGACCCCTCTCCCTCGTGTAGTGGGAGATCCTCAATCAGATCCTCGAAATAAAAGGACTATACCTTTAGGTCATACAAGTAGTACTTTACTTTACTCTGTAAGACAATCGACCATAACAAAGTAAAAAAGATGAAGGATGGTACTTACTCCCGAAGGGAACACCAAGTCGATCATTTCTTAGCGGACACTACGCCCTCTGGACCCAAGTTAGGGACCCAACCCTTCTAGGGGACCTCTTCCCTTTCCGATGGGTGAGGTCATAAGTCCGGATTTTTTAAGGTACCTGACATATCAGGTACCTCAACGATTCTCAGTCTGTATTGACTCGTTAAAAGTGAAGTGGTACTTACTTCCTAACTACGACTTCCACTTCGAAATTATGAATCCGGTGGACTACGTTTCTCGGGTGAGTGACCTTTTCCGAACACCGAGTCTTTCAAACTCCCGTCCTTCTTTTCCCCTACTTTCTCTTACTCCACCAACCTATCGTAGTGACTGAGTTACCTGTACTCAAAGTCGTTTACGGTCCTCTACCACTTCCTGTCCCTTCGGACCGTGCGACGTCAGGTACCCCGACGTCTCAACCTACACTGAATCACGAACTTACTGTTGTTGTTAGAACTTACTCATAAAACCCCCGTAGATAACGAACTTGTTCTTGTTGTTAGAACTTACTCATAAAACCCCCGTAGATAACCACGTAACACAAATGTGGTCTAGAGATTCGTTTTGAGGTAAGGGACTTCTCCTACACTCCTCTCCAATCTCGGGTCTCGTTCGGTGCTTCCTTTGGTTCATCTCCTTCGATTACATGTCCCTAGGTCGGGTCTCCCTGTTCCAACGTCGAGACTCCACGACTCAGTTATCTACGAAAAGAGTTTACGTTCCTCTCATTCCTCGCCTTACTATTTGGTCCTTTCTCCTTTTTTTTTACCTTTTATAGATGTCTCTATTAAGAATCTTTGAACCTCCTACTTCACATCCTCTTTCCAAAAGGTCCCCCAGTGAAAATAGTAAATAAAAGTTCAACAATCTTAACACGATTACATCTCCTCGTCTAAATGTCGATTTTCGTTTGACGTTTAAGATTTTTGTATTAAAACTAAATCCAGATCAGACACCCACCCATGTCTCCTTGACTTCCCATATTAAACAACAACAACAACAAAAGACCGTCTAATTCGAAAGGTTAACGTTAAACGAATCTGATTATGAGATAAATCAAACGATTGATTGTTTTTCACCTTTCCCCTTCCCACCATCCTGATAGTTCTACGTTGGACGTTTTGTCTCCTTTCTTCGGAACGGGACCTTGTTGTATTACGTTCGAAAGTGTGGTCCGTAGATCACACACACTCTGACGCTCACACGTACGTAAACCCCCTCAACATTTCATGTCTTTATTTAGTCAGGGACAAAACTTTGATAGATATTTGTTAAATACGTCACTTTTTAATTTTACACCTAACTTGAGTAAACCGATAGACCCCACTCTGACTGGGTGAAAGATGTCAGTCGAGATGGTGACTGATCAAGACTATAACCCACTGAAAGTTGGACATAAAAGGAATGCCCACTTTACCCCTGTCCTTCTCTAAGAAACGTTCTAAAACCACTTATAATTTATTCTTACATTCCGTAAGCCGTGTCATTAACAGTGGTCCGGTCAGGAGTTAATCTTTTTTTTATAATTATTTTTCATTCGAAACAATATTTATTATTTTGAAAACTGTTCATGAGTAATATGAACAATTCAGTGATGACAAGGTTCTACGCGAAAAAAGGACGTTTACTAAAATTGAACACTATATTAGGGAAAATTTTATAAGATATTGTTCAGATAATAAGTTGTACATGTAAAAGTCACATAAGGGAACCACGTGATCTTATTATCACGAGTGACTTTAGACAAATAGTAATTAAACTAAAACTCGTAAGTACGAACAAATGTTACCAACATGAAGATAGTTTACCTTGAAAAAGTGAGTTAAAAATAGGATTTCCTAACAGACACTTAATAATAACGAGAAGAGGTGAAAAATCCAAAATTTGTCAAAAAAGGGAAAGGGAGACTCATATAGTCATAATGACTTCGGTTCTGTCAAAAGAAAATTACCATTTAGGAATTCTCACGGAATTAAAAAAGTGATTTTTATAATGATTTTATAATATAAAAATTATAACTATAAGTGTTGATTTTTAATTTCGTACAAAACCAAGGATTAAAATAAAATTTTTCAACTAATCTCTATCTACAGAATCTATAAGATAATTCATATTAATTTAATACTATTTCTGTTAAATTTATATGAATTATTTGTATTTTTACAAACAGTGTCAGTAAAATACATCATTATGTTTAAACATCTAAGTTACTGATATAATTTTGTTGTATATAAAATTTCATTATTTCGTAAAAACGGTATTTGAAGGTTTATATGAAGTTTGTCAGTATTTTAGGTTTATTTACCTATAAAAAGACGAGTTAAAAGACACAGTTTCGACGTGTCTTTTGGAATACTAAAAATTTTCTTAAATTGTTCACACGTTTGTCTACGTTGAACAAATAAAATAAGGAAGAGAAGTTTAAAATAGTGACGGTCTTCAGATAAACATATGAATATTATAAATTTATTTTAAGTTTTTTAACGTATTTAAAATCGTCATTTATTTAACAAAGGAAAAATAGTGGGTCTGTTTTTTATTTTTACTATTACAGTAAAAACTTTACGTTTATGAAACTTATTGAACGATCGACCACAATATATCATCGTCCGAACTGTAAATCTTCTTTTGAGTATCACCACTACGAGAAAATAAACCCTCAAGGTAATGTACCATCGGAAGTAAAGTCGTTGACTTTATCACGATGTCCCTTACGTTTTTGTATTGACATACAAACACATGTCACAAATATGCATTTTGTACTCCATAACCAGAGAGGACGAACGAGTTTATTACATTTATTAAAATTAAATTTTTGTACATAACTTAAGTGTAATTACTTTTCTACATAACAGGGAATTCGATGAAAATTTTCCCTTTGGAAAGGGGAACTGAGACCTAGATGAATCGACTGAGAGAGAAATCAGTGATTCAGTACAGACTGAGAAGCGTTGAGGTGTCTGACATCGGGTAGTCCGAAGAGACAGGTACCCTAAAGTTCCGTTCCTCTCACCTCACCCAACGGTAAAGGAAAAGGTCCCCTTGAAGGGTTAGGTCCCTAACTTTGGTACAGAGGACGCAACGTCCGTCTTAAAAATACCGACTCGGTGTTCCCTTCGGGGAATCGACAGACTATAGACAGGGTGTATGTTGTGGATATTTACGTTTTGTTTCCAGGTCATTCAAACACTGATAAAAAGGTGAAAGGGTAGTGATTATAGACTTGATAAGAACGAAGTCAGAGTGAGATAGGACGTCGTCCATTGTTTGTACCGTCTTATGGTCGTTCCCAATTAGGACGGTCCCACGAACCGAAGGTTTGGACTAAAATATTAGATCATCGACACACTGAGACACACTGGACTACCAAGACACAGAGTAAAGTGACAAACATTTTACTCAGTCTTTATTATAAGTGAGTGTTTACTTATAATAAGGAATTCATAATAATCATATTATCATTATTGCATAATAAGAAATTCATAAGTACAGGCTGAGAAACGCTGTGGTACCTAATATGTCAAGTCCCTTAAGAGGTCCGGTCTTATGACCTTACCCATCGGAAAGGGAAGAGGTACCCCAGAAGGGTTGGGTTCCCTAGTTTGGGTCCAGAGGGTGTAACGTCCGTCTAAGAAATACTCGACTCGGTGGTCCCTTCGGGATTCATAAGGATATAGAGAAATTAAAAGGAAACGTCATAAAGAGTCTTAAATATCGATATATCAATACACTTGTAAATTGTTTACACATAGGTGATGATTTTATATTCAAGGTACTTACGTCACAGTTTTAAGTAGAACAAGGAATGATATAGGATTTGTAATATCTTATCTACACATTCTGACACACCTAGTACTGTTTGACACCTTTTAAGAATCTCTACCCTGATGGTCTGGTGGAATGGACGGAGGACTCTTTGGACATACGTCCAGTTCTTCGTTGTCTTGGTCTGTATCTTACTGTTTGACCAACTTTTGACCCTTTCCTCATGTATTTCCAAAATATAACAGTGGGACGAATAAATTGAAGATACGTCTCATGTAATACACTTTACGACCCGACCTACTTCGTGTTCGACCTTAGTTCTAACGGTCTTCTTTATAGTTAGAGTCTATACGTCTACTGTGGTGGGATTACCGTCTTTCGTTTCTCCTTGATTTCTCGGAGAACTACTTTCATTTTCTCCTCTCACTTTTCCGACCAAACTTTGATTTGTAAGTCTTTTAATTCTAGTACAGTAGACCAAGGTAATAAAATACCGTACCCCTTTGTCTACCCCTTTGGTACCTTTGACTGTCTAAAATAAAAGAACACGAGATTCTAGTGACGCCTACCACTGATGTCGGAACTTTAATTTTCTGTGAACGAGGAACCTTCTTTTCGATACTGTTTGGATCTGTCATCTCTGTAGTGAAAAGACTGTTTCCAGATATATCAGTTTCTATGCCAAAAAGGTCATCAGTACATACCTGTACTCTCAACCTGGTATTTCTTCCGACTCACGATTTCTTGACTACGAAAACTTGACACCACGGCCTCTTCTTAAAACTCTCAGGGAACCGGTAGTTCTAGTTTGGTCAGTTAGGATTTCCTTTGGTTGGGACTTTTAAGTAACCTTCCTGACTATGACTTCGACTTCGAGGTTACGAGACCAGTGGACTCCGCTTCTCGACTGAGTGACCTTTTCTAGGACTACGACCCTTTCTGACTTCCGTTCTCCTTTTCCCTCGTTGTCTCGTACTTTACCAACCTACCGTAGTGACTGAGTTACCTGGGCTAAAGGTCGTTTGAGACCCTCTATCACTTCCTGTCCCTTCCGACCACACGACGTCAGGTACCCCAGCGTTTCTCAGCTTGTGTTGTTTCGCTGACTTATTGTTGTTTCTACGTATTCTTCGTAAACAATTTATTTACTTATGTAATTAAAATCTCTATTCAGTCTCTTAGTCGGATTCACTTGTACTAAACGGACTCTAATATGATGGTATTCAATGTCTTGACATTCGTCTCAAGTTAAGAAGACTGAGTTTCAGGAGGTAATAAAGGTCCGTAATTTAGATATTATTGTGTTTAGTATGTTTCGTGAATAATAAGACGTCCAAGATCTTACTTTTCATATTTAATCTCTCTTTTCCTCATAGATTACATCAGACTCCCTTTAACCTGGAGAATCTCCTTTACCATAAATTCTGTACTTTCTCAATCTTATCCGTTTCTCTCAGTCCGTCTGTCAAGATCCATTTTCTTGGTAAATGTGTGAACAGGTCACTACTCTTTTTGAACCCATTCTTGTCTCTTTTCTGATGACATTAACGTTGTCTTCCTGGACCTTCTCTCTCCCACTCAAACTAGTCTCTCTTTCCGGTCTAGAATATGGTGTCTTTCTAACAACAAAGAATTGATCGTCTTCTATTTCAGTGATTTCCCAAAATTCTCCCATATTGTTTTACTCCAAACGTAAAAGTATTCTACTATGACGGACGTGATACACCTCAAGCCCTTTCCCGTCTGTATCATTGACCAACCTGTGCGTCCAGTTTTGTCTTTCTATACATTTCTACTACGAGTGTATAAGTTGGACTAGGTCTGCCTCTCTTGGCAAATGACTCTTTCCTGGTAATCATCTATCTAGTTCTCGAATTAAAGTAATTCCCATACTATTTGAGTGTGATTTATCACTGTTGACGCCAACAATAGTGACTACTAACTTTTGGTGATCGACGTTAGCTCTCATTACCACTTAAAAATACCTAAAGGTACCTAAGACCGGACATTATAGTACGGGTGACATATGTGTCCGTGAAGACCTGGAAAAGAAAACTTTACCTTCAGCCGATTCCTCAATCTAATGTCGACTCCGAACTGTGTACTTTCGGAAAAATGGAGGTTAGACTGAAGATCCCATCCGAATCCCATTGTGTACTTTTCTATGTACCCTTTTGTCGGAAGGAAATAGAGCGTAAAGAAAGAGGAAAGGGGTTCTTAGTTCTTTAAAATCTATACTATTATACTGGTATCGATTGTTCAGATATTACCGAATAACAAGATACTCCGTATTTACAATGTCCCTCTAGTTTGGACATTTTAATTAAAATGAACTGAACCTGACTTATTACTACTCGTGCCTGTTGAGTCTCCCAAAAGGATATTTGACTCATTTCTCTATCATTCGTTTCTTTAGTTCTCCATACGAATCTAGAAACTAGAATCTCTTCTAGTGAAAGACTAGATCTAAAACACAGTATAAAAACTTAGTACACTGTCACAGAATAAGTAAATGTAACAAATGTATTCCATTTTTTTTTCGGTAAATCTTACAAAGAACCGTCATATCTGATATATGTCGGTAAAATTAAGACCACTCGGTCATGAAGGACATGATCGTATACTCCTTCATCAATTTAGAAGTACGGTACAGTCACCGAATGTCGGTGTCGAAAGTAAGGGATTTCTACGTTCCGTTCGTTTCTGGTACGTAGTCCTAATCGGTGTACCATAATTACTCTTAGGGATACTAGTAATAGGACCAGTAGGACGATATCTCCAGGACCTCGTGTCCTCCATACACGGTTTACGCAATTTATATGGTTTTCCCTACAGACAAAGTCTTGAAAAACCCGGGACCCAATTCTTTCAAATATCATAAATTAGATGAACGGTTAACCCGTAAAACGTTGTCTGTTAGTCCCTTCTTGATTCTTTTCTCCGTGACTCCCCTTCAGTTTAGATTCTTTTCAAGTCTGACGAAACCAGTGTACTCCTAGACGGGCATTAAATTTTCGATTTTACTTAGAACGAATTAAGAGTATATATGTATTAACCGTAGTAAATCCGTGTTAGTGGTAATTCTTTGTATGTTTGTGTACATCTAGTCGTTTGTCATTCCCTAAAATTTCTCCCTTTCTTCTTATAAAATTAGTTGTAAGATTTATTTTAAGTGTACATAAAATAAATATAATCTTATGAATGTATCTAGGAACACCATAAAATGATATATAAAATTAAATATGAAACAGTAGTATAAATATTTTGACGATAAAAGATTAAATTTATTCGTGTATACGTATCAAATTTTCACTTATACAGAAGAACTGACGAAACCTACTATTTTACATTGTGACGGATTAGACCATATTAGATCGTTTTAGACCTAAGTCAGTTTTAGGTCATGTCATGTTGTTTCACTCGGTCACGACTTAGTATATTCGTACATGTAGATAGGGAGTTATATAATTGGTTGGAGTATATATAATTGAAGTCGTAAAATCGAAATGTTATACAACTTGTATAGTTACTGTAGAACCGTGATAGGTCTTTAATACTTCTTCTCTTAAAAAAAAGATGTAGAAATGACTAATCCTCGTACCCACACTTTTAGTCTGACTTATGAATTGTCTCCAGAGGTGACGAACGATCTATATATTGGAAAATTAAAGAGACACGGAATCGAAGGAAGGACTTGGAGTCGAAGAGTAGTCATTTTGTAATACTCCCTCGTGGATAGAGTTTCGTAACAATATACATAATTTACGAAATAATATATATATTCCCTGAATCCTGATACAAACCGTGTATCATTCACGAGGACCTTACAATCGATAGTGAAAGTAGTAGTAACAATAATAGGAAGTAAGAAAAGGACCCGTGAACCTATCTCAGTTGTTCTATGTATAAATTGAAAAGGGAGAGTCCAGGATCCGGTATCGGAATAGTCTTCGTAGTTAGAAGGAATAAAAGGTCAGTTATTGTAAAAATAAAAAATTAAGTTTATATCAACTAAATGTTATGACACCATCAAGGTCCATATGTTATTTCACTAAACCGATATATATATATATACATATGTGTGTATAAATATTTATAGACGTTTGAAAAAAGAGTCAAGAAAAGGTAATATAAAATAATATTTTGTAACCTATTTAAAGGGACACGGTGTACCATTTTGGAACAAATAGATGACATATATGTCATCACACGTAGACAATTTGGATACACAATCAGCGAGTCAGTCCAGACTGAGAAACGCCGGGGTACCTGACATCGGGTAGTCCGAGGAGACAGGTACCTTAAGAGAGCCGTTCTTATGACCTCACCCAACGGTAAGGGAAGAGGGCCTCTAGAACTGGGTTCCTAACTTAGGCCCAGAGGACGTAACGTCCGTCGAAGAAATAACAGACTCGGTGGTCCCTTCGGACTAAATGTAATAATAATTAGGATATAAGGGGTTAAATAGGGAGGGACGAAAGGAAAAACATTGGTGAAAGAAATCTAAGGTGTATATTTATAGTATATAAACAGAGACAGACTAAATGAAGTGAACCATACTATTAAAGATCCTGGTAGATACAACGACGTTTACCGTAATAGACTGAGACAAAATACCAACTCATTATGATTCCTAAAAATTCAGGTCACTAAGAGTTCGAAAAGAAAATATATCTCTGAAAATATCGTATAACTTTATCAGGTACATGCAAAGGTACTATAGTAGATGTTAAAATCTTAGAAAACTGATTATTTTATACTTGTTTCCCTAAATCGCTGGGGGACTTTATTGATATGTCCGAGAGACCTCAGGTTCTGAGTGACTAATCTTTGGTAGCGAAACTATTAATTATAAATCTAATTTTATTTTAAGTCTAGAAAAATCTTTCGGAACACCCAGTATCGAGTAAATCGAAGAGAATGGAGTGGGTACTGACGATACCCACAGAGAGGACAACGGACTCGTTGTGCTACAAGATGATTCATCTTGTACATAAGTAGCATCTCATCTGCCTAGTCCACCTTCCTCGGTTTCGATCGTCGTGACGCATCTCAATTCAGGGCTTATTGGTAACTCGACAGGTTCTCTTTTCTGTGTCTCCGTCGGTCACAATCACTGGTCCTAATCGCAAGTCGGATGAAAAGGATAATTTTCTTCAATATCCAGATTATCTAACCATATCACGTACTGAAAGGTACCTTATTAAAGTATTTACTTCGTCAACCGAGTTGTAAAAGTTTGTCTCACCATTTCTCCATTAGAAGTAATCCTGAACTGATCTAGGATACTCTTGATCTATCCGTGAGTAACCCTTTTGGTAAAATAACAGTATTCGTTCGACTGTTTACCCAGTCTTAGTTAAAATTCTTTCTAAAAAAAAAATTAAAAATAAAAATGAAATAAAATGAAATGTTATGACATAACCAAAACGGTATGTAACTGTACTTAGGTGGTGTCCACATGTACGCAAGGGTTTGTACTTGGGGGGAGGGTGGAGGGAGGAGTATTGTAGAGAGACCCAGTAGTGACACGTGGTCGGGGTACGTACGACATAGGACGCAGCCTGTATCTGACCGCTAAGCTAAGAATGTACTATCATATGTACAAAGTTACGGTAAGAGGGTTTAGTAGGGTGGGAGAGGGAGAGGGAGACTCAGGTTTTCAGGCAATGTGTGTAGACACAGAAAAAACGACAGAACGTATGTCCCAGTAGTAACGGTAGAAAGATTTAAGGTATATATACACAATCATATGACATAACCACAAAAAGAAAGACCGAATGAAGTGAGACATATTAACCGAGGTCAAAGTAGGTAGAGTAGTCTTGCCTAAGTTTACATAAGAAAAATTGCCGACTCATTATGAGGTAACACATATACATAGTGTCGAAAGAATAGGTAAGTAGACGACTACCTGTAGATCCAACAAAGGTACAGGACCGATAATATTTGTCACGACGCTACTTGTAATCCCATGTACACAGAGAAAGTTAAGACCAAAGGAGTCACACATACGGGTCGTTACCCTAACGACCCAGTATTGCGTCAAGATAAACGTTAAAAAATTCCTTAGAGGTGTGACAAGAGGTATCACCGACATGATCAAACGTAAGGGTGGTTGTCACATCCTCCCAAGGGAAAAGAGGTGTGGGAGAGGTCGTAAATAACGAACGTCTAAAAACCTAGCGTCGGTAAGACTGACCACACTTCACCATGGAGTAACACCAAAACTAAACGTAAAGAGATTATTACTCACTACAACTCGTAGAAAAGTACACAAACAATCGGTAGGCATACAGAAGAAACCTCTTTACAGATAAATCAAGAATTAAGTAGTGGTATTCTTTTTCGTAGAGTTTCATTTTCAGAATACTACTACCCATTTGTGACATAGTGGTAGAGAGTTACTGAAGACTCCATGTGAAACCCCTTTTAGACATAAACAGGGACTGATTCAAATGTTTTATATGATATGTTACAAATGTTTATGTGTTCGTTCAAATGTTTATATGATTCATTACAAGGGTCTACACCGTTACATCTTACATCCTCTCCTGTATGTCCCTAGGAACGTTGAAAACAACCTTCCGTTTGAATAATTCACTAAGATGAAGACATGACTAAAGGTAATTTAATACCACTAAAAGGATAATCGTTCTCGTGTTATTTCAGTTAATTTTTACGTATTGGAACTTTTTATACTTACACATTGATATTTTATGGTTTTATCCTTTATGTATAAAATTAATTTGTGATTGTTATGTGAGATAATATGAGTTTTATCTTTATTCAGTTTTATTTTAAAACCGAAGTAACTTCTGTACAGTTAATAATTCGAACTGGTACGTGAAGTTTATAGGAATTATAAAAATTAAATCTCAGTCTCATCCTACACACACACAAAGAGAAGTGAAAGTAAATCACAGAAAGAGATCTCTAAAAACAGGATGTGTTTAATTTTATCGGTAATATAAGAGTCTATCCTCCTTCTTTATCTTGGAGTGTTTACATACCCAATTATAACGATTCCCCGAAGAGACTACCAAGTCACCATTTCTTACGTGGACAGTTACATCCTCTTCATACAAACTAGGGACCCAACCCTTCTAGGGGACCTCTTTCTTTACCGTTGGGTGATGTCTTAAAAACGGACTCTTTAAGATACCTGTCTCTTAGGATCGTCCGATGTCAAGTACCCCAGTGTTTCTCAGTCTGTGCTGAATCACTGACTTGTTGTTGTTATAAGCATTCGGAATAAAACGTTACTTCTTGACATCTTACTACCTGTCTACCTGTATGTCTTCTGACATGAAAACAAAATAGAAAGTGAAAGTTGGTATTAATATATCACCGATGATTACGTAGTTTAGATGTGTAAGTTGAACCGTTCACTGTCTAGTGGTAACACGTAGATTTTGGGATTTCGGGACCTAAGACTAAGACCAAAGAGTAATTAAGTGACAGTTAGAGTTTTTTGTGGTAAAGGAGCTCTCACAAAAGGAAAACCCACTTTTATTTTTGTTATGAAAACCGGAATAGAGTAAATACACTAATAAAGTTCCTATTTCACCCAATTTCGAACACTTTATTTGAATACTTACTTATCTTGTTCTGAGTTTATATTCACTAATACTAGGATTATGTGTTTTGTCCTCCTCGACTCGAAGAGTGAGAGTAAACGAATATCGTTGTTCTTATCCACAATGTTATTCTACCGTCTCTTAGAGAGGAAGACACCTAAATGAATGATTTTTCTTTTTTTTTGGGTATCAAAAAGTAGGTATCCAAACCTCACTCTAGGTGTAATTAGTGAGATACTAGAACTGTCATGTAGTAAGTTGTAAAATTCCAAGTTTTAATCGAACTCTCATTTCACTCTATTACACACACTCTAGGATTCTTTTAACGGATAACGATGTGCTAATGCATACAACCTCAAGTCAAGTCAAGTCAACGAGTCAGCACAGACGTTGAAACGTTGGGGTACCTGACTCGTACGGTCCGGAGGGACAGGTAGTGGTTAAGGACCTCAAATGAGTTTGAGTACAGGTAACTCAACCACTACGGTAGGTTGGTAGAGTAGGAGACAGCAGGGAAGAGGAGGGTGGAAGTTAGAAAGGGTCGCAGTACCAGAAAAGGTTACTCAGTTGAGAACCGTACTTCACCGGTTTCATGACCTCAAAGTCGAAATCGTAGTAAGGAAGGTTTCTTTAGGGTCCCGACTAGAGGAAGTCTTACCTGACCAAGTTAGAGGAACATCAGGTTCCCTGAGAGTTCTCAGAAGAGGTTGTGGTATCAAGTTTTGGTAGTTAAGAAGCCACGAGTCCAAAAAAATTATCAGGTTGAGAGTGTAAGTATGTACTAATTACCTTTTTGGTATCGGAACTGATCTACCTAGAAACAACCATTTCATTACAGAGACGAAAAATTATACGATAGATCCAACCAGTATTGAAAGGAAGGTTCCTCAATCGTAGAAAATTGAAGTACCGACATCAGTGGTAGACGACACTAAAACCTCGGGGGGTTTTATTTTAGGCAATGACAAAGGTGACAAAGGCGTAGATAAACGGTACTTCACTACCCTGGTCTAGAGTACTAGAATGAAAAGACTTACGACTTGAAATTCGGTTGAAAAAGTGAGAGAAGAAAGTGAAAGTAGTTCTCCGAGAAATCAAGAAGAAGTGAAAGACGGTATTCCCACCACAGTATACTTATAGACTCCAATAACAATAAAAGGGCCGTTAGGACTAAGGTCGAACACGAAGTAGGTCGGGTCGCAAAGAGTACTACATGAGACGTATCTTCAATTTATTCGTCCCACTGTTATATGTCGAAACTCTATGAGGAAAGGGATACACCTCGACAGACAACAAGGTACAGGTCAAAATTGACAACGAAGGACTGGACGTATGTCCAAAGAGTCCCCCGTCCATTCCACCAAACCATAAGGGTAGAGAAAATCTTAAAAGGTGTCAAATAACACTAGGTATGTTAGTTTCCGTAACGGCATCAGTTATTTCGTCTTTATCTACAAAAAAGACCTTGAGAGAACGGAAAAACTACTAGGTCACCTACAACCGTTAAACCAGAGACCAAGGAGACGGAAAAGATTTTGGTTGAACTTATAGACCTTTAAGTGTCAAGTGCATAACGACTTCGGACCGAACCTCTTAAAATTCGTAGTGAAGTGATCGCACTCTCTACTCACGTTAACACGTCATCAAACTCGTAAGAAACCGTAACGGAAAGAAACCCTAACCTTACTTTTGCCTGGAAAAGATCAGGACACCGGTGACGACTCAAAAGGTTTAAACGACCGTATAACTCACGTCGTGAAAGTGTCGTAGTAGAAAGTCCTAAACTTTATCGTGACATATCAGAATTCCCTAAACTAAATCCAGTATGGACTTACCAGATCACCAAAAGAGGTGAGAGAAGTTAAATTCAAAGTTAAACCGTCATTCCTCAAGTACTAGACTCGGTGTCAGTCGGAGGCCAGAACAAAAACGACTGACATATCTCGAAGAGGTAGAAACCAACGTTTCTTATATTAGTTAGACTAAAGCCACAGCTGGTAGACCACTACAGGTACACATCTCAGAAGAGAACACAACAACCTTCTCCCACAAACGATACTGGTCACACAAGAGAACCGTCTTTGGATAATCAGAAACGGGACGAAGTAAAACATGAGGTTCCAGTTTAAACGAACGATGAGGTCCACAAAGAACTGAAGAATGAAAACGTAAGGTCAGGGGATATTACTTTTCCTGTAGAAAAAACCCACAATCAAGATCTTACAGAATATCCAGAAGTATCTTGACAAGTTGAAGTCGAAGAAGTCGAAATGACCAACCCCGTATCTGAACCTAATGTTACTATGACTTATCAAACGGAACCTTTTCTTGTCTCTAGGAAGACAGCAAAAACTCTAACGTAGGTTCATGACGTAAAGTCTGAGAAAACAACTAATACTACCGATAAGGTAAAGAAGATTCACTTAGTATTGTTCATATATACTAATTGGAATAAGTTTTAATTTTCTTTATATTTAATTTCATTCTATGGTATATAATAAATAATATGATATTCTTTAATTTTCTAGTCGTAACTTCTCCAATACCCCTTTCTTGAGAGTAAATAACAAAGAACTTCGTATTTTAGTGTTTTGAAAATACTTCCCTTTAAACCGTTGTTTACATTTTTAATCTTTACGTGTTTACGAAAGTGGATCGTCAAGATTAAGATCTTTAAATGTGTTTACTCGTTTCTACCAAAATTAACGTCGTTATAAATATGATGACTCTTTTATCCCCCGTTGTGATTTATTGGTGAACATCCTATGATCCATTTTTTACCGAGTAAGTATATACCTTTAAATATCTTATATAATTTGTTTAACCCGAAAGACTCATCGAGTTTACCATTCTTAGGTGGACGTTACGTCCTCCGGACTCAAACTGGGGACCCAACACTTCTGGGGGACCCCTTCCCTTACCATTGGGTGAGATCATAAAAACGGGTCTCTTAAGGTACATATCTCGTCGGACCACTCAGTGTCAGGTACCCCAGTGTTTCTCCCAGTCTGTACTGACTCGTTAAAGTGAGTGAAATTTCTTTACTCTCGCTAATGTGTATTTCCATCATTCTGCCTTTCTACAAGTACTATTTTACGATTCACTTTCTACCTTTTGTACATTATACTCGGGTAAATTGTATTTTTGATAGACGTTTCAAGAACTTTTTCAGGATGGAGATTTATTTACCCTTACTAATTATGAATAATCGAAGTTCTATCGTATGAAGTAATTTTATCATAGTGGGTTGAATTTTGACGTTTAAATAAACTCAAATAAACTGCATTTGTACGTTGAAATAATACATTTCTATTCGTACTTCCATACAAAATATAAACATGACGTTCTGGTTTTGGGTGGATTTATAAGTTCTTATTCTCTGTTTTCCTTACAAATTTATTACATACGTACTCACGAACGATTCAGCGAAGTCAACACAGGCTGAGAGACTAGGGTACCTGACGTCCGCGGAGACAGGTACCCTAAGAGATCCATTCTTGTGACCTCACCCAACGGTAACACATGTTTTACCTTATAACCTTCCTGTAAGTTTTAATATAATGAATTCTATACGAACTCCATATTACAATTCCCTTTTTATGTCTATTATTTGAGACTATTTGTTGACCTAGAGGTAAAATATATTTTGACTTTCTTTTGTAAAATGGTAACCAGAAAGACCCATCATTTAATACCTACTAAATTCGAATAAGAAACATGTCATAAACATAAAAAGTCCAAAAGATTTCACTTATATATGATTAAAATATTATTTTTACCAAATAAAATTTTCTTCTGTAAATAATATTATATCTTTTTGTTAGGACACAGTCAAGTTACAGTCATTTAGAAATGTCCCTATCTATACTGTCTATGTCTTACTTAATATATATATATATACAAAAATTTAGGCTAAAAATCCGGAAAAATAAAGGGAGTTTTATTACATTTACTAACTCTTGTTATAAGTATAACTTATCGAAATACCATAAACATTTTCTTTACGTTTCGGTTAAAGAAAAAAGGTTCTGTTAATTAAAAGTAAGTAAGTTATCTATAATACAAGTATGACACACAGTCCCAGAACAAGATGTCGTTCAGTCTGTTTTCAAACCAAAGTTGTCTCGAGTGTAAGATCATCCTGTCTACCAACTATTTTTGTCTCATCTATATTTAATATTTCAATCCATCACCATTTAGGATACTTTTTTCATTTAGTCCACTTCTTTGACGTCTCACTACCCGGGACCGTGAGTTTCAGTCCCACAATCCTTTTGAAAAACTCCTCCACGATTCACTCGTCTATACTCTGACTTCACTCCCTCACTCGGTACACTTGTTCACGTGAAAGGAGCGTCTTTCCTCTCGTTTACGACTCTGGCTCCGTCTTGATACAAACAAAATAACTTTCGTATCGGGTCTTCGACACCGACCCTTCTGTATTCGTTTCTCTTATATATACTACCCTGATCTTTAGGGATCGTCGACCTGGTATCTCCCAAACATCCGGTACTATTCCCGAAGTACAAGATAGGGTTGACAAAACCTTTGAAAAACTGTTAACCCGTTAGTGGAATAACGTCGTACTTCTGTATTCATTGTGTTTTAAGACAACCTTTTACTTTTTCGTTTTTTTCACACGACTGGAAGTCAATATTATCAATGAAAACTTTCATGACTATTAGACGATACTTGAACAGTATACAAATCTTCTCTTAGTCAACTTAATATAATAATTATATTGTTGTTTAATAATATAATAATTATTACAGATACAGATGAAATACGACAGACACAACCCGGAGACGGGATGTTCGGTTCATAGTTTACTGTGTTAATTGTCAAATTAACCTTTGGATAACTGACTAAGTCTAAAGACATTCTGTACAATGTTTTAACTAAGGTGACTTAAAGTACAACGATTCAACGGTACTTGAGTTGAGAAATTTTAACCTCAATTTTGACAATAAAACATTGTCTACTTTTTATGGAAACACATATACTTTTAATTTTGTATATGAACTTGTGTACTATGAGTTCGGTGGAGAAATACATAAACCCCTCTGTAGTGTGTAAGGATTCTTCTTTCCACTCTTGGACACTGGGGGGGGGGTGGGGGGTTGAGGTGGGATACTTGAGAGGAGTTTGTCACTAATGTCGATTAAGTGTTTGACCTTCTAAATATATAAACAAGTCGACATCCGTTTGATCCAAGAGACACGGGAGACAGTTCAATAACATAGTTTCGATATGTAAATTAAGAAATTTTTACCCTACAAACCAACTGGGCGTCCCACCGGGACTCCTTCAGACACAAGACAATAAGTGTTTTGTGGGTTCGACTCTTTGCCGGGTGAATTGAAGACGTGACGACGGGTTCTTTCCGTCGTTATATAAAAGGTGGAGGGTCCCTCGGTCGTCATCTGTAAGTTTCGGCACAATCCGTTCCTCTCTGGGGGTAAACCTCGTCTCCCACGAACGTCGTTGTACAGGTGATGACGATAGTGCTGAGACGGTCAGGTAAAGAACATATATGTACACTTAGATACTCTAATTAGTTGAAGTCTTTTACTTGTCAACCATATACACTGACGTTTTAAGAATAATGTTTCGGTTTTTGTAAATTTTTTATGAGACATTGAGACGAAGACAAACACTTACTTCAAAAGTAATGAGTTATACAAGAACACGGAGTCATTCTTTGTTCAATCTAAAATCAGAAGATACAATGATTCGATGACTGAAACGGATGGTCGTCCTCCATACGTAGAAAGACTTATACGGAAAGGAAGACATCGGGACTTGACATGTGGAAGTTCTGAAAAACTTTACTTTTATTATTGGTATTATCACAGATTATTATTGTTCGGTAATAGGGGTTGAGTCCCGTCTGTCTCCCGTCCGTTCACTACTAGATGACCCAAACACATAGACGTCTCTTGTTCTTTGTGCTCATTCATTAAAAGAGAGGAAAGTTCTATGAAGTTGTCTAGAGACACCTCTGTTTCCGAAGTCCCCACATAAAGATTTTGCTATAGATGGTTTGTCTAAATTTTTTTAGGAGTCCCTCCTCATTCCCGTTCAGACTACATTGACGTATTCTTTCGTCATTCTTCTTCTTCTTCTCCTTTTTTTTTTGGAAACGAAAAAGACTATATCTCCTACATGACACGAAAACGGGGATATCCAAAACCTCGTTGTCGATCATATTGTACAAAATAGTAAGTACTTCGTATATCTGGTAGATATACTAAAAGACTCCTTTTTTTTACCTACTTTAGTTGAACGTTTGTTTACCTCTTTATAGACTTTAGAAAATTTCTTTAAAAGGGTTCAATTTTAAAACTTAAGTTAATTATGATGATGATAACGATGTAGATGAAACTCTTATGACACTATAGCAAAAGGTTTAGAAAGGGTATATAGTTCCCTTTTGCATAGTTGTGTAAAGAGTGACTGTGGGTCTAGATTTGGATCCCGACCGAAATTACTTCGTATAGTCACCCAGTGTCTCAATCTGTCGTGGAATTATTCCATGAAATGTTTGGGACATCCGATTTTCATAATGTATATACTCTCTGTTTTACCACCTTAATAAGGTAAGGTTTTATTTTTGTTTTGTGGTGGTGGTGACGATCCGAAAGAAAGTATCGTAAATAAATTGAGACCCTTACCCAAGTTAGGGTCCCAGTCCTTCTAGTGGACTTCCTCCTTTACCGTTGGGTGAGGTCATAAGAACGGATCTCTTAAGGTACCTGTTTCCTCGGACCTCCAGATGTCAGGTACCCGAACGTTTCACAGTCTGAACTGTCCATATGAACCGTCCATACGTCTGTGATCTTTTAGTAAAAGTCCTATATTCCTATTAAATTGATGAATTTGTGTATACCTTAGTTGAGGTGAAGTCAAATTCTTTATTCTTAACCTGATTTAGTTGACTTTTTCTTTCTTCAGTGTTATTTTTGGAAGATGGTACTTTTACCTTAGAAACCAAGTTAGGAATATTTCCATTAGTTTTGTTCTACCTTTAGGATATTAGACCCGAATCGCCCAAGTGTTAAAGATGATCAGAGATTTGAAACGATAAGGAAACGTATAGTAGAGAGGAGTGTTGACAAAACCTGGGTGATGACTACAGGTCTACTACTGGTGTCACATGAGTATCGGTGTCAGTCACCATCCAGGACATCGGTGATAAAACTACTCGCGTACCAACGTGTGCTTAATTTAATCCCTGACGGATTTCAAATTTCATGTATACCGAAAATCTTTCGGGTAATACTAGATTTCTTTTTTCTTTACTTGAGAGTGGTGTTCTCATTTACGACGCCAGTTTTTACATTAAATGGATTGTAGAATTCTTTACCTTGAGGTAGACAGTTAAGGTAGGATACGGTATATATACCATATATACGGTTGAACGTGTCTCAGACAAAAATTTGGGACCTCATCTGGATTCCAGTTACCGAGTAGTGTTGTAAACTATAGTATATATTTAAGTCTGAATTTAACTTTTTTCATCCCTTTTAGTGATCTGGTAAGTCCATACTGGATTTAGTTTAGGGAATACTAATATGTCACCTTCACTCTTTGTATAAATTCCCTGATCTAGACTATCTGTCTCACGGACTACTTGATACCTACCTCCAAACACTGTGACATGTCCTCTGTCCCTAGTTCTGGTAGGGGTACCTTTTATTTCCGTTTTTTTGTTTTACCTACAGACCCCTCCGGAATGTTTATCGACACTTTTCTTCTCTTCGTTTTTCGTTTCTTCTTTTCCTTTCTATATGGGTAAACTTACGTCTCAAGGTTTCTTATCGTTCTTCTCTATTCTTTCGGAAGGAGTCACTAGTTACATTTCTTTATCTCCTTTTGTTGTCTTACCCTTTCTGATCTCTAGAGAAGTTCTTTTAATCTCTATGGTTCCCTTGTAAAGTACGTTTCTATTTCCTGTCTTTACCATACCTGAATTGTCTTCGTCTTCTATAATTCTTCTCCACCGTTCTTATGTGTCTTCTTGACATGTTTTTTCTAGAAGTACTGGGTCTACTAGTGTTACCACACTAGTTAGAGGATCTCTTTCTGTAGGACCTTACACTTCAGTTCACCCGGAATCTTTCGTAGTGATGTTTGTTTCAATCACCTCCACTACCTTAAGGTTAACTCGACAAAGTTTAGGACCTTCTACTACGACACTTTCACGACGTGAGTTATACGGTCGTTTAAACCTTTTGAGTCGTCACCGGTGTTCGGACCTTTTCCAGGTAAAAGTAATGTTATGGTTTCTTTCCGTTACGGTTTCTTACGAGTTTGATGGCGTGTTAACGTGAGTAGCGAGTGTGATCATTTCATTTCGAGTTTTAAGAGGTTCGGTCCGAAGTCGTTATGCGCTTGGCACTTGAAGGTCTACAAGTACGACCAAAGTCCTTTACGTCTTCTTGGTCTCATTTTAACGGTTGTAGGCGACCTAGTAACTTTTTGGATCTCTCAAAGTCTTTTTGTAGATAAAGACGAAATAACTGATACGGTTTCGGAGACTAACACACCTAGTGTTATTTGACTTTTTAAGAATTTCTCTACCCTGATGGTCTGGTGGACTGGACGGAGAACTCTTTTAATATACGTCCAGTCCTTCGTTGTCAATCTTGACCTGTACCTTGTTGTCTGACCAAGGTTTATCCTTTTCCTCATACAGTTCCGACATATAACAGTGGGACGAATAAATTGAAGAGACGTCTCATGTAGTACTCTTTGTGACCTGACCTTCTTTGTGTTCGACCTTAGTTCTAACGGCCCTCGTTATAGTTATTAGAGTCTACACGTCTACTGTGGTGGGAATACCGTCTTTCACTTCTCCTTGATTTTTCGGAGAACTACTTTCACTTTCTCCTCTCACTTTTTCAACCGAATTTCGAGTTGTAAGTCTTTTGCTTCTAGTACCGTAGACCAGGATAGTGAAATACCCTTTATCTACCCCTTTGTCACCTTTGTCACAGTCTGAAATAAAAAAACCCGAGGTTTTAGTGACGTCTACCACTGACGTCGGTACTTGAATTTTCTGCGAATGAGGAACCTTCCTTTCAATACTGGTTGGATCTATCGTATAAGTTTTGGTCTCTATAGTCAAACGGCTGATTCCAGGTAAATCAGTTCCGATACCAAAAAGGTCACCAGTACATACCTACACTCTCAACCTGACACTTCTCCCGACTCGCGGCTTCTTAACTACGAAAACTTGACACCACAACCTCTTCTGAGAACTCTCAGGGAACCTGACGTTCCTCTAGCTTGGTCAGGTAAGACTTCCTCTAGTCGGGACCCTAAAGAAACCTTCCTTACTACGATTTCGACTTTGAGGTCGTGAAACCGGTGGAGTACACTTCTCAACTGAGTAACCTTTTCTGAGACTACGAGCCTCCCTAACCCCCGTCCTCCTCTTCCCCTACTGTCTCCTACTCTACCGACCTACCGTAGTAACTGAGCTACCTGTACTCAGACTCACTTGAGGCCCTCAACCACTACCTGTCCCTCCGGACCGCACGACGTTAAGTACCCTAGTGTTTCTCAGCCTGTGCTGACTCGCTGACTTGACTTGACTTGACCTTGTTGTCTGAGCAAGGTTTATCCTTTTCCTCATGCAGTCCCACGTATAACAGTGGGACGAATAAATTGAATATACGACTCATACAGTACTCTTTATACGACCTGACCTTCTTTGTGTTCGACCTTAGTTCTAACGGGCTTCTTTATCGTTATTGGAGTCTATACGTCTACTATGGAGGGAATACCGTCTTTCACTTCTCCTTGATTTTTCGGAGAACTACTTTCACTTTCTCCTCTCACTTTTTCAACCGAATTTTTGTAAGTCTTTTGCTTCTAGTACCGTAGACCAGGCTAGTGAAATACCCTTTATCTACCCCTTTGTCACCTTTGTCACAGTCTGAAATAAAAACCCCCAAGGTTTTAGTGACGTCTACCACTGACGTCGGTACTTTAATTTCCTGCGAATGAGGAACCGTCCTTTCAATACTCGTTAGATATCTCGTATAATTTTTCGTCTCTGTAATGTAATGGTTGTTTCCAGACAGATCAGTTCCTATACCGAAAAGGTCACCAATACATACCTACACTTGCAACCTGACACTTCTTTCGATTCGTGGCTTTTTAACTACGAAAGTTTGATACCACGACCTCTTCTGAGAACTCTCAGGGAACCTGACGTTCCTCTAGGTTGGTCAGGTAAGATTTCCTCTAGTCAGGACCCACAAGTAACCTTCCTGACTACGACCTCGACTTTGAGGTTATGAAACCGGTGAAGTACGCTTCTCAACTGAGTAACCTTTTCTGAGACTACGACCCTCCCTAACCCCCGTCCTCATCTTCCCCTGTTGTCTCTTATTCTACTGATCTACCGTAGTGGTTGAGCTACCTGTAGTCAAACTCACTTAAAGCCCTCAACCACTACCTGTTCCTCCGGACCGCACGACGCTAAGTACCACAACGATTCTCAGTCTGTGCTGACTCACTGACTTGACTTGACTTGACTATTCATTAAAAGGAGAAGACCCCTATAAGATACGGATTTTTTTGTATGTAAATGGATATTTAATAAAATCGGGTTTTCACTAAACAGTAGGACGAATAAATTGAATATACGTCTCATGTAGTGCTCTTTGCGACCCGACCTTCTTCGTGTTCGACCTTAGTTCTAACGGTCCTCTTGATAGTTATTGGAGTCTATACGTCTACTGTGGTGGGAATACCGTCTTTCACTTCTCCTTGATTTTTCGGAGAACTACTTTCCCTTTCTCCTCTCACTTTTTCAACCGAATTTCGAGTTGTAAGTCTTTTGTTTCTAGTACCGTAGAGCAGGGTAGTGAAGTACCCTTTATCTACCTCTTTGTCATCTTTGTCACAGTCTAAAATCAAAAACCCCGAGGTTTTAGTGACGTCTACCACTGACGTCGATACTTTAATTTTCTGCGAATGAGGAACCTTCCTTTCAATACTGGTTGGATATCTCGTATAAGTTTTCGTCTCTGTAATGAAACGGTTGTTTCCAGGTAGATCAGTTCCGATACGAAAAAGGTCATCGGTACGTACCTACACTCTCAACTTGACCCTTCTTTCGACTCGTGGCTTCTTAACTACGAAAACTTGACACCACAACCTCTTCTGAGAACTCTCAGGGAACCTGACGTTCCTCTAGGTTGGTCAGGTAAGATTTCCTCTAGTCGGGACCCTAAAGAAACCTTCCTTACTACGACTTCGACTTTGAGGTGGTGAAACCGGTGGAGTACGGTTCTCAACTGAGTAACCTTTTCTGAAACTACGACCCTCCCTAACACCCGTCCTTCTCTTCCCCTGCTGTCTCTTACTCTACCGACCTACCGTAGAGACTGAGCTACCTACACTCAGACTCACTTGAGGCCCTCAACCACTACCTGTCCCTCCGGACCGCACGATACTAAGTACCCCAACGTTTCTCAGCCTGTGCTGGCTCTTTGACTTGTCTTGACTTTTCGATAAATAAAACTCAATAGATGATCTAATAAACTATAATTTGATCGATACGTAATCTTATGTTCCTCATTGGAAAGACTTCTTTTTCTTAAAGACTAATAGGGATGACGATTAATGATGAAAGCTTGGTGGTACTAAAACTCACACATTCAAAACCCTCCATCCATCCGCGAAACAAAAAGAAAGGTGATTAAGACTCCACGTTGATCCAAACTCTTGTTAAAATTAACTAGTTTACTTTTTTAATTGATCTAACAAGACTCATAAGTAGACTTAACGGACCTGTCTTGAAATATTTTTCGTATCTAACGATCCGGAGAGGAGGTGTTAAGCACTAATTCCATCCAAACCCCCTCCCCAGACTTTTATGTGTAAAAATTACACAAAGGTTCGTTGTCGGTACGATGACCAGATCCCTTCCTGTCAGACTCTTAGGGACTTCATCTCTTATTTTTCTTCTCACCACCTTTCGGACTTACTATGTACAAACGGTTTTCCTCCTGAAAGGACTGAGAACAAATCGTGTCATAGATCTGACGTTAGAGACTACAAGGGTAGACTCTTGAAGATCCCGAGACTTATTCTCCGAAAGAAAAGGGTCGTTTTTAAAATAAAGGTTTTCGGAGGACCAAGTTAAGGTACTACAACATTAGTGTTCCACCCGACTTCTATTAGTGTTGTCTCTCAAAGATGTATGATTTGAGGAGTGAGAAAAGAAAAAAAGACTCTTCGTACATGTATGTATTAACGTCTTATCCTTTGTAACTCTACTATGGACATCTTTCTGGTAAATTCGTCTTTAACGGACCGTCGAAATCCTTTTGACCCAGAAGGAAGTATCCCAAAGTCACGAACGTAGTAGTGTAACAGCTCGGTGCGACGGGTGACGAGGTCCCACGAGACGACGACTTCTCAGTAGAACTTCAGACAAAGATCAGAGACTTGGTACAACAGTAGTGTGACCGTGTGGGTCCTTCGGACGAGGACCCTGTCATGTGTCTTTGGTTTCCTGTTCAAGTTCAGTCGTCAAAAAGTGCCTTACAGTCGTGTGTTTGGGATTCGTACTTACCGTTCGATAAAACTTTCACGTTTTGTTAATTTACTTAATTCTTTTTGTTTACTGATGAACCGTCAACAATCCCTTTGATTGTAGTGAAGACACGTACTTTTTCACTACACTGTATGTCCATACTGAACCACAAGATGTAATCGATCAGACACACTTTCTGATTTTATGTAGTAATGAATTCTTCTTCTCTCCCTCCACCCTCCCCCCCAAGTCCTCACCCTTGAATACATGTGGGCACCGCCTGAGTACAACTACATACCGTTTTAGTTATGTCATAACATTTCATTTTTTTTTTTTTTTTTTTCTTCTCCTCGGACTTGAATGGCATACATCTCAGAAAAAAATCAAAAATATGAGAAAATGAAGAGTTAGTCTATTTTGATTTCGGTTAAGTAAACTTTTCTAAATCTCATTCAGTCTTACCTATTTATCGAAGTTAACCTGGTTTCACCGGGGATTCCTAATTCTGTTTTTGTTACTTACTATGTTCCGTCTTCGTATACGACATACTCAAAGTACCCTTTCTTTGACTTCAGGGTTCCTGAGAGTTCCATTTTCGATACTTACGGTTAATTAAGTGTCTTGGCTTTTGTTGTTATTGTTATTGGTTTTTATGTAATCTCTTTTATATCCCTACGATGGATACTTCTTTAAACTAATGATATCAAAAGGAAGACCAAGACTATCCTTTCAAAGTACAAACCATTTTCCCTACTTTTATCTTTGAAAATTTCAATTAAAAGTCACCAACGACATTCAAAATGGTACAAAGATCACGACACGACGTAAAATTCTAATTTTTTTTAACATGAGAAAATCCAGTCTTATATTAATAGACTTTTATAATTATACTATAAACTCACTTCTGAACCTAAAATTGTATCCCGGACTTAGGTGATTAAACTAAAATTCGTTAAGTAAATTAGATGCACCCGGAACAAAAGGGGTTTGTATTTTAATCTCTTCATTTTACACTGTTCTTAAAAATTCGATCTAAGTAACACAGGTCTATTATAAAAGTTGTATCTCAAGAAACCTCCCCACAGACACTTCCAAGATTAAGATATACATTTTGGAATGGTTATACACACACAAAAAGACTTTTCAGAGATATCGAAAGTTAGACAAGAGTCTCCTGTTTAAATAAATTTAGTTGGAAAGTTGACTTAGTTAGGAATTAGAGGTGGGAGACTAAGGTCCTAGAGAGGACTAGGGTGTCTGAAATGGAATGAGTTTTCTGTAAAGTTGACCCTCCATGAAGTTTATCTTTTACCGATTTGAGTTAAGTAAAAAGAAAGAGTCCCTTTGAATCCCGAAGAAGGTTTAAGGGTCGACTACTACGGTAGATGATTGGAAGGAAGAGAATAGATTAATTATTATTTCCGAAAGTCTAAAAATGGAGGATTCATAGTGAAAATTCATAAAATTCATGTGATTTTATACTGATAATTTAAACTTTCATGTTTATTTTTCTTTGTTTTATAATTCTCATAGATTTTACGGTTGTAATTCTCTCTTGATGTTGTACGATTAAAAGTTTAACAAGTGTACGTTATATATGTATACGTACATATAAATACATATATACATAATGAAATTTCTCCTAGTATAATATATAAAATGAACTATAAAACGAATCAAAATGAAATATATATCCGTTTACTCCTCGATGTAAATAATGAGTTACTGAGTTAAACGAAGTTATTTACTTATAGGTAATAAATGTTTCAGTTAAGGTGTATCGACGTGTAAAAAGGTGTATCGACGATGGTTTAAAAATGAGAATCCTTATTACGACCTTAATCGTTAGAACATTGATGTAGAAATGAATCAAACATGAATACAGATATATTATCTAAATGTATTCTTATCAATTCTAGAAAGTTTTATGTCAATTTACTGAGAGTCTTTAAAATATAGTCAAGTTGTCAACTCCTCTCGTGGGTCCCTTCTTCAACACATGTACGATTCAACGAAGTCAATATAAGCTGAGAAACGCTGGGATACCTGACATCGAGGAGACAGGTATCCTAAGACATCCGTTCTTAAGACCTCACCCGTCGGTACGGGAAGAGGTCCCGCCACCACCCCCACCTAGAAAGGTTGGGTCCCTAGTTTGAGTGTAGAGATACAGAGGACGTAACCGTCTACCCGAGAAATGGTGATCGTGATGGACCCTACGTCTATTCCTCATTTCTTAAATCCGGAGTTCTTTTTCTGTCCCCTACGACAAAACACACACACACACGAATTTTAGGTGTTTATAGATTCGTAAAAAACCAGACACCATATTTTGTTCTTTGTATTTTGAATTGTAAAATTGGTAAAATTTCCTATGTCATATCGTCACAATCCCTAAAGGACTACCGAGTCACCATTTCTTAGACAGAAGGTTACGTTTTCTACGCCCAAGTTAGAGACCCAGTCCTTCTAGGGAACCTCTTCCTTTACTGTTGGGTGAGGTCATAAGAACGGACCCTTTAAAGTGTCAAAGAGTCCCCAGTGTTCTCAACTTGTACTGAATCACTGATGTTATTTATGTTATTTGTTATTGTTATACTCACAGATGAATACGAGTCATGACATGTAATCTAGAAAAAGTAGAACGTTTTGACTTTAAGATACCCTTCGGTGACACCCTCTATACAAAATACATAACCGTTCCTTGTCTCCCTTGAATGACCATAGGAACCTTCTTAAATTGAAGTAAAGAATTGTATTTTAGTTTGAGTGATGAAGGATGTCAATCTAAACGGTTCTCTTTTACTATTAGATTCTGATTCGAATCTCTTTATTTCGGTGTCCTGTAATAAGACCGAAAAGTTTAATCCAAAGTAAAATCATGAGGGTTCCAACTTTTATATGATTGTTGACTCATGGGACATTTATGAGGGAACACTTCCTTAAACCGATAAAATTAAGAAATCACCTTTTTCCATTCCTACTTTTGATTTTTATAATAATAGAACCTTTATTATAGAGATTCTACTATTCTTCAGTCATTGAAGTTTTAGTCTAAGAAAAAATTTATGTCTTTGTATTCATATACGTTTTCAATCCAATAGTCCAGTTGATTGGGTTCATATAAATCGGGTATGACATCAACTTTTTGATAGGTAAATGTGTGTTTTTTTAATCTTTCGTTATGATGATATTACGATAGTTAATTTGTCTTTTGGTTAATATGACGTTATCCTTTCCAATAGGACTTACGTACTCCTTTTCTAGACTAATCTCTTACTACTTCACTACTGTCTCCGAAGGGACCACCGATCTGTCACCGAGTCTACCATTGTTCAGACGAATGTTACACCCTCTAGACTGAAACTAAAAACCCGGCACTTCTAGGGGCCCTCTTCCTTTACCCCTTGGATGAGGTCATAAGAACGGACCTCTTAGGGTACTTGTCTCTTCGGACCGTCCGATGTCAGGTACCCCAGCGTTTCTCAGTCTGTGTTGACTCGTTGATTGTGAAAGTGAAAAGGAAGTCTCGTAATTTTATAATTGGGAATGTGTACCAAAGTGACAAAATTTCAAAGGAATAATGTTCTGGAAGTAGGAATGTACATAGTCAGAATGACTCCAATTAGAGTATCCCTGTCCCTGTTAAAAGTTTACTTGTCCTCTACCACTACTTCCACCTTACCCTCGATCTTCTGACTCTTTTGGTCCCCTGAGTCTTTTGGTCCGTTTTACATCTTGTCTTTTCCTTTCTTTCTTCCCTCAATTTTAGTTTATACAATTGGACTTTTCTAATGCATAATTTTACTTGTTCTCACCACTCTTCATTTTACATCTCCCTTTACGTCCCGATGGTGACACAAGTACCAGGATTTTCGTCTCTGTAATGAAACGGTTGTTTCCAGACAGATCAGTTCCAATACCAAAAAGGTCACCAGTACATACCTACACTCTCAACCTGACACTTCTTTCGACTCGTGGCTTCTTAACTACGAAAACTTAACACCACAACCTCTTCTGAGAACTCTCAGGGAACCTGACGTTCCTCTAGGTGGTGAGATAAGATTTCCTCTAGTCAGGACCCGCAAGAAACCTTCCTTACTACGATTTCGACTTTGAGGTCATGAAACCGGTGAAGTACGCTTCTCAACTGAGTGACCTTTTCTGAGACTACGACCCTCCCTAACCCCCGTCCTCCTCTTCCCTTGCTGTCTCCTACTCTACCGACCTACCGTAGAGACTGAGCTACCTACACTCAGACTCACTTGAGGCACTCAACCACTACCTGTCCCTCCGGACCGTACGACACTAAATACCCCAGTGTTTCTCGACCTGTGTTGACTCGTTGACTTGACTTGACTTGACTTCCTTCCTCCGGGACGTCCTATCTATGAACTCGTGTGTCCAAAGTCGTGATTATTGACAACACCTTTGGGTCCTTTTAGACCATGAATTTCTTCCCTTTTCCATCGGAGTCAACCACTCATCTCTCCTACTCTTACTCGTATCATTTCTACATATTGATAATCTAAATATACATTATTACAACGGTTCATACCGTAAATATCGGTCCTTCTTGAGTAAAGACATTTATGAAGTGTACTAAGTCTGTGTGTTGATATGTTCACTTTTAATTGTCTTTTAAATTTTAGAAAGAGTCTAAAACAGTCCTTAGTCAGAATTTATACAAAAAAACGATAATCTGAATTTAATGACAAACTCTGATCTTCAAAGGAATGGTAAAGTTGAAAAGAATTCCATGAAAATTTGTATAAAAAAGACTTACTTCTAAACTTTAATTGTAATATCATATGTAAAATTCTGTTATGACATACTCGAGAATTATAAGGGTCATTTTAGTCCATTATATTCAAGGTGACTTTATACATTTCAATTACCTAAACATTTGTACTCAAACAAGAATACCTCTAATACTTAAACGTACACGTACAAACATACAAAAATACACACATATATATATGTGTGTATATATTTGTCTACAAATATATCTAAATTCTTTTTGATACGTGTAAGCTAGTGTTATTTGACACCTTTTAAGACTCTCTCTACCCTTATGGTCTGGTGGACTGGACGGAGAACTCTTTAGACATACGTCCAGTCCTTCGTTATCAATCTTGACCTGTACCTTGTTGTCTGGTCAAGGTTTATCCTTTTCCTCATGCAGTTCCGACATATAACAGTGGGACGAATAAATTGAAGATACGTCTCATGTAGTACTCTTTGCGACCCGACCTTCTTTGTGTTCGACCTTAGTTCTAACGACCCTCTTTATAGTTATTGGAGTCTATACGTCTACTGTGGTGGGAATACTGTCTTTCACTTCTCCTTGATTTTTCGGAGAACTACTTTCACTTTCTCCTCTCACTTTTTCAACCGAATTTCAAGTTGTAAGTCTTTTGCTTCTAGTACCGTAGGCCAGGGTAGTGAAGTACCCTTTATCTACCTCTTTGTCACCTTTGTCACCGTCTGAAATAAAAACCCCCGAGGTTTTAGTGACGTCTACCACTGACGTCGGTACTTTAATTTTCTGTGAGGAACCTTCTTTTCAATACTAGTTGGATCTATCGTATAAGTTTTCGTCTCTGTAATGAAACGGTTGTTTCCAGGCAGATCAGTTCCGATACCAACAAGGTCACCAGTACATACCTACACTCTCAACCTGACACTTCTTCCGACTCGTGGCTTCTTAACTACGAAAACTTGACACCACAACCTCTTCTGAGAACTCTCAGGGAACCTGACGTTCCTCTAGGTTGGTCAGGTAAGACTTCCTCTAGTCGGGACCCTAAAGAAACCTTCCTTACTATGATTTCGACTTTGAGGTCGTGAAACCGGTAGAGTACGTTTCTCAACTGAGTAACCTTTTCTGAAACTACGACCCTCCCTAACCCCAGTCCTTCTCTTCCCCTGCTGGCTCCTACTCTACCGACCTACCGTAGTGCCTGAGCTACCTGCACTTAGACTCACTTGAGACACTCAACCACTACCTGTCCCTCCGGACCGCACGACGATAAGTACCCCAGCGTTTCCCAGCCTGTGTTGATTCGCTGACTTGACTTGACTACGTGTAATCTTCTGATTTAGTTTAAGTAGTTTCAATCTTACTTTCATTGATGATTTAGGAGCGGGATTTTTTATTAGTTCGGGTTTATAATGAAAATAAAATTTACTATTTTACTCGGGTCTTAACATCTAATTTTAAACATCCTTTACCTCTTTATTAATCAAATAGAAACTCGTTACGATAACAAAAAATTTTCTCAAAATGACTCTACATTAAGTATATCGTTTGTTAAGTAAGTTATTTTCATATATTAAGTTACCAAAAAGAGTCATATAAGTGTCTCATCAGGTAGATGGTGGTGTTAGTTAAAATTTTACATAAGTAAAGAATTTCTTCTTTACTGTATGAGGAATAGATAGTATAGGGTTAGTGGATCAAATGTCTTGGATCCGTTGGTGATTAAATGACACACAGGGATATCTAGATGAATAGGACGAGAAAATTATATTTACCGTAGAATATTGTATTCCAGGAAACATAGACCAAAGAAAGTGAATCACATTACAAGTAGACACAACATCCTACATAGTCTTGTCTTAAGTAAAGAAAAATAACAGACTATTGTAAATTAACACACTTTACGGTACAAAACAGATATATCAGTAGTCAATTACCTGTAGACTCAACAAGGGTGAAATTACACCGATTATACTTATTACGACGACTTTATAGGTACTTGTTCAAAAATCCACCTGTACAAAAGTAAAAAGAACTATACATGGATCCTCAATTTGACGGTTTAGTATACCATTGAGATACAAATTGGAAAATTCTTTGACGGTATGTCGAAATTTTCACCTACATCGTGAAATGTCAGGTTAGTGATGACATATTACCAAGGGTAAACAGGTATAGGAGTAATTGTAAACGATAATAAGCAGAAAAACTATTATGGATAAAATCACATACAACAACGACAAGTCAACGATTCAGTACAGACTAAGAAGTGTCGGGGTACCCAACGTCGTATGGTCCGAAGGAATAGTAGGTGATAGAGGACCTCAAACGAGTTTGAGTACAGGTAACTCAACCACTACGGTAGGTTGGTAGAGTAGGAGACAGTAGGGGAAAAGGAGGACGGAAGTTAGAAAGGGTCGTAGTCCCAGAAAAGGTCACTCAGTCAAGAAGTGTAGTCTACCGGTTTCATAACCTCGAAGTCGAAATCGTAGTCAGGAAGGTTACTTATAAGTCCTGACTAAAGGAAATCTTACCTGACCAACCTAGAAGAACGTCAGGTTCCCTGAGAGTACTTAGAAGAGGTTGTGGTGTCAAGTTTTCGTAGTTAAGAAACTGTGAGTCGAAAGAAATACCAGGTTGAGAGTGTAGGTATGTACTGATGGTATCGAAACTGAGAACGGATGGTTACAAGTTACTGGTACCGACAGGAATGAGATAATTAGTAAGTCGTTTGGGACCACTGCATGCAACGTTAGATCGTGATTTTTAGAAGGGTCCGAAATTGGTGTTTTGTCTCCTCGTCATTTCAATATCGACTCATTTTGAGAGGAGAAAGTCCTATAACACTTAGATCTACACGGACACTTAACTACATTGACACCTTTTCTTTATACTACTAGGATTAATTCTTCTTTTTATAACCTATGGAAAATAATTTTCTAGACAAAACTTTCTTTTGTCTCATGGACCTGTAACCGTTTCAGCTGTGCCAACTCCAGTAACTCGTAGACCAACTAGACTCTTCACAAGACTTCGTGACGTGCTCGACGGACCCGGTCCACTAACTCGCTGCACATAGAAGCGTCTCAGACCCGTTTCCGTGAATGTCGACGTTGGACATTTCTTTGGGTTAATTTAACCCTAAAGAAAAGAGGAGGTTATTTTCTTTGGTGACGTTAAAAGTTTAGAAATAAGGGAACGGTTTAAAATTTACGAAGAGAGACTATGAATAAAGTTTAAGTAAACCACTCTGTCAAATGAACATTTAATATCGTAAATTTGGAGATTTGGTTCATAATAAAAGGAAAAGTCATCCAACTCCAGTTCCGATTTTGTTTGAGGGTGTAAGAATCTGTAGACTCACGTGGTAATTAATTTGGCCAGAACGTTCATCGATGAGTAGTAGTCGTTCTTTACTAAATCAGATCCTTTTATCCCTTTTACAACTAAAAGTAAAGAATAAGAGTCACGCTGTTAGTCGATGTTTGATTCGTTTGTTTTTTTTAAAGGAAAATGAACCTTTTGGTTTGACAGGTCAAGGTGAAAAATTGACCCAATTTTTTATATGAAAAATGTCGTAATAGTAAGTCTAAGTAAGAAAATTAGAAATAAAATATCTCCACTTTATTCCCACCAGTTAAAACTCCACTTTATCCTCTTGAGTTTTGGATATAATCGTTTATCTATCGATTATTTGAAGAGTCTGTGTTCGTTATTCTTTTTGAGAAAAAAAAAGGCTTAGACCTACATACATTTTCCCAATAAGTCTTTTTAGGGGCAAACGGGAGACTTTACATGAAAGATAGGAAGGGGGAAGACGAGACACGGGCCCTTCTGACTTGACTTTTTTAATGTAATTGACGGAGGGAACAGGAACCCGAAGGTCAACCTAAGCCAGTTACTTTCGGTGACCATTCCCTGACTTCGTGTCTTCTTTCACCAGTTTCTTAAATAAGGGAGTGTTGAAACCGAGAGAGGAAGGATTCCGGTATCAGGACGTACCTCCTCTTCTCGAGGACTACGGTATTAGTGAAGAGAAGGTAAGTCTGGATCCCTACCCGTCCGAAGGGGGTGCTTGCGATCAGGAGCCAAAAGAATCGAGACAAATGTGTAAATCTTTGTCTGGGAATAATTTGAAAGAAGTTAATAAGAAGAGAAACCTATGTGGTAAATAAAGGACGACTTTGGGACTCGTTTAGTCCAATACGTCTTTCATCGTTTCTATTACTGTTTTTTTCCAGATTTATTTATAGATTTACAGTACTAGAGTACTTTTAAACAATGAAAGTATCGTCTAGATTACTCCTAAAATTACATAAATGTCCTTATCTACCTTACGGTAATTTAGTGACACCCATATATTTGTTCGTTGACTAACTTGTTAGAAAACCGACTCACCCTCATTTACAAGGTGTTCTGTTGCTACGGGACAGAACTATCACTCTACAAAATCCTGGTACACCTCGAACCCCTGTAGGTGTATAGGAGTCTCTCTGATAAAGTGTAAAAGGGTAGAGACTCCAAACATGATTCGTTCATGTATAATACACGGTCCGTAACACAATTTACAGATTGAATGTAATGGTACAAGTTAAGAGTATTTGTAGGGTAATCTGTGTACAATATGGAGCCCCTCCAAATGATAGAATGAGTTCTAACGTCTCTTTGATTTCATGCCTCCACCTTATACTTAGGTCCGTAATACTATTGTTGAAGGTCAGTGTAAGAGTAATACGACAAAGAAACAGGTCGACCTAGTAGAAACAACTGACTTACGAGTCGATTTTTTTCCGACGTGTAGGAACTCTCTCCTCATCGTCTTCTGTAGAAAGTGGTTCCCTTTGGTGGGTTTAGTTAAGACCTCTAGTTACTCTACTGGTTATCACGTCGACCTAACGATGGTGTTGGTAAACTACTATGACCCCATCCTCTACGAAAATCAACAAACTTTCATAACAATACTGATACTGACTGAAACGTTCAACCTTTCGTAAGGAGACTAGTAGAATTAGTTTCTCGTGGAGGAGATAAACGAGTGGAGTTACACCGTGAGATCTTGGATTGACGGTTCCTACCTTAGTAAAGACGTCACTACCTTTACGAGATGTATACACAATGGATTATAACATCGGTGATCAGTGTACCCAATTCTGCGTGAACTTTACATCGATCACACTGACTCCTTGATTTTAAAATTACGTTAAACTAATTTAAATTTACATTTATCGGTGTACACCAATTGGAATGGTATGACTGTCGTGTCGAGTTAGTTCGTTGTTAGATTCCACCTGTACAGGAACTTTACACTGGAAGTCACACAAAATCTCTATCTTACATAATAACGTTTGGAATTCGGTTTTGTCCTTCTTGACTCTCAATGAACACGATAGTGTCTGAACAGTCGGTGTTCTCGAAGTTGATGTAAAAGTTTGACTTTCGGTTCCGTATAACAACCTCAGACTGTCCTCTATATCAGGAACTGTTTTCCGGTGTTTACACTAAAAACAATAGTTTCAAATCTGTCTTAGTCAGGTTAGACAGTTCACACAAGTGTCTAATTAGATTTCATTGTACCAATCATCCCTTTTTTCACTTCTTATCTTAAGTATAGAGGTCGATTTATTAGGTATAAGAACATTATGTGAGTTGATACTCTATTGTCAAGAGAAATTCTTTACTAATGAACTAAGTGTTTTCGTAAGAGGTCACAATTTTTGTTTTGTAGGACTTTTCGTTTTACCAATAATAAAATGTGCTCGTAAGTCTTATGCTCATGTCATCCCCTGAATTTTTTTTAGATTTTGAGTAAGTTTACCTTTAATAAACGTGTAAGATCCGATAAGAAAAGTTATAAACTTTAATTCGTTGGACTTTATATGTGAAATCTTTTCCCGACTATTTATGTGGTGTGGATGTTACGAAGGGATCAGAGAGACTTTCCTCGTAATAGTTTGTTGCATAGAATACTTCAAGAAACGGTGTACCAATATTTTATGTTTATATTTTTAGTTACGATGTAAAGTGTATTGTAGTAAACTGTCCTGTCTAAATTTTAAGTATCAAGTACTGGTAAAGGATTTGTGTTTTCTTTTCCGTTCCTGTACTTTCACATGGAACCAAACATAGTAAGAAACACCTTATAACAAGTACCGTAACCTTTCGGTTGGAAGTTCCGAAAAACGTTTTAAAGCTTACCGAACCCAGTTCCGTGGATTTACAATTTCTTGTCTTCGTCTTGCTTTGTTTATGGTTTCTTGTAATTAGAAATACGATCTTATTCCCTTTTGTATGTTGGTATTGTAAACTTTATCGTGTCTGTCTTGAATAGGAGTAATTGTTCTGAAATAAATTGTAATAAGGATTGATACTTTCTTAGGTTTATAATATAGCACCCGAAAAAACCAGAATTTCGATAAAACAAGGGTCTATGAAGACTGTGAAGTAACCCTTTACTTTTGTAAGTTCGTAAAAAACGAATATCGTTGTATATGGTCAACACTTATATGAATACCTTAAAAGATAGAATCTGTTTTATGAGAAAAGTTTTTGTCAAAAAACGAGTTTCCGATTCATAACAGAAATCTTTAGACCACTGAAAAAAGTTCGAGAATAAAAGTAAAGAAATCGATCTTTCTTTTATTACGTTTCGAAAGAAAGAGATACGTAGAGAAATGTAATCTTGTACAGTTAATCTCATCAAGAGAGAGTGACAACAACTTTTCATTCCATTTTAATTTCAACGGACTGAACTATAAGACCTATTGATAAGAGGTAGAGTGACCGTCCATCGCTATTTTCTAATGACACTATTTTGACGACAGTGTCTCTGGTTATAAGAATTCTATAAGGATTTTATCAGACAAGGTATAAGGAACGTAGAGACAATTTTGGATTCATTCATATCCAGGGTACTCTCGTTGAAAATACCACCAGTATTTTGTTAACCTTCGTAAAAGGTCATAGTCCCCACTGATACTACTAAAATAAGATTCCCTAGACGAATGACTCTAGGGAATGACACTATCCTTTGTCTTAAGAAGAGAACAAGTTGTTCATTGAGTCAGTCTCGTAAAGTGAAGTAGACACGGGTTCCGATGTTCCACATCCTTCAGTAAATTCTGTAAATTATTTACAGACTTCGTGGGTGTTGTGTTTCGTTTAGGAACACCCAAGGGATATTACGCCCATCCATCATGTCAACCATCAGGTACTATTCTCTGTCTCTTCAGTGTAAAAATGAGTTCCGAGGGTTCTCATAATTACATTTACTACCCTAGTTTAAGGGAGTAAAAAGAAGACACGAGTTTTATCAGACTGTACGTAGAAATAATGAAAACAATTTCGTCTCAATCTGTATTAAATCGAATGAGTTTGAGGAACGTAGTCTATATTTAATATGACTAGGTTATTATTCTATTAAAAATTTTCAATAAATAAATTCACCAGTTTACTGTTTTTTCTAAATTTACCGATAGAAAAAAACCTTTTTATGAGTTCATCACGTCTAAAATTTGTACTCTTAGTAGGCAACCTTTGGGACTCAACCTTTAAAGAACTCTCGATTCCAAAACTTTAAAGGTTTCGAAGGGTATAATCAGTTTTTCTTTTTTCTTTCTTTTTATAAAAAGACGACATAATACATGATCTTGGTACCTCCCGTCCGTACTTACCTTTACTTTTTCTCACTTTTTTTTAATTTCTGGGAAAAACTTTCAGTTATTTTAAGACAAGTTCTAAGTCAAACTGATAGACATAATACATAAAAAGAGATTAATTATTAATAAATTAGACTTTTTTGGTTCTTGACCCTTTTCGATGAAATTTTAAAAATTATACCCAGAAGAAAACAGATTTGTTTAAATTACGATCCCTCTAATATTTTATTTTTCCATACAAAATATAGAGTTTACTAAAAATCAAAAAAAAAAAAAAACATAATATACTGTAAAACCCAGTGGAAATTGACTTTAGTATTTAACATGTAAATTCACGATGGTCAACTCAGGAATATGTTAAAAAAATGTGAAGTGAAATAAAAAAGATAAAAGTCTATTTACATAAAATCTCATATCATCGAAGTTCGACTGAAATTTAATCACACTATACGTTTGAAAAAAAAAACCGATTTTTTTCCTTAGGGTAGACCTGTCATTTACCATCTCACTTCATGATCATCGGTCCTTTTATTTTAAAAGTTTTTATTTTAATTCAAACAAGAGAGATATCCCTAAGTACAGTCTAATTTAACACGTCTAACTGACTGTTGAAAAAGAGTACTTACCTACCAATCTTTAAATTTCGATAAGATTTCGATTGAACAGAGTCGGACGAATACTAATTATATTTTTACGTATGTTAGTCTTCTAACACTAAATTTGATATAAAATTCGAAATGAAAACAATTTAGAATAATATCTTGTCCTTAATTTTAAGGTTTAAATGAACCATCCCACCGTGTAATTACTTAGAACATTAAAGTCTCTTTGATATTTTTACATGAATATATTTTTAAGGACTTAAACTCAAGAGACTTACGTCTCTGTCTTATTTTACAAAAAGTTTATTTTTAAACACTTTTTGTTTTCAGTACACATAACACATGAATTTTTAATACCCTGAATTTTGGTAGATTTGAACTATGTACCAAATACAATCCATTGACGACTCAAATGTTCAATCAGAACACTACGATTGTATCTTCGTTGTCTAAAATCTTAACAAATTGTTTATGACTACAACAACTAAACGGAGTTTCTTCCACGAGTGACCGTAAAAAAAGAATATAGAGTACTCTCTTTAAATATAACCACCGTTCTACAGTATCCGATTACTCGATGGGATACGTTGAAAAGAATTTGTAGAGATCTCTAATAATGAGTCTCGTGCCCCTCATTCTGTTTTTGTTCCTTTTAGTCTAAGACTTTGTATTTAGTCATCTCTTAAATGTACAACTTTAAAAGGTACTGTTACAGTGAAAATTAGTTAGAAATCAGTCCTTTGAACCACGTCATCTCTTCTATAATCGTTGAATATTGTTGCACTCTGATACGTCGACTTAAAAATTTTTTGATTAAACACATGTACAAATACATACAAATACACGCACAAGTACATATAGATTCGTATGAAAAATTCCACCACCCTTTGTATGTATAGAAGGTGAGATGGTATAAAAAATTTTCTTTCATATTTGTATGTTTACAATTTAGAAGTGGAAAAGAATGATTTAGGGATATAATTATAAAAGACCTTATGAAATTATGTTTAAATGACACTTGTCACATGAACTTCATGTGTCAACGATTAATATGTTCGATTCTAACAAAATGGAATAATTACAGTGACATCTCATCGTTAAGACAAGGTAAAGAGATTTCCAATTCAAATGATCGTACACGAGTATTTCTACATCTGGATTTTAGAAAAGTTGACGAAGGTTGTATACATAGGTATCACCAAAAATCTGACTGTGAACGTTTTTTCTTTTTTTTTTATCGAAACAAACGTTGTCCCATCGAATTTTTCGTGATAGTGAATTTTTTCATTAGATTGAATAGATACATTAAGGATAAACAAAGTACCGCCCTTATGTTACGAGAACGTCAATGTATCTAAAAAGAGAGTTTTACGGTCAATTGGTAATGACAATTACCTTTGACGTGAACATCAAAAATTGTACTAGAGTCACTGTTTCATTTACGAAAATATTTCTTTAAGTTGAAGTCATCTTTGGTTCTATTTAAGTAAAGTTTAGTTTTCGTTGGTACTTTCTCCGACCAGATCGTTAGTGTCTAAAGTTTTGCATCCCCAAAATATTTCCTGTGACACAGGAACCCATCTTACTAAAAGTGTGACCAACTGACTGGACCCTCACAAGAACGTTAATCAGTAGTCCCGACCGTGTAGAAATCCAACAGAAAAAAGTAGTTTTTTTTTTTACTTTCTAACTTTTTGTCTTAAAAGGGGAATAGATGTCAAAACGAGATCCGACGAAAGTACGTTATGAGACACAACGCACAAAAGATGCACCGTTTAAATTTACTCTAATCTTAGTGAGATCAAACGTTGCAGTGATGGGCTTTGAAGGACCCACCTTACATCCTCTTGTTTTCGTAGGCATGAACAGACGTAAATTGAATGATCCTTATCCAGATTCCTGCAGCCCCTACTCTTAGAGGTGGTTTCGGACCATGTAGGGTACCAGTGTCAATGTGTAGGTAAAGTCCTATCTGAGTACAAACGTGTCTCAATAGTCGAAACGAAAGCCTTCAGCTGAAAGATAAAGTGAGTCTAACGACCACACTTATTTACATCGTTTACTTATCTACCGTTTACTCCTATTTTTTCTTTTACCTGAAATTTTTATCAAAATCAAATAGTTTATAATGACTCCAATCTTGATATGGTGGTGACGGGACCACGGTATGCCGACCTATATATTTTATGAGGGGGCCTCGACGGATACGTGCAATTCTGAAAGACTGCCATACTTTCCGTCTATACTATGATTTGGGTACTCCTACTTTATCAAGATGGCGTCAGGGGGTTTAGTTATTTTTACCCTCGATATTATGTGTGCGACTTTGGAGTTCTCTCATGAAACACCAAATAAAGTTAGAGAAGTTAATTCCAATAGTCCATTCCAAGTGTTGACCATATGTATAGAGATTAAATAATCGACACTGTAGATGAGTCGGTACTTTTGTTTAACCTTTTCGTATAACTAAGACTGGAACTGAGCCATTACCATCACGGCAGTCGACCTCAACTCCCTCTTATCGCGGTCTTACAAACGGTGTTAAAAAGATAGTCCGATTTGACTTCTAAGTGTTGTTGTAGGTTATAACGGATGTTTTGTTTTACCAATAGCTATGATGGAATGTTTTAATGCATACGCCTACACACTCCTCATGTATGACATTATTCTGAATTTTCCATTTCTGTGAAAACCCGAGTATTTGACTGTATCACTTTGACCTGATTCAAAACGGTTACCTTTACCCTTGTGTTTTCTCTAATCGATCTTTGCTCCTCCTTTTATAGAGTATGTATTTACTAATTCTTCCCATTGAACATAAGGAGAGTTTTACTGGAGTGTGGGGTGGGAATACAAAATGGAGAAAAGAGAGGTAAAAGTACGAACGAAGGGATTGAAAAGAAAGTGGGTAATTGGGTAACGAAGGGACCGACGGAGGTGAGAATAATAAGAGTCTAAGTATACCCGTGTCTTGTATCTAAACTCAGTGTAGTCGGAAGTGACCTGACACAAGTGACCAGAATTTTCTCCCGTTTTCTATTTCCACACCTCCACGGACACGCACCGTCTACCTCAATCCCGATTCAATCGAACCAGATCCCGACGTCTGGTACCGAAGACTTCGTAAGGATCGGTTCGTCTCCGACCCCCATCTTTGATCTTAATCCGACTGGAAGTTTCCCATCACGGACAAAACCGTCTTTTCTTCGGAGAGACACCAGTGTGTCACGGAAGGTGAGTTAGGAGAAACGTGTGTGAGGGAAATCTCTCTTCGATATTCTGAGAGAGAGGAAAAGATTGGAACTCCCGTACTCGGAGTGGAGAGGGAGAGGAATTAAAATAGAGAATCTAGAGGTCGACGTAGTCCTATAAAAAAAGTTACTACGATTTTAAACGGTGAAAGTAATCGAAAACTACTAGTATAAATTAAAGTGGGACAGTGACGTTAATCAGACGTTTAAACGGAAGTCTATTTTTGTCAGCATTTTGATTTATTGAATAAACACGTTTCTAGTGCACTAAGATACTAATAAAACTCATATTTTCTGTTCAGGAGTCACATTACACAAACTACAGTAGTCGTAACTCTTGTTTATGTGCATTTTGTTGTGGAAGTTCTAGACGTTTTAAGTGTCTTTGATTCTCTGTCATTCTTCGTTGATCTCTTAGTTAGACTTGTAGATTCCTTCTTTCTCCTTCGGTGCTGAAGGATTACGACCTCATACACGATGGACACATCTGGACCGGAACATGTACCATGTCTCTTATTGACTACAAGATATGTCTCTGTGAAACTCTGGTTCAGTTTATAATTCCTTTTAAACAAACCCTCGTACAAGACCCTTGATCATCCTTTACAACGTTCATCGACCTATTACTTTTGCTTCCCTTCCCCTGTTTAATTATAGTGTGAGGAGTGGGAAATTATAGTCGTTGTTATGTTTACGTTTTCGTTCGGGACTTTCATTTCCCGTAGGTCTACACCGACGAGGGTCGTTTTGGGTTTTGGAAGAGTCCTCCGTTTAATAATATCGACGAAAGAGTTTTCTAAGATTGAATCCGAAGAAGACTGTCTGTAGATAATTACCTCGTTGATCATTATAGACTAGATTATGGAATATACAGAGATCAATACTCTGACGACATTCTTGTGATACGTATATAACTTTCCTTTTTAATGACAATCTCGTTGAACACAACTTTGAATATAACAAGGAATGTATTGATCACTAGGAAAGTTTCATAGAAACTATTTGGTTGATACTCTTAAGGATTATTGTCAGTTTTATCCATACGATGAGAAAGAATTTTTGTATTTGTTATACTTTATACTTTATTTTATTCTGTTCATTGTTTAAGTCACGTGGAATTTAATTCATAGAGAAGTTTAATTTATTGGAGTTTATTAAGACAACTTTCCTGTAAACATAGTCGGAGTAAGTGTTTACTTATTTTGCAAAACAGTAAACAGGTGGGTGAAAATTTAAACAAGTCTGACTTTACATACCGTTTATATCAAATTTTATTAGGATTGCGGTGATCGGATTTCGTTTGTTGGTGAATGTCCTGACCTAGACTCTGGGTTCGTGGACAGGTAGTTTTCAAATCTTCACACTGTCCTTTGTTATTAATCCCTGAAGGAAAAGTATCTTCTGAAATACGAGGTGCTTTCACCAGTACTTATGACCATTGACTTTGTTTACTCCTAGTAAGATACTTGACGGTAAAGGGTACATCTAATTAATGATATTTACAAGTAAAGAGAAGTATATCTCACACACGCGTGATTCAACGTAGGTTAAGAGACACCGGGATACCTGACATCGAACGGTCCAAGGAGACCGGTACTCTAATAGGTCCGTTCTTATGACCTCACGTAACGGTATGGGATGAGGTCCCCTAGAAGGGCTGGGTCCCTACCTTGTGTACGGAGTTTACAGAGGACATAACCGTCCGTCTGAGAAATGGTGATCACGGTGGACCCTTCGGGAGTATATCTCATAAGAACTGTTAATTACTTTTAAAATATTAGGTTTATTATAAAAAAAGAATAACCCCCTCAAAAAGTAAATCTAATTAAAATCACATATAAGAAATCAACATTTATTAGTAAGGGGTTCAACATAAAACTTATTATACTATTTGAATTTTTTTTAGATTTAATATAAACATATCCGACCCAACGAACTTCACTCAAAGTGGACTTGTATCTCGTTACTCTTTTACTAATCTCGTAGAAATGTATTTGGAAACTTGTCTGTACCATAAGTGTATCTTTCGTTCTTTCTTCGAAAAAAAAAAAAAGAACTATTCATTCCTAGTAGGTCTTTAATAGATTATGACCTTTTTCATATCGTCAGCTTCTCTTTACCTGTCACAAAAAGTAGTATTGTTCTTTACAACCCTTGTTTGACCGCCCTGTACAACTTTTTATGAATACCGTGTACCAAACAATTATTCCTCTCTTGAACGGGAACCAACAATTATTGGATCGTGGGAACTGTTCGTGAGTCTAAGTGAGTTCGCCAAGAATAAAGACCTCACCCTTTTTTTTTTTTTTTGGACACTTACGATACTCGACTCTAAAGAGTGATGTATGACGTAGCAGTCGTCAGTCCTCCTGACGGGTTCCTAATAGAAAATGAAGATTCATCTAGTATTTATCGGGACCTTATTTCGATGAATTTAAGATTTGTCAAGGAGAAACTTTTCCTCCCTATGAAATCTTTTGAGGATAACGTTAGACGATAGAAGAAAGACGGTCCATTCACCGGTCATATACACCTAGACCTCTCTTAAGTGGAGGACCTCTGTTACATAGGTTAAGACTAGACCCTATTAGTCTTTCCTTCGTCCTCCTCCCTACCTTTTGTCCTCCTCCCTACCTTTTGTCCTTCTCTTCTGAGTTCCCCGTTTTTTCTTTGTTCGTTTTGATCTCGGAGTTATTAGGGACCTTCCTTACGGATTTGTAAAGATCTTTTAACAAAACTATTTTTATGTATGAATGTCATATTTTAAGTCTTCTAATTTTTCCCATATAATTTTTTAATTCAGAGAAAGGGGACTGAGGAATTTGAGTCAAAACTAGGGTTTCCGTTGGTCGTAATTATAAAACAAGAAAGAAGACCTCTCTACATATGTCGTACAAGAAAAAGTACTTTTGTTGTCATACGAAATGAGTGACAAAATGTAGAACATATATAAGAATTTTTATTTAGGACCTGGAACAAGGTGTTTTCATGTAAATCTCAACGGATAAGGAAAATTACTGACGTATTATAAAATGACATTTCTACTATCGTATAAAATAAATAAGTCAAGGGACAATCTATGACTTCAATATTAGTTAGAAAAATTAATTTTTGGTATTACTTGTTCAAGGGATATGTGAATAGAGAAGTTGGTGTACATTCGCAAAAAGATCCTACTCATGGATCTTCACCTTGACGAAGTAGTTTCCTAAGCATAGTCTGATCCGATTCTCCTACCTTTCATTTTGAATAAGAGGGGAAGGACGTAAGAAGTGAAGAGGTCAAACTCTGTTCTTTTTTTGTCGAGTAGTCACAAGTTTCTTTATACTTGATTGAAGTAGACAGGAGATCCTTATACAACCTCATAAACAAAATCGGTCAACAGACCTTTTTGAATCGAACACAGGTATGATACAAAAGTTTTCTGGATGGAGTGTCACGAGAGCTATTTCTGAGACGTCACTGAACTATAGGAGTTTCCATCATGGTAGACCGTCTCTTCTCTAAAGTTGAAGAGGTTTGAGACCTTCACGAGCTCTACGTAGACAATGGTACTGTTGTGTTACCTTTTTTCAATGACACCTACCACAGTTAATTTCTGATTACTTCCTTTTAAATTCGTCTGATTTTTCCTTTTTTTTTTTTCCAGTCTCCACGTTTTTCGTTCCTGAAACGTATGATCATAAAATATTTATTTTGAATGTCGTCGTCGTCGTGTCTTCTTATCTCCCTTATCAAAATTTTAAAACCTCTTTGATTTAAAAGTGATACTAATATGACCTTTATTGTATAGTATCACAGAGAGTTATGTCCTGGGGATACTATTCTTTTTATGGAACTCGACCGGTCATATTTAAAATCAATAAAAATAGTAAAACAATGAATCCATATATTTTATGTAATCGAAATTTGAGTAATACGAATATGAAGAGTATATTAGTATTTGGTTTTCTGGATGTTTCATTCATATTTCTTTGGATTTTTTTTTTTTAATTTGAATTGTTACAATTAAATATACTGTCTACTACTACAACAGGACATTGACTTAGAAAGTACTGTACTTATACCATAACTGACGACGTCACGTCTTTGAAAACTCAAACTGTTGGTTGTGTATGAAGTACCACCGACGAAGAGGGTAATACAAGGATATAAGTTTACTCGACACTTTGAAAAGAGGTGTGTCTCGTGACCCTGTAGTAAATCGGAAGGGAACCCTACTTCGACATTAAATGTATCATTCAGACAAGAAAAGAGTAATCGAGACCTGTTAATTACGTTATGTGAGACCACGGTCGGAATAGTATTTAAGTTTATGTTTACACCTTTGATTTAAAAGTCTTGTCATAAGTAAGATTAGAAGATCCATTAGGTTTTATACGAAAAAATTTTTTTTTCTAATTTTAACTTTATTCTCGTATTTTATTCTTTGTATTTTTAAGCACAACTCTCGAGTATGCAGATATTCTTATATGAACTTCTGAGATCAGACACTTACGACGGTATTACAAGACTATGAAGTCATCGATAAGACAGGACTCTCATGTAAAATCAACAGAAACAGTCTTTCACGTGTATCTGTGTATATGTGTGTGTGTGTGTCTGTGTATGTGTGTGAGACTATATAAGATGATTAAAACTAGACAACGTGGTTTTGATACGTGCAAGTAGAGATCTTTTCGACAGTTAATCTCACATTTTACCGTAAGACGTGCAAATCGAAAATGTCCTTATACGTTTTACAAGTTCAAGGTGAATTGAGAATTCATTGTTCTTTGTACATATGGTAAATGTTTTAATGTTTTTATCCTTTATGATACTAGTTAAATTTTCTTATTTAATGAATTTTCAAATATTAAAAAAGATTGGACTCTAACATACGTGTACGTTGAAAAATGTATCCTTTACTCTTAACGAAAACCGTGAACTTCAATGATTATGAACTTTGATGTTGTGTTAAAACTAGTGTTTGCGGGTTAATTATGTTTAAGACCCTTTGTTAAGGTGTCTTTACTCGGAAATTAAGTATGCTTAAATTTTCAAAATGTATCGAACTCTAAAAATTTTTACAGATCACCTGTGTTTTTTCATCTTTACTTGATCTTGATAGTGTATTACACGTGTCAAAGTTGTGTGTGTTTTTTAGATACATTATAGACATTATCTGTAACATGAACCTATTTTATGATGACGTCAAGATAACAAAAGTTTTAAGATTGTTGTTGATTATACGTAATGTGGAATTGTATGGATTTTTGACAACTACTACAACTGAAACCCGTTAATGTCAAACGAGTTGTCTACACGGACAAACAACTGGTGAAGGACACTTTGGTAGACGTTGGGGTAGTTGAAAGACGTATCCGAACATGGATCTTTATAATCTACCCTTTTTTTGTTTATTTGGTTTAATAAGGAACGTAAAAACATGATGTGTTTTGAGGGTTCCGTAAGTTAAAAGAAAATAGAATAAATTGACAGAGTACTATCAACATTTTCTAAAAGAAGGAACTATCAGAGTATTTCAATCCTACTCCTTTAAAAAATTTAACATTTTTCTTTTTTCCTCTTCGTGAGTCCTTCCCGTGGGTAAAAGTTTTTAAGTCTTTAAATCGATTCTTACTTTCTCAATACTCCATAAAGAAACCTGTAGTCACCGTTCCTTCAGGTACTAATATGAAAATTATGTGATAAACTTGTATTAAGAATTACCGGTTACCTAGTTCCCTCTTTGTGAAATTTATGTAACCCTACACTTAGACTTAATTTTAGATTCTCAAACCCGGACTCTCTACAAATTTCACCGGAAATAAATTAATTATAGAGGTTTTACACCAAGTCGGATTTTGAGTTGGTATGACAAAAGGTATAGTGGATTTCGGAGGGTACGTAGAGTTGTGTAAGTAGAGGGAACTGAAGACAGGTGTAGACGTTTATATTTCTGGTATTCGTAGTCGAACATCGTTTTACGTACGTTTTTAGGTAGACATTTGGACTCAGTAGTTTAAAATTTTTCATTTTTCTTATTTTCAATGGATATCAATACGTAAATAGAAATCCAGGATCAGTATATTGGAGTTCTTGAAAGGTATGAAAATTTTGTCTTTTTTATATGAAGTTGTCGTATCCGTTCTTTCTTTCTACGAACCCTCTCTTTATGGTATCCTTTTTACGTATCCATTCAGAGGATTCTTTTCGTTTATATTTTATTCTTTATTCGTCGTTGATATTAAAGAAGACAAAGATTCCAGAGCTTATAAAAATAAGTAAAATCTTTAATTTTTTTGTCTATTTACATTCTTTTACAATTTTAGATGTTATTTAAATAGATGTGAATACGTGAAATACGACAAACAGGAAGGTAAAGAGAGGTAAAGATTTATATAAATATTTATCTAGGTGGATTATCAGAATGGTAGGTCTATAAATTGAGAATGTGACTATGACATTCAATTGACAATTATCACACAAATACACTTTAATAACACTCACCGTTACAGGGGTTATTTACTTGTTCTATATGAGTTTCCACGGATGTCAGACTGTTGTCTATCCTTTACTTACCTAGACCACTTTGTAGTGTGTTTGATTACAACTCCAACGGAATCCTTCATTGAGTTGGAACTTACAATACTACTGAATCTATTTACTTTGAAAGTACTTTTTGACGTCTCAGTGAGTATCACTGTAAATAAACATAAAAAATACACTGTCCTTAGAGTGTTTCTTGATATACTTTTCGTTTTTATTTCAGTCTTCTACTTGTCCCACTTGTTTCCTATGTTGTGCGAAGTCGAAGTAAGAACAATAAAATCACTACTGGGACATGTGGTTTTACAACCAACAATGAAAGATTACTATATTTTCTTGAGTTGGGATAAGAAAATATATTACCTTTTTTTTGTAGACTTTCATGAAAAGTTAACCCCGGTGTAGTTCTCTATTGTGTACCAAATTATAACATCATACGATCTTCACGGTAAATAAATTTTCTTTTTTTCTTACAAAAAGACTAAAAAAGGGAGGAATTTCTTAGTAGAATCTCTCCGTTTTTTTTTTTTTTTTTTTTTAGGAAACACTCCGTTCTTGAAACTCATGAAAACACCCTCTCGTCAATGATTGGTAAGACAAGATCTTCTGAAATTACTAAAATAGAAATCCCTTATGTCAATCTCTTCGAAAATAGGAATAACTAGGTAAGGTCCAAAGTAAACTAAAATCGGAGGAAAAAAGTTGATACTTTAAAATATAGTGATTATTTTCTTCGATTTTAATAAATTGGTACAAAGAAGTAAATACATTATCTCAAACCCCTAGTATCTTAATTATTTGTTTTCACCAATTTCCCTGACCTTAATGAATGAGATCTCTTCTCGTTTTACCTTTATAAAGGATGTCAGAAGTTAATATAATTAAAAGTTACGTCCCACTCTCTCATTAATAATCTGAAACAGGTCGATACGGAATAGTCAAAGGAAACAGGACGTGTCGTAGATCGTATGATGTCTACAAATCATCCGTGTTTATAGTTCCTGGTATTTTCTTATACTGTATATAAGTGGAATCTGACTGTGTGTCTGTGACATGTGTACACACAGTAGAAGATGAACGTGTAACACGAATCGTTCGGATATCAGACGTTCCTTTTACTAGATGAAGGAGTCTTTCTACATCTGTCGTCTTCAAGGTTTACTCTTTCTCCATGAAAATTGTTCGTGAGTTTAGTGTTGTGTAATATTAATTACTTACTAATACGAATTATTATTACTATAGCTCACCCTTCGTGACTAATCTCCATATGAGATGATATGTCCTCTAAGTTTTTAAGTAATTCTAATCGAACATCTGTTTTTCCTTTTTTCAATTAAGACCTCTTTAAAGACGTCCAGTCATGAATTCTTGTTTAGAATATTTCTTCTCCACTTCTTTTTTTTTTTTTCTTTTATGTAAGTTTTGACCCGTTATCCTCCAAATTAAGATTGGTGTCTCATTTCCAACGTTTCACTTACTACCTAACTTACCTAACCCACTTTTACGTGATTCACAAAGATAAAAACGAAGGGACCCATTATTATTTCGCAATCAGTGAGTCAACACAAACTGAGACACACTGGGTACTTGACATCGGGTGGTCCGAGAAGGTAGGTACCCTAAATGATCCGTTCTTATGACCTCTCCCAATGGTAAAGGGAGAGGTCGTCTAGAAGGACTGAGTCCCTAGTTTGGGTCCAGAGGATGTAACGACCGTGAGAAGGGTGGTGTCTTCGGGAAACGGAGTCATTGTCCTGGAGATATACAGTCTTCGAATACAACATAGAGAAATCTTTTTCGACACTTCTGTTCAAACCCTCCCAAAACACTGTATTTCTTACTGTTTTCTCTAAAGACACCACCAGATCACCAATTCTTAGGTGGAACATTTCGTCTCGTGTCCCAAGCTAATGGTCAGTCCTTTGAATACCAAGGTATACGGTACCTCGTTGTCCCGGGTGTGTAGTATTGATCTCTCTGACGTACGAAGTTTCGTGAAGTCTCGGGTGTTAGGTGTTGATGATTTCGGACACGCGAGACCTCGGACGAGTGACGTTGGTGACTCGGACACACGGTGTCGGTCTCAAATCGTGGCGCTGTTTTCTAGAGTGCACGATGTTGATTCTGGACTACGTCGGTTTCTCTATTTATTATTTTTTCTTACTGTAGCCTTCCCGTCTATATACCGAGTATATATTCTTGTCATACTCACACCCGGATATTTATTCTCTCTCGAAGGTCCGTCACGACTGAAAAGGGTCATCACCGTAAAGGTTTACGGTCCATAACGGACCATGATTCAACTATGAATCTTTCTTTGGGGTTCTTTAATCTTCAAAACTTGACTCCTTTCGACCTACAAGTAAAAGGACTGCAGGATCGATTCCTATTGTAGGATAGGGACGGTAATGAAGTCTCGTGACTCCGAAGGGTCTCTTCCTCCCTCAAATTATCCTTCGACTTATCGGTGTAATTTGTATTCTACTTGTTTATGTACACCATTGACTGAGAAGAACCTTCTTTATCACTATCTACTATAATATAATCCAAAACTTTCGATAAATTTATAGTCATAGACTCATCCAAAGTTTTTTTAAGTTTACGATCCGAATGAAATCTAGATAGATTGTTTTAGAAACTCTTACCCCTAATCCTTAAATAATAAAATTGATCGAAGAGTATATAAAGAATCCAACAGAAGTGTCTTGGTTAGATATCCTCGTAGAACCGGGTTATTATTTAAGTAAGTCAGTTTACAACATCTTTATCTTGGTATTGTAATGTCTTTTCAGTAAAAATATTCATTAAAGAGTTGAAAAAGTTATTTGATATAAACCTTATATTTATTGATAGAGACTTATCTACCACCTACTAATTTACTCACATACTTACTTACGAGTTCCATTGTGGAAAGTGACATAGTCTGGTAGTTGACTAAAATTGTTTGTCTTTTGGATCTATTGTTTATGGATGAAATGATATCCATTTCATAACATCCCCTTATCGAAACTTGTCCGACACACATGTATCTTAAAAGGTCCTACAAAATTATAAGGTAACTGAATGTACTATTAGGTTGTAATAGAATCGAGACCAACTTAAAGTTCACTGGAAAATCGTAACTTTGTGTCGAAAGTCTAAAGGATAGAAAAAAAAAATTTAAATATAAAGTTAACTTCCTATTAACGAAATCTCTTAAAACAACAAAAGACAGTTTGTAGTTGTTCTTGGTCGGTACAGAGATAGAAAAGATTTATTTTATTAGTGATAAATTTATGATTTTAATGTTTTTTTTTACAAAAGATGACTTTTTTAAAACAACTTAGAAAGTTTTTTGTTTTGAGAAATCACAAATTTTTAAGAGAGGAAAACGAGAACTCAACATATAAGAGACTATTTCTGGACACGATGTAGTTTACTTGTTTGTCGGGAACCAAAGTTTTAATCATTCTCCGTTTAATATTAAAATTGTCGAACGTTGAGGTACCCGTTAGTTTCGATTTCAACAATTACTAATTCTTTAGTTTCTTTGAGATTACGAAATTATCGACTCACAATACGTACTTTGGACAGTGATTGTTTCTTTGAACCTTTTAATAATCCTTAGAAGGGGGTACCCCAATCAGTATCGACAATAAATCTTGAACCTGTCGACATTGAGATGACATTTTATTATAGATTAAGACAGTTATTAGAGTGTGTATATCAGTGACTTCCTCAAGTTACCTTCCGTTTCTTCCCATATATAAATGGTAATGTAAGTTGATTATCATTGTCCATCTTCCTAAAAGTTGTCTGATTTACTTGGTAAACCTGTTCATAGAAACTTGGTCCTTTTTTTACGTGTTCGTTCTACATTTTAGACTCGACATATCCGTAAATCTCAGTAGTAATACGAATATTGATATCTCTCATGTTTTAGTAATCTAGACGGTACTTGTTTGGATTTACGACTCGAGTATTGACCCTGTTTTCCGATTTTAAAAGACGTCCTTAGTACTGTAAGGGAAACCTTTTTAACAGGGTCTTTTAAGAATCCACTGAACTCCATACTTCATTTAGTTTACTATATTTGTACTTGTCTAGTCTTCTTTTATTACAACTCACGGTAGAAAAGTCTTATCATTACCTGAAGAACTACAGTGTGACTTTTACAAAGATAGAACTGAAGATCGTAGTTGGGACGACTAATTACTGTCAATAATGTTGAGAAGTTAGAAACAACCATCGAGATATAAACAGAGCAGTAATCGAGATGTAGATATTAACCCTTTGCTCTCATCCTTTTTAATTTAAGTTTACCCTCATAAACTCAAGTAACGTCGTCAAAGTCATCCTTTACACCCTCTTCGTCCCTTCCCTTCTCCAACTTCGACGACCGATTTTGTCTTCGGACACCTTGGAAATAAGTAAAGTGTTTACTACGAGTGACGAGAGGATCCACGACTTTTACGTGACAACTTTCTTCGTTTATGTTAAGGGAATCGAGTACTTAAGGAAGTGACTCAAGAGGATAACATGCATTAAATCCGAATTGATACATCTTGACTATATAAGAACAATGTGTATACATACTGTGGAAATACTATGAAGAAAATACATATCGACCAGGAAAGACAATTTGACTAGGATCTCCTTACGAAGGTGAGAAGGAAATAAACCTCTTACTGTTGTACTGAGGTGGACTGACGTTCTATCATTGTTTTTGTTTTTTCCCGTAGACTTCGAGATAGAGTCTTTTTTATTTAATCACTCGAAGAACGTATTTCGTTTTAATTTATTCGGACAAAGGAATAGTCATTTATTGTTTGTTATATTAACGGTTTACTCTAGAACGTATATTTACTTGTAAAGTGTTCAAGTTATTTACAAGTAGTCTTCTTAATTATAATTGTTTGAAATGTACTTAATGATATGAATTATTAATGACTTACACTAATAAATACTGAGATAGAAGTCACCTTTTATATAAATGTAATCCCTGAACGACGTCGTCATATCACTTGTAATTTATGGAGTCACGGTTCTAAGGAATAAAAAAAGGTTTTCGGTTTGCGTGTCTGTAGACTAGTAGAAGAGTGATTTCTGAGGACGGTGGAAGTCGACGGAGTCTCGTTAAATGGTCAGGATCTACCAATAGAGTCATTACTGGAGTCCCTTAAATACCAGTCCTTTCCTTGACATTTGGTAATTGTAGTTAGTGTCAACTTTTGGTGACCGGGTCTCCACATTTCTTTGCTTTCGGTTTGAACGTTTTAAAGGGTCGAAGTAAGAAGAGGTTTTGTCGGAATAAGAAATTAAAAGTTTCAACTTCATATCAACTAAATGTTATAGCACGATAAAAGTGCACATGTCGAGTTACTAATGTATTTTACGTCAGGCAAAAGTCTCAGAAAGGGGAACATCCAATAAGTTTTTACGACTCATATAAAGGGAAACGATATGTCTTCTTCCTTTGTATAGAACTCTGTCTCTTAACATAGGTCCTTCAAACAACCCCCCGTGGGTCCCCTAGTTACGGGTACCTCCCCCATCACTTCCCTCCTTCTTACCCGTCCGTCTCCTCAACTCATGAAAACACAAAAAAAAATTAATTTTTTATAAAAGTTAACCTCCTATTAACTAAATATTACAACACAAGTAAAGACGGTATGTAGATGTACTTAATCAGTATCCACATGTATACAAGGAGGGAGAACTTAGAGGGAGAGTAGAGGGGGGCGGGGTAGGGTGGGGAGACCAACAGTGTCTCATGGTCCGACTCGAGGGACACGGTGTGTCGTTGTAGAGCGATCGGCAGATAAAATGTGTATCATTATATATATAAAGTCTCGATGACAGAGTTGAACCAGGTGGAAGAGGAAGGGGGTGACACAGGTATTCAGACAAGAGATACAGACTCAAAAATAAGGACGGGACGATTATCCAAGTAGTCATGGAAACAGTACTGTTTGACCTTTCCAGAATCTCTCTACCCTTATGGTCTGGTAGAATGTACAAAAGACTCTTTGGACATACGCCTAGTTCTTCGTTGTCAATCTTGGGACATACCTTGTTGACTCACCAAGTTTTTACTCTTTCCTCGTACTGTTCCGACAAATGACAGTGGAACAATCAAATTAGATATACGACTCGTGTAGTACTCTTTACGGTCCGACCTACTTAATGTTCGACCTTAGTTCTTTTCGTCCTCTTTGTAGTTGTTGGAGTCTACAGGTTTACAATGGTGAGATTACCGTCTATCTCTTCTCCTTGATTTCTCGGAGAACTACTCCCACTCCTCCTCTTACTTTCTCGAACGAATTCTGATTTATTTTTGTGATTCTAACACCGCAGGCCGGAGTAATGACGTACCGTTTATCTTTCTCTTTTCCACCTTAATAACTGTTTAAAGGGGAAGAAGGGAGTAGAGAGTCAACCATTTCTTAGGCGGACACTATGTCCTCTGGGACCAAGCTAAGGACCCAGCCCTTCTAGGGGACTCCTTCCCTATCCGATGGGTGAGGTCATAAGAACCCGAAGGGAACACCGAGTCGACCATTTCTTAGACGGACGTTACACCCTCTGGACCCAAGTCAGGGACCCAACCCTTCTAGGAGTCCTCTTCTCTTTCCGATGGGTGAGGTCATAAGACAGGACCTCTTAAGATTCCTGACGTATCAGGTACCCCAGTGTTTCTCAACCTGTGTTGTCTCGATGAAAGTGAAAGGAGAAGAACCCGAGGTTTTAGTGACGTCTGTCACTATCTACCACTGACGTCGGTACTTTAGTCTTCTGACGAAGAACCGTCCTTTCAATACTGTTTAGATCTGTCACACGACCTTTTGTCTCTGTAATAAGACGACTGTTTCCAGGTATATCAGTTCCGATACCAGAAAGGTCACCAGTACATACCAACACTGTCAACCTGATATTTCTTCCTACTTACGGTCTCTTAACTACGGAAGTTTGACACCACGACCTTTTCTGAGGACTTTCAGGGAACCTGTGTCCTCTAGTTTGGTCAGTTAGAATTCCCCCTAGTTGGGACTTATAAGTGACCTTCCTGACTACGATTTCGACTTCGAGGTCATAAAACCAGTAGACTACACTTGTTTACTGACTAACCTTTTCAGGGACTACGACCCTTTCTAGTCCCGTCCTCCCCTTCTTCCGCAGTCTCCTACTCTGACGACCTACCGTAGTGACTACGTTACTTTGCACTTGAACCTGTTTGAGACCCTCTACCATTTCCTGTCCCTCCGGACCGTACGACGTCAGGTACCCTGACGTTTCTCAGTCTGTACTGACCCGCTGACTTTTTGTTGTTGTTAATAATAATTAAAGGTAAGACGTCTACTTCTTTGACTCCAAGTCACTTCAAGTCAGTGTGTGTGGTTTCACGGTTCGTCGGACATGAGTTTAGGGATAAAGGTTGGAAATTTATATCTTAAGAAAAGTGATCAGATGTTTTGATATAATTCTTTCCAGAAGATTACTGTCTCCAAGAACGGGAGTGAGGAATCCTTGTGCGTACGAAAGTGTAGACAGATGTCGGTTTCGTGTTGATCGGAACGAAAGGTTAACCGGAGATAAAAGGAGGGGAGTGATGGCGTTTTTAGGGAAAAAAAGGGTGTCTTAGGTTAAGGATACTTCTCTGACAAGTCTCAGTCCTTCACTGTGTAAAGAAGTGAATAAATCCTGTATGAGTTGACATTAGAAGGGGAAATAAAGTATACGTTTTGAAAATAATGTACATATGTAAAGAGAAACCCGATATGATGGAGAACTCCCTTTCTTAAGAATATTCTAGTTTCTATTCTCCGGACCCAAGAACAGGACCAAAGATATACTAGCACCTATATAATGGATGAGAATACCTGAAGTCAAAAAAGTAGTTCTTTTGACGTGAAAATGCACGTGATCCACTGGGAAACGAGGTCGAGAAAGATACTGGGACACTTAAGCGAAAATCTACACTACCTGTATAAAATATGCGTGGTAACTGACAATACATAAACCACTTCCTTAGTTTACGTCGTTTCGTGTAACAGTTTTCGTGAACTGAGATAAGGTGGTGAAAACGATGATCTTAAACCTTCTTATTGACTTTATATACACGGTTGTGAGAGATACACGTAGAAAATTTATAATTTTTCTTTGACGTCGTTTCTAAAAATAAATCTAGTATATCGACTTTTAATAAGTGGAGGAAAAACGAGATGTGATTGGATTAAATAAATAACAGATATAATCTCATTCGTTTAATCAGGTACTCACTTTAAGGAACTTTTGACTTCTAATGGAGTAAATTCACGTCTTCAATAAAAGTACACTTTATAAAAGTTTTCCTTCCAGAATTATTAATGAGTTAATAGTGTGTAAGAGGACGAAGGAATTAGTCTCATGAATTGGAGAAAAACTAATGGATATTACGGTAGTTATACGGTTTATCAATAGTGATCTAAAATCAGTGATATCACGATGAATCTCCCGGATGACCTCACGGATCCAGATGCACAAGGAGGTACCTTATACGTCTAACGACCCTACTTATTGGGTTTTCCCTTAGTTTCTGTGAACAGATGAAAATAAAGGAGAACGGTCGACAATATAGAGTGCTAACGGATACTTAGTTCACCCGAGATTAGACGAGGAAATAAAATCCATTTACTGAACTCCTACCGAAGTAGAAAAGTTAATTCGATTAGATACCCGAGACACTGTAGACAAAAAGTTAGTCTTCGACAAAGGTAAATAAAGGTCTGAGTACCGATACAAGGGTATACCACCACAACGACCCTTAAACTAAACGTCTATTTACCTTTAAAGGAGATGATCACCTTTAAAGGAGATGACAGGATAGTCTAGAAGTTTACTCTATGGTATACATTTCCTCAAGATTTTTAATATTTCGATACGTTTTGTTTTTAGTAATTTTTACGATATCGATGTCACTAAGGTTTGATTACTCTTTTTTTACGTGTTTTACTGGAGGTTTTTCGCTAAAAAAACTATTTTATTAATGATAAATATGAACTTAAAAGAATATCCTTGTCCACTTCGTGTATGTAAATGTGATGTCTTCTACACGTGTATATCTAAGTATTTTTTGGAGATTACATAAATTTGTTAAACTTATAAGATTTTATAATTTATGATCATCTACGATATTTGATAAAGTTTGAAAAGTTTACAGGGAGCATGAAATGGTCCTACTTACCGTCAGAGAAGAATACACTTTAAATTATGTAAGTCACCTGAGTAAACTTAAAACTTTGGTAGAATAAAATATTCGAGATTTCGTTTACTATGTTATTTAAGAAAAAGGTGACACAAGTTGTTTATGAAATTGAGAACGTAAATCTGAGTACTTCTCTGTGAAAAGGAGAAGACATGTTCACGAAGGAGAGTCACCCCATTAACCGAAGTGACTTCCGGGTAGTTACAACGGTTACTATATTGGGAAGTCTCTATGAAAATTTTTTCGTAAAGGGAGACAGGAGGATTAGGGTTACTCCCCAACCACTTCAACCATTATCTTCGTTAATAGGTTCTGTGGTACGGTTCTCTTTGACAGGTATTAGGATTTGAACATGGTAATTGTTTATTGTTATCGTTTAATTTCCTTCAAAGTCATGAAGAAACCAAGAGATTACAAGAATAAAGTATTCTTTCGTTTGTGACATTCTTTGATTTCAGAATACTTGATACTTATAGTGACTCTTAAAATATAGTGAAGAATTTATGTTGGTATAATATAGATTAAGATTTTCGTCATGAACCTAACGTCCCAAAAGTATCGAGTAATTTGAAATATCGAGACTTTAGACAATGTATTCCTCTGGAAACATTGAGAAACCAAAACGAATGGATTGGGTCCGAAACATTTTTCTTACAAGGAACTTACGAAGGTAAAGGTACTTTTGAACGTCACTTTAGTGACCTATTTCATACGAAGTCTATAGAATCCACGTTAAATGGTGCCGTAACAAGTATAAATTTAAACTTATATGCAATAAAAACTTGACTAGAAAACAAAGAAATAACGTGGTTGTAGAGGTTACACTTCACGACGATACGTACTCACGTCTGTGATATGGTCTTTCATTTTCGATATTCGCAACAGTGATTGTCCACCTTTGTCATTAACATTTAGTTCTGTTTCTTGTCAAATAAGGTTGAGTGTGTTTGAGACAAAGGTTTGTATTTTCCCTGACAAAATACAAAGAAGGGATCTTGAGAAGAATTATATAAAGTAACTGATATGAAGTTTTTTGTCCTTAGTCATTAAAGTTTGATTCAAACTCTTAGACACTTTGTATTAAATATATTATCGGTTAGAACTTGACTAAGGAGTCAGAACTTATGAACGTAATCTTTAATATAGACATAATTGTTCACGGAAATGGAGGTCAGAGGAGGGTAATTTATACAGAACGGGGTTTAGTTTTTCATTAGAGAAGTCTGTCTTAGACTTACACAGTGACGAAACAAACCTTCGTTCAGAAACTTCAGAACTGTCAAAGATTCGTGTTTCAGTAATTGAGGTATATGTTGGTTTAGGGAAGTAGACACTAGGTTTGATGAGAATTTTAGAGTAGAGAGTGAGTTCAGATTAGAATTGGGATTTACTGGGTTAGAAGAGTCATGAGGAGGACGTTATAGTCGGAGTGGTATAGTCTCACATAAGTGGTCTCTACAGTACCTGAAATACGGAGTCACAAATGTAATAAGGGAGACGGATTTACAAGGAGACAATAAGACTAGGGAGATTAAGGGATGAGTTTATCGTGGAAGAGACACTTTGAAGGGTTAGGAGGGAAAGGTTCTAAAACGAGTTTGTCAAACCGTTTCATAAGGTTATCAAGGAACTAGTTTCGAGACAAAATCATAAAGAATCCGACGTAATAGTCTCTTCCGTTACCGTGGGGTGAGGTCATGAGAACGGACCTTTCAGGGTACCTGCTCCTCGGACCACCCGACGTCAGGTACCCCAGCGATTCTCAGTCTGTGATGACTCGCTGAAAGGAAAGTGAAAAGTGAAAGTACGTGACCTCTTCCTTTACCGTTGGGTGAGGTCACAAGAACGGACCTCTTAGGGTCCCTGTCCCCTCGGACCACCCGACGGCAGATAACCCAGCGTGTCTCAACCTGTGCTGATTCCACTGAAACGTCGTCGTCGTCCGACGCAATACCCGAAGGGTCCACCGTCATCACCATTTCATGGACGGTTGGTTACGTCCTCTGTATTCTCTGTACCCGAGTTAGGGACCCAACCCTTCTAGGGGACCTCCTCCGGTCCCGTTGGGTGAAGTCATAAGAACGGACCTCTTAGAGTATCTGTCTCCTCGGACCTCCCGATATCAGGTATCTCAGCTTTTCTCAGTCTGTCCTGATCACTGTCGTACGTGTGTCCGACGTAATGGAATTTTTTTTTTAAGGGTATTGGACCAGTAGATTAAAGAATTGAGGAGTTTCCATTCTTGACACAGAATAGAGACGTGAGTCCTGGATCGTGTACCATCTCTACGTTGGTCACGACAATGGTTTATCTATTTCCCGATGACGTACCATACCGGAAAGGTCCAGGTTGTCACCATTTCTTAGACGGACGGTTACTTTTTCTGTGTCCAAGTTAGGGACCCAGTCCTCTAGGGGACCTCCTCCTTTACCGTTACATGAGGTAATAAAAACGGACCTTTTAAGGTACCTGTCTCCTCGGACTACCCGACGTTAGGTACCCCCAGTGTTTTTTCAACCTGAACTGACTCGTACGCGTGTGACGTACCATAGGAAAAAGAGGTCAGCATTGAATCTTGATTACGTAGACTAATGCGATCATACTACACCTCCTCTAGAACGGTTCCACTGAGTGATAGGGTCTAGTTACCTAGTTCGTCTAACTGACTCTAGTAGACTGATGGACTCACATCAGGAAGAAAAGGGATAGTTTATAACGTACGAGTAGACTTTTATTTTTGACCTTGATGACGGTACCGACTCGATATAATCATTTCTCTCTTTCTGAAAAGTAAAATGAGGTTTGACACTATATTCAGTGTACTCTGTCTTCCGGAAACCGATACATCGTTGAAATGTACGAACACGTTTAGTAAATTGGAGAGACCCTGAATAGACTTTTTTGTTTTGTTTTTGGTCCCCAAAATCACGAAACTGACGGTGTTCCGACTCCTCCGTCTGCTGTGACTACATAAAAAGTTAAGATTCTAGATATTGAGATAAATACATAGGTAGGTAAGTAGTAGGTGGGTAGGTAAGTACTTACGAACTCTATAGAATTTCAGGATTGTAAATGTTAAGATGTAAATACTTTCAACCTCAGTTTCTTTTGCGTTCTTCAGGGTTTGTAAGACGTTCTTAAATATAACAGTTTTTCTTACTGAATTTTTGTACACGTCTAATTGTTCTGCGAGTACTTATGACTGTTTAAAGAGGTCTACGAAGAATATCGTACACAAATCAGAGGAATAACCTTATCAACCCTACAGTGTAAATGAATTTCCCTGGTTTGTCCGACAAACTACTCATTAAAAATTTTCTAAACCTTTTGTCTTGCTCACTTTAAGAGTTAGTATAGACTCTTGACAGACATCACTTTCGTATAGTTGTTATCACTGTAAGAACGTGTGAATTCATAAACAAGATGAGCAAGTCCTTTTTTTTTTTTTTTGACTTTATCGATTTCTTTAGGTATTAAAACTGTACAGTTACTGTTAGGGTTTCAGATGGAAACAAAGACAACGTACCCAACAACAGAGTATCGGTATATGACGTATAGAAGAACCTCCGCTAATTCTCCCCTTAGTCCGAACTGTGCTTAGGGTATCATTACCATGAACCTCAAAGGAGAAGTATTCTCTTGTCGTTTGTCTCTGTTTTTTCAGTCAGTTCAGTTATATTTATTATATCCTAAGGTAAATTAAAGTATAAACCTTTTTAATCCATTTGTGTTTGAGTTACAAAATATAGATACTAAATGGACAAGACCTGTGGACATATAAAAATACCACGGATGTAGACTTCTTAGTTTTATTCTAAGCCTTAGTTAGTCAAGTTCCGGGATTCTTTTTAGAAAGGAATATTTGAAAACGAATTTATAATCAGTGTCATATAAACAAACTAAATTTAATGTAAAACAAAAGTTTAAATATAAAATCGATATTACATCTTTTAATATAATTGTCCTATAAGTGATTGTCCTATTTCCCGATGTGTGATTCTTAAATGATATTTCATCAATACGTCTTGTTTCTCCTTTTTTTTAATTAAGATGACAGAACTCTTCAGGACATAAAAGGATCAAGATAATAACGTCCCCACTAATTTTATTGAAGTAACTGTGTTCTGCAACACTTCAGATAATAAATTTTAAAACTTTGGATTTTTTCGTCCGTAAATTAGGATGACTAAAGTTTTGTATAAAATAATCAGAGACAAAAATACCTAAGTATAGTCAAAACGTCCGACTTATTCTACACAGCGTTGTCTATACCTCTTTAAAGAGACACTTTTACCGTTTAAAGGTGGACCTATTTTTTTAACAGTGTTAAAGGAGTACAAGTACTCTTTCTGGTATAAACAATAATCTTTGCTGTTTCAAAATGGGACTTACTTTAAACGTTTAAGAAAGTTTTTATTGTAAAATTTATACATTTAAAAACGTTTGTCTTTTATCATCAAAAAGTGTTCAGATATATATCGTTCGGTAGTTACGAGAAAGGTTAAAAAAGAAAGTAAATGTTTTTTTTTTTTAGGTTCACCTCACACCTAAGTTATAAAATATATTTTTATTTTGTTTTAAAATGAAGGTTCGAAGTTCTTGTATGTAATCTACTTAGGATATATAAACTTTTATGTTATTTAAAAATAATATATTTATTATAACCATCAGATTTTTTCATCTGATGGTTAAACTTATGGATGTATCAATAGCCATATCCGTAAACTTATGGATGTGTCAATGTCGTTTTGTTTGGTCATCCTTTTGAATTACGGAAGGTAAACGTCTGTAATCTAAAAAAAGAGGTTCTAGGTGACGGTTTATCTCGTTTTATGTTTTTGTTTGTTTGTTTATGATGTTTGAGTCAATCGGGACAAGAGGGGGTGTTTACCGTCTTGTTCTCCCTTTTCGGTTACTGTTTCAACGTTTGACTTTACTGTAACAAGAACACTCTGGGATTTTATGTACTTCATAGATAGTCATCAAAGAGAAGTCAAAGGATAGTTAGTCGTGAAACCCACACAACCACGTCTCCACCAAGAAAGACACGGTTACCTCTACCGACCCCCTATCGTCATACAAGACACCAGAACAAAATTGAATTAAACCTCTACCCTACATTCTTTTCGATGGGAAACTGAACGGAAACAAATCTTTGTGCCACTGAAATGAGTAGAAAATGAATCGAGGTCTTTGAACTCTTTGTCAGACCAAGACCAAACTTACTTAAGTGGTCTATTAAAATAACCACCTATTCATTGTTAAGCCTCTTTCGTTACTGTGGGGTGAGGTCATGAGAACGGACCTTTCAGGGTACCTACCTCCCCGGACCATCCGACGTCGGATACCCCAGCGATTCTCAGCCTGTGCTGACTCACTGAAAGGAAAGTGAAAAGTGAAAGTACGTGACCTCTTCCTTTACCGTTGGGTGAGGTCACAAGAACGGACCTCTTAGGGTCCCCGCCACCTCGGACCACCCGACGGTAGATACCCCAGTGTCTCAGCCTGCGCTGACTTCGCTGAATCGTCGTCGTTCATTGTTAAGTGTATGCCAAACGAATCTTTTTTTTTTTTGACTCAACCAGACGGAGTACTAAATATCACTAAAAGAAAGACAAGGGACCCAATCCGTATCTTTTACTTACGATTTGGTCAAAGGTGTCATCTTTCTCAGGGACCATGAAGTGGGGATGGTAACAGTCGAAAAGATGTAATCTCAGGACGATAGAAGCATTGTGTCATAAACGAATTTGAAAGAGGTATCCTAAAGAAAAGAGGAATAAGAAGATCCGAAACAAAAAGTAGAGATTAAAGTTTGTAATGTATGTTAAAATTTTCCTTGTCCTCTGTGTTGACAATATGTCACGCTTCCCCTTCTTTTCTTGTATCTTTCATTTTCGACGTTATAACGTTATACATGAATATCTCGGATCTCATACCTAAGGTGAGTAAGCGTTTGGGTTTGTTGGGGTTAAAACAGGAAAAGATAAAATTTCTACGGAAAGTTTCGAACTTACCTCGGAGTTTTATCCTAAGTAACTTTAGGGAAAGTCATTGTTTTCTCCGTGTTGTTATGTCGATAATCTTACGACTTATTTCGGGTCTCTAAGTTTTATAACCGTGTCATAGGTATTGATGACTAGGTAGTCGATCCTATATCATCTAATCCAGGGGTTTATTACTAAAAACACCAAGGTCCTTTTTTTTATGATCGTTTTGTTTTTCTGAAAAAGTTCACTATCCTTCGATCAAGGAAATGAGACTTATTTATTAGTATAAGAAGTCAAATTTTATATGATAAGAAAACTTCATATCTATCTTCTTTTATGTAAATGCTCTCTTGTCTTGGAAACGTTAGACTTTCGGTATGTTAGTGAATTTTACGTTGTCTTTCCTTATTAAATGTGAGACTTATGTATGTCTGGAACATTAGGAGTATTTTGACAGTGTAAGGAAAAAAGACATATTTAAATGTGACTTCAGTTAATGTTTCCGAGACAAATAAAATAATTCTTATAATTTTTGAGAAACGATCTTATGATACCCCGACACTGAATAGTGAGTAATTTCTATATAGTAGAATATATATAACATATCACAGAAATGTGAATATGAAAATTTATATTTAAAGTATTCTATATTGTTTAGTCTTCGTACGTATTCTGAGACGAGTCGATCAATTTTATATAATACTATGAAACATTTTTTAATGTCGTCATTTTACTTCGAGACGTCAAAATTCATAATAAAAGTAGTATAAAAATGATTATTATTGTGAGTATATACATAAAGGTTTTCTTCCTTTGCCTCTTTGAGATTCTCAGAAGGAGTGTAATAACTAAAGGAACATTACCTTGGTATGATTTAAAAACGAAGGTATTTACGTACCGAAGTGTTAGTTCTCAAAATTTTTCCGATTATTTTCCAATTTTTCCTGTTACAGTAATTGACTCTTGAAGTTTACAAGTTTTGAAGATTCAAATGGTTTATTAAAAATTAACCGGAGGTTTTCACTGTGCTTATTGAATCGAAATTAAAGAATGAGATACGTTTATTTTCAATAAATATTTCTCGAAAGTTACAGTAAAACGTTTAGTTCTCTATGTACCAAAAGGTGACTGATACAGTGAAATAAGTAGTAGAATTCCTGTGACTAAAAGGTTTTCCCTTCTTTCACCATATGTGACTAAAAATTTCGTAGTATATATTTAAAAGGTAATTATCGAAATTTTCACTTTCACTTTCACGATCAGTGAGTCAACACACGCTGAGAAACGTCGGGGTACGTGATATCGGGTGGTCCGAGGAGACAGATACCTTAAGAGGTCCGTTCTTATAACCTCAGTCAACGGTAAGGGGAACAGGTCACCTAGAAGGGCTGGGTCCCTAGTTTGGTCCAGAGGACGTAACCAGACAAGTAAAGATACACTAAACTCTTACTCAAAAAGAGTTTCGAAACGATGAACGTACAACTCCTGTTCTGTAGTAAGACATAACAGTCAAAAGTCACTTATTACCGAAAGGAAAAGGACTCCTAAAAGTATTTGACTCGATTAAGACTTTAAAAAAGAATTACATAATACATTAGTTTATGAAAACGGGTTTGTTATATGCCTTACTGATGTCAAATTTTTTCTCTCTAATCAAATACTATAATAGAAAATCATGATTGGATCAAGGGTTAGAGGACCAAGCATCGGGGTACTTTTAACTGGAATAATCAAAAGGTTTTCTTCGTCGTAACTGACCTAGGTCAAACACAAGGACTGTCACAGCATCCATCACCAACATGTCTCACGAAGACCCTTCCGAGTGAGGAAGACGACAGAGCATTAACAGGTTGTCGGTGACCTCGATCACATTTGTTCTGTCCCATTTGTGTCTCTTTGACTTAGTAAGTGGTTTTACGGAGATTCTGTGACGTTGATGTTGTGTGTCTTTATGTATCTTCTAGAAGGAGTTTGGCATACTGTCCCTTAGACAACGTTAAACCTCCGGACACATTAGACGTACACTTTTGAGAACTTTCAAATCTATCGACTGCTCGTAAATAACTGGAATCTGGTACAGGTAAGGAAGTTTGTAAGTTCGTGGATATGTCTGTATGATCAAAAGGAACATAACTAAGGATAAAACCTCTATTTTTGGAGAAGTTCCTTAAGTTTATTAGGGTAATTGACGAATATTTATATTAAGTATTAACGATGTCTTTATTTATATAATAGTTCGCACCGTAGTAGTGCCACGTATTATACAGAAGTCACGACCAAACAATGTTGTGTATTAGTCGTCCGACGGAACATATTTAAAAATATAATTCCGAGATAAGTAAAAATATCTTAAGATTAAATGAATAGATTAAATGAATGTATTCTATTATGTTATTGTCATAATAGATGACCCTGTTTAAGATATTCGTCATTCCTTTTAAAAGTCAGAAAAGAAGGGGTCTTTCTTTGAGCGATCTGTGACTAAAATTTTTTTAATACACATTACTTTTCCCTAGTGAAAAAATGTTAGTAAACTCAAAGAGATACAAAAAAAAGTATTAAAACCTTTTGTGTGATGTTACCATCAACCATTTCGTTACAAAAGAGTCAGACATCACGTATAAAATTTTAAAATACCCACCGGTTGCTCTGTACTTTTCTACGAGTTACAGTGCTTACTAATCTTTTTACATTTAGTTTTGATGTTACTCCAATAGTGGAGTGTGGTCAGTCTTACCGGTATTAGTTTTTTTAGATGTTTGTTATTTACGACCTCTCCTAGACCTCTTTTTTGGGAGAATATAGTTACGACCCTTACATTTGTATATATCGGTAATACCTCTTGTCATACCTCTAAGGAATTTTTTTGATCCTTATTTAGATGGTATACTGGGTCCTTAGGGTGATGACCCGTATATGGGACTCTTTCGGTGTTAAGATTTTCTGTGTACACGGGGTCACAAGTAACGTCGTGATAAATGTTATCGGTCCTGTGTCTTCGTTGGATCTACAGGGAGATATCTGCTTACCTATTTCTTCAAAAGTATACATATATATATATGTGTGTGTGTATATATATATGTGTACATTATAATGAGTCGGTATTTTTACTTGATTAAACTCAGTCAAGATTACTTCACCTACATGGATCTCGGACAATGTGTTTCACTTCAGTCTTTCTCCTTTTGTCTATGAGATGTGATTGTGTCTGTATACCTTAGATCTTTTTACCATAACTACTCAGATAAACGTCTCTTTCTTACCTCTGAATCTACATCTCTTACCAGGACATCTGTGTCACTCCCTTCCTTTCTCACTCTCCTTACCTCTTGTGTGGTAGATGTGTATATGTGATAGCACACATTATGTAGACCACTCTTCAACGATGTCTTGTGTCTCTCGGGTCGGATCGTGGGAAACTATTGGATCTCCCCACCCTAAGTCCCTCCCCTCCCTCCCCGACAGACATATTAATACCGACTGAACTCAACAACATGTCGTCTTCGGTTGTGTTGCACCACTTTGTTAAAAGGAGGTTAATTTTTTATTTAATTCTTTTATTTCAAAATACAACAGGATACACATAAAAATTTTTTAGTAGAAATTTCATGTCATACACGTTCTTTAAAAATCTTTTTAGTTTAGATTCGTAAATAATGGCTCAAAGTTACAATCATTTTAATTTAGTAGTTAGACAAGTAATAAATAAATGTTTGTACATACGCACGAGTCAGTACAGACTGAGAAAGCGCTGGGGTGCCTGACAGTTTGGGTCCAGAGAACGTAGAGGACGTAACCGTCCACCTAAGAAATAGTGACACGGTGGACCCTTCGGGAATAAATGTTTTTCCCTTAACTTTATCCATATTTATCGAAAGAATTCCGGTATGTATTTGACAGAGTCCCAGACTATATCAAAGGTTGTGTAAAGGGATTACTGAGTGTATAGTCAATAATAACGATGTTTTCATCGTATATACAGTGTATAATGAACGGATTTAGTTTAAAGGTACGGTATATATACTTCACACCATTTTTCGACTATAAGATGTACGTTAAGTTCAATTTATTCAATACCTTCATTTTCTTAGGGAAATAACTCGTAGTTGATAATCGGTCCGTTACACGATCCGCGGATAGTCTACGTTTTTACTTACACTCGAGTGGGGCAGGAGGTCATTAAGTGTGTATGATTTTACTATTATACCTGTCAGTTTATTTGATTTCGTAGAGAGGTAAAACGAATGTATTTCTAAATATTAGTTTGTAGTTTGGATGTGAAAGTCTTAGAATCATTTTTTTGTGGTAATTTTACAAATTTTAAAAAAAAAGGAAATTGGTTCTATTATAAGGTCTTGGTAAAGTTAAAGTTTATCAGTATGTACTATAAATATGCATTGATTTTGAATACAGTAATTTGGGTTTAACTACAACCGAATCTTTTATACCGGTGATTCGGATTTCCTGTCTCGTCTCATGAAATTTTTTTTTATTTTTAATTACAAGACCAGTCCTTCGGAAATTCAAGAGATATTTCGTGTACACGTATAGTTATGTAAATTTATATGGATAGCGGAGACTTGTATATGTCAGTGGGGGATTTGTAAAAAAATTTCTAATATGTTTTATTCGTAAATAAAAATATTACCAGTTTTTTAATTCTTAAAGAAAATTATACTTAGTAAACATTGGAATGACAATCATGTGTTGAAAAGACCTCCGTAAGTGTGTACTAAGGACTTATAAGATGTACTGTGTATCTTCAAGTGCATCTGTATAGGTTCCATTTGACTACCCCTATAAGTCAATAATTTCGAGTCGGATCATAAGACGGATGTTGTCACCCAGTCATGGAGAGAAATCGTGAGGAAAAATTTAAAAATTCTGAAGTAACTAATACTCGTGTTGACTACCTCTGTTGTGTATTTTGTACCGTTTAATTTGGACAAAGTGTATAAAATAAGTGTACGAAGTCATTCTATTGGTCCTGACCTTTCGTAACAGAGACGTGAATTATCACAATCCTGTCGAGATCACTTGGTATGACGTGTTTTTATTGCTGAGAACAAAACACATGTACATGATCTATCTCGGAAGGTAACCATAAGATTTATATATTTCCTATATTTTATTTATTTCTCATAGTTTTATGTCTTATATATATTTCCTTATAAGACTCCTGAATTTAATGACCTCTAGTTCTTTATATTTCTTTTATGATGTTTTCCCGTTTACATAATTTTTGATATTCATAAAAAACTTTTTGTCAATTATAAAACGTTGACTTGATTACTTCATGGGGGTAGGTGTTCGTACTTTGTGTGTTACGGTCATTTTGTAGTTTCAATTTTTACAGTCTATACAGTTATACATATCTATACACACAGGAGTGCATTATTACGTATAACAGTTTCGGTTTTACTGTACTAAATAGTTTTTTATTTTTAGTTATTTTTTAGTTTATAAATAGGGAAACGATTACTTGTCTTGTATATAGACATATCCTTCACAACCGAATTTCTGAAAAAGTCTTTACCTTTTTATTAAAAATTTACACTTGAAATATTGGTTTTCATATGTTTATTATTTTTATCTAGACTACATTTTATGAAAATTATTCTATATGTCATTTACTTTTATTAAATTAGTCTATGTTTAATTTTAAAGATTTTGGACGGAATTGTCGAATGGTCAGAGGAACGTTATAAATCAATGAATTTTCATTTCTATTTATAGATTTTTACTCTCAAATAATGATAGAGTACTAGTTCTTTTAACAGAAAATTTATTTAAAAATTTTAGATATTTTATTAAACTTTTTTGTTTCGGTATTATTTTATAAACTTGCCATGATCGTATTTAACGAAAAACATTTTCACTTTTGAACACGGTTTTAATTTCAAACTGTATTTTATGAAAATCAGGTTTCCATACAAACGTGTATATTTTTACAATTAGTCCGGTAAGAATTAGTTTCTTTTCGAAGGTGGCTTTATCATTCTATTAATGTCGTGTCCAACTGAATTTATGAGTATTCGGATTTATTATAATGAGTTCGGGGGTCACTCATTGGACCTCTTTTGATTCAAAAATAACCTAACCGGTACACCAGGAGACTTCACCGATTCGTTCAGTGAGTTAAACATGACCGACAAAGTGTTTGTAACAAAAATAATATATCAAGATGTAAGAATTTCTAAGAAGAAGTAAAGATTAGGTCAAAATTTTTTAGACTCAAATAAACATTATACATAAACATACAGACACATACATGTGTATGTAGGTATACACTTATGTATTAATATGTGTATAATACATGTGTTTTAGTAATCACCAAACTTTTTAAGGTGTTCCCACCTATCAGATCACCTATATATATTTCAAAATGTCGTCGTTTCGACCCGAAACAAGGGACACGGGACAAACGTCCTTCTCCTTGAGTGAGGAACGGTCTTCGGACCTCTAGAGCACCCTTCTCGTGTCCCTCCAGTTCACCTCCATTTTCGGGACTTCCTACTCTCCACCGAGACGACACCGGCACTGTCGAGGTCGTTCCCTCGGACGGTTGTCGCCATGTCTGTCCCCATGACGAGGATGTTTGAGTGGCACATTCGTCTTTGGCCAAATCTTCAGTAGTATGTGCTAAAACTTTAAATCGACTCCTCATATTAGATGTAAGATGTACGGTCGTAAATTGGAAACTCAAAACTGTGTCACTACTTCGCGATTCAGTCTAGAAACTCAGATTTTGTGTCATAATTCTTTCCTGATTAAAAATAATCTCTCTGTGACCCGTCAATTTACATTGGACTTCCGTAAATGAGGTACACAATGGGATCCCTTCAATTACGGACAATATTCTATGTAACAAAGGAACCCAAAACAGAAATTATTTTACATAAACCTGTCATTAAGTTATAGGAATTGTAAATGATTAAATCTTTATTTGATGACGATAAAGAAAATGAGTAAGTATTTTACAGAATTTTATAAACAAATATAAATACTAAAACTTTCGGATACTTTATGTATCCTTGAAAATTGGAAATAGAAATTTTGGACTCATAAGATGATTACTTGATTGTTTAAGTACATTCCCAGCTTTGGTTCTATTAACGTAGAAAGTTGGAAACGTAAATTAGATATAATTAGTCTCATCTAATTCCTTCTACTTGTCAAAGATAAAAAGGGTTTCCCTTTATGACTAACTGTTTAAAAATTTTTTTATGTATAACGTAAGTGGTTAATTGTAGATTTACATTGTAAACCGTAAAAAAGGGTCTACCTAATAATAGGTAATCTTAAGTAAAATTCAAGTCAAGTGACTACTATACATAAAACTGTCCAGAATAAAGGTAGTATTAAATATAAATGTTGTGTCGGTTCAGTTCCCTTTCACTCGTATTTTGTTGTAAAACGAAACTCGACTTATATAAAGTTATCGATTTTACGTTTTAACTACTTTGTTAATAAACGATTTAACACTTTCCATATATTTTATTTACGGATTTCGATAAATCTATAAAATTTCCCTTAAAAATTTTACATGTTCGACTTCTTACAATGTACTTTAAATCTCTAATTAAGTGAATTCTTGTAAAGACGTAAATTTAAATATTAGGTTTCATAGGGTTTAACCTATGTCATATTGGTAATTTATGGTTAAATATAATTAATATTGACTCTTACTTATATTTTATTTGAATTTAGACGTTACTTCTCTTAATTCTATAAGATTAAGGTAAATCCTTCTGGTGGGTAGTAAATGGGTATTGTAAAAGTGTACGGTTTTTTGAATCTTTACAAATTTATTTGATTTCCGAGGTGTACTCATTTACTGTCTGGTCGTTATATAAGAAAGTAAGTTTACCATATGTCCCTTTTCTGGTGACAGATAGTTATTCCGAGTGTGTATGTGGATTGGCTTCGTGTGAAGTATTGTTTCTTACGTGCATATTCAGGGGTTTATTTACGTGTGTGTATGACTGCCATTCTATTCCAGAAAAGGGTAGGTAATAAACAAAAGATACAAATTAGTGAATCGTTTATAAATCACTCGTAGATGATACATGGTCCGTGACAAGATCCGTGGTCCCTACAAGAGTCACTTGTTTTGTATAGTTAGAAATGACAGAATCTTAAAAATGAACAGTTATTTATAATGATAAATAATGATAAATAAGTCGATAATGACTTAATTCACGGTAATACAATTGATACAATTATCTTGTACCGTAAGTTACATTTACATGAGTCAGTGACCACTCCGACCTATACTTTTTCTATGTAACATTTACATAAAACTGGACGTACTATTGTCGTACTACTACTATTTTTGTCTCGTCGTCATGTTTTATAAGAATTCTTATACGACTTGTCCCTATATTTCAAATTATGGAGTGAGGTAGAAGATTACACATCTTTCTCTCCACTTTTTACTTCCTCAGTTCTACCTAATATGACTGTCCCCTCTGAGGACTTAATGACGTTTATTAGTTTATATATGACTCTTTTATCTTTTAGATAAGATAAGGTATAACGTTTTATCTTACTGTGACCTGAAAGTCTAGTTTTTAGTACTGATCATTCATACCTTGTGTTGAATAACTTTTAAAGAGGATTCAAAACGGATTACTTTAGCCAGGAAACATCTTTGACTACAGTCCCTTGATGGTAGTATTTCAACTTAAGTACAGGTGAAGTTTCTTAGGGTGTTTGGAGTTTATAAAGGCACAGTATATATCATTCCCTATTTCCATTGAGGGTCAAATAATTGTAACTTTAACAATGGGTATAAATTTAATTTTTCTGTTGAGAAGTGTGAACAAAAATTATGTTGAATTATAGTGGTTAATCAAATTGTCTTAAATTTTATGGGAGTGGTCCACTAAAAGTTGACCTTACGTACATCATCGAATAAGGAACCTGTTTAGATTGTTTTTAATCTAATTGTTTAGATTGAAAGGTTCCTGTCTTTCTGTCCTCCTGGAAAAAAAAAAGACAAGTCCATCTTTGTTTTGGACTGGTAGTGGTCTTTGTGACTGAGGAAGAAGTGATGAATATAGGTAGATTTCTTAGTAAAAATAAAGGTTTCTGAACTAATATTTACACAACAAAAGTTCATTTTCATTGACATGGAGTCTCCACATTATTTTCACTTAGTTCTATAAATCTCTTTCTAATAGTGACGTAATCGTTGTAAATACGGGTAGAAAGATATACTACCTTACGGAGACAGTCAACAATTGTCATACCCTCTCAACGGTACGATAAACTATTTTTTATGCTTCGGTATCTCATTTTTTGTACAGAGACGACAAATACGTCGAATTATATGTGTAAACAATTGTAATCACGAAGTACTTAAAATATTCTCTTATTGTTAAAATTTAATAGACTTTTCAAATTTTTAGTTTAGTTTTGTATGTTCTTTTTTAAAAGAATATAGGTGTAATAATAAGTATTTTCTGATTAATTAAACTAATTAAGTTCAATTTAATTCGTATAGTGTATAAAATGATTTTGTATATAGAGTTTACTTTTACTGTACACTTAACTTATAGTTTCGTGTTTAAGATTCTACATACTTTCAAGTTTTTTCATTGACCTTTGAATTCCTTAAAATAAAATATGGAGACGTGTAAAAACTGGATTTATTTGTTGTGAAAGTTGTGAACGGTAAACGTTTTGTTTTGTGGTCCACCAGGAGTGGGTGAGGGGTTTTGTTTGTAAGATTGTCATATATCATTTAGTCGGAAATGTGTGTTGGTGTCTAAGTACGGTTGTGTCGTCCTTATATGGATACTTTGTAGTTATATTTTCTCACCGTATGACGTATGTCTAAAAGTCTTTCCCCTTTTAGTATAAGGAATTTGAAAGTTTTTTCCCGGTTTTATACATAATAAAGTCTTAAATATTAGAGATTAAAAGTGGTTTTAACATCAGTAAGAGGTTCACGTAATTGGACAAAAATAAACGGTACTATGGAGGGAAACCCTTTTGTTTTTTTTGTTTGATAAAGTAGATTTTTGTTTATACATTCTTGTATTACTTCATAAAATACAATACAACCTTATATTTTAAACTTACAAACTTTTAGGTGTATAAATTTTTCGTATTACTTTTGTAAAAGATATTCGATTTCAAAATTTCAAATAACTTTTTTTTACGACAAAATAATGTAAACCTAGGTTAAAACCTTTATACCCCTTCCCAATTTTTATTGTAGAGATTTAATTTCTTATGTAACAGCCAACCCTTCCTTTTGAGATTAAGAATAATATGACAATGACTATGATTAAATCGTCTTCTTGACAGATCTGTCTAAATTCAGATCCAGATAAATGAGAAGGAGTATATAAGTCTTTAGTACTATTGTTTTATTACGTATTAGTTAAAAGTAACTAAGGGGTTTTAAACTTGTAAATTATTCTTACAAAGATCAAAGTGTTTACCAATAGTGAAAGAATAGGAGTGGTCACAATATCACTACGACATAGACCCATTGTCAATTTTCGAAATTCTTTATCATTGTTGTCATTATGACAAAATAGAGTTAATCATCGTCAAATACCGAATAAATCTCGGAGTGAAGAAGAGAACCGGGTCTGAATAAAAATAAATTCAGAATCCTAGACTCGAGGAGATCCCTCGACAAAGGACGGGTGACAATTTATGTAGTAAAATTTGTCAAATAGTGACCCAAACCGTAATTACAAAAAGGTGAATTTCCTATAATGACCAGTATGTTTATCTCTGCTGGTAAAGAGGTAGAGTCTGTACTTCTACATCTAATGTTTGTAAACGAAGTATTGTAATAGTTGTTTATGGTGTGATCGTTTTAAATTTAGTAGTCGGTGAAAAATGGTCAGTACCGTCGAACAATAATTGAACCTTTACAATATAGACATAGTTTTGTCATGTTTTGGGATTACTTCATCATATGACACCCGAGATAAAAATCGATCAGGTGACACGTTTTTACGGTAATTCACTATATCTCTAGTTTTCGTCGACTCTTTCCTTCCAATTCTTCGTTTTATTTATTCATTTATTTATTTTGTTCGTAAATCTTCGTTCGTTGTGTACGTCTTGTTCGTTCTCTAATCAAATGTACTTCTTCTCCGTTGAATGTACCGACAACTCTTCTCTCGAAGACACTCACCTGTCTGGCAGTCTGAAAACGTCGCAGAGTTAGCGGTAAAGTTAGACTATTATCTACAGTAATTTTTTTCCCGAGTTCTGTTCTATCATTATTTTCCGAGTGGTCTCTTAAAAACTATCTAAGAAATTTCAAGTTAAAGAGGAAGTTACCACCGATTACTTATCGAGAGTGATTTACACATAAAGGGAGAGGAGGGGGGTTAGGGTCTCTTATTGTATTTTTGTCCGTGTGATTATTATTCGAGTTAGCATTTTCATTTGGAGGAACTTATAAGGTGTTAATATTAGTCTTACCTCTGGACTCCTCGTCCTTGGGGTCACCTGACACGATCAATTTTGTAAGAACTGAAAGTATCAAGTTCTACAATCTATCATTGGTCAGAGAGAGATCAGAGGGTGGATTTTTCATAAATTGTAAACGGGATAAGACAGTGTTTTCCTTTTAACATGTCTAAAACATAAAATGTATGTAATCATAAAATTACGTTTACACGTTTCTGTGGAAATAATTACAAGTTTTCAATGATTTGGATTGGTAAAGAGAGATTTGGGACATAATTTTGAACCTTCACCTCGTAGTAATCATGCCTGTGTAAATCTGTATTCGTACCTAGGATATAGTATAAAATTCTACACCACCACTCCATCTCTATAATCTTTACTATCGTCTGTACCTTACATCTTCTCTTTTATTATGTCTCGGTTGTTTCTTTTCCCTGTTGGTGTCTTTCTTAAAATAAGACACATTAGAGTCGTATACTACTCATTAGCATTGTGGAATTAATTCATCCTCCACGGTTATTATTTACTCTACACGACAACTAGGGAAGTATAAATTTCTATTGATAGAGACTCGAGGATCGTGATATCGTAAATGACATTCTAGTCCAAGGTTTGTGGGACATAAACGAATGACCTAAAATAATTGTTGTAATCGATTTCAATTTAAATTTTTAGTGTGATATATTCTTTCTTTAATAATAAAAATAAAAACGATGGACTAGTTTAGTTATGAGTATATTCGTCAATTCTTTTTATAAAGTACGAAATTTTGTATCTATTCAATATAAAATGTGATAGATACCTTTAATTGCTACGGAACTTTAAAATTGTATGACGGATGAGGATAGGTTTTTTTTTTTTTTTCCTACTGTTTTAGGTATCGTCTCGTTTCAGAACAAAAAGGTGGTTCACAGGTGAACGAGATACCATCTTATGAAATATCTATCTTACAAGTCAGAGTTAATACGGTTATAATTTAAATCAAAGGAATCCTTAACCATCGAAATTAAAATACAATAAAGGGGTTCAATGACCAAGAAGAAAAAGTCTCAATTATTTTACATTATGTCTCTTCCTACAATCCAATCTTTACTATGTTTTCATGAGAATTTATACATAATTTTATTAAGTATTCCACTATCTTGTGTTAAATAATCAATTTAAAAAAATCTAGTGTGTAAATTCATTTGACCGAAGACTTTATGAGAAACGGTCTACCTTACAATCACATAAAGTAGTAATATGAACTTTTATTTGACTACTTTTACTATGACATGTTCGGTTTTTCTTATTACATTTAAGATGATTTAAATGATTTACAATTTGACATTTTGATTTCTTAGAGTCATAATGTAGAGAATTTTCCCATAGTTATTCATAAGGATGAAAGTCTCTCTTTTGTACATAGTTTTCTATCGACTTCTCAGGGTAGGAGTTCACTGACATTTAGAGAAGATCCTTCTTAAACGAGTTTTGAGATTAAACGATTTTACGGATGAAAAAAAAACTTCAAACTTACACCTTTTAAACTTTAATCTAAAATCAGATAAATTTTTATTTTATTAGACAAGGGGCACTAAAATCTCCAAATCCACTTTCCATTTTTAGTGGTTTTTAGATTCCCGTCTCGTTATTACAGCCTCTCTAGGTTTAAGTCTAAACGAACAATTGTCGTTAAAGGTAAAGAATTACTGATTTCCTAAACAACAAAAACTGTTAATTTTTAACTCACGTTATTTGCTTGTAAAAGGTAAAGAAGGGATTTGATTAACTCGAAACGTGATATCGAATCGAACAAAAGGAAGGAAAAAAACGTCTTTATTTAAGAGTCTTCATTCCATATAATATCGGGTCAACGCAGAGAATTGGTAGGATCCTGACTCATGTGTGCAGGGGAGGTGCTAATAGATTACGATCCTATACACAACGAAACCTCAAATCTGACCAGGTACCACTAGGACATGATAACGGAGTATTAGTCTATTCTTCGATACCGTTGATGAGAATCTAGTTTACCACCCTACGAGATAAACTCTACTCTACAAGCCGGACCTTTCGATCCGAATATGTCGCAATTCACACTAATGACCTCACCCACTCTGAATTTTGAGGGATACACTTTCTCGTCCATTCTTTGACTATATGTAAGGTCGGTGTTACCCGTGTGCTTAAGAATCTTTTTATTCAGAAAAGATCTTCTATTTTTTTTCTATGAATCATTATATAATTATGAACCCCACTTAATTTTGGAAAGTCTAAGTGGTCCAATTAGTCCTAAGGATACTCTTACCCTTAGAGGAGACTCCCACTAATAGTCAGTCTCTCTCTTTGGGAACGAGGTCACGATGACGTCTTTGTAAAAGTCTTTGACCTTTTCTCCTAAAGCGTGACACAACTCTGTGTAGTAACTTTATAATCTTCTGACTGGTCGGAGAGTCAGTCTTTTTACTGTCTCTAGTTACTTTTCAAAAGGTCGGTTTCCTCAATGTTCACACCCTACTGGTTGGAGTCTACGATGGGGTTGTCTTACGGACGTTTCAGACTTCTCAGTCTTAAGTCCTTTACACCTCTCGAAGGATGTACGTGTCCGGTCCAAAGAAGGACTGGTGTGTGATCGTCCTTCTGTCTTCTCCCGAAACGTCATACGACGTACTGTTTCGTGATACTTCGTATTACGATTTCTAGACCAAACTCGTAAACGACGCTTATAAAATGTCCCTTTGGGTCTGAAGTAATCGACCCTGTGGGTACTCGAAACGAGACTCGCTTCGAATTAAACCCACTTCTTTCTCTCCTTCCATTGTGGTCAACGATACTGTTTTGTTACAAACCCGAACACAGTGGTCAATTCTTGACCTCTTAATTTCATTTATGTGGTTATGTCATATGATTGTGTATATATACCTTAAATCTTTCTGCCGTTACTGCTGGAACATACGTTCTGTCGTTTTTTCTGTGTCTACACATATTGTCTCCTATGTCGTACGAACCCCGACCATGTACCACTACTGGGTCTCTCTACAATACCCCTCCCTCCACCCTCCCCCCAAGTACAAACCCTTGCGTATATGTGGGCACGACCTAAGTACAGTTACATACCGTTTTGGACATGTCATAACATTTCATTTTATTTCATTTTTAATTTTTTTTTCTTTCATTTATGTCCATACTGAACCAAGGGTGTTGGTTTGTGACTTAAGAGTTTTCTGTCTTATGGTCCCGAAGGAAGTAAACCCGTTTTCCAAGAGGTATGATTCTTACGCTGGACTTATAGTCCGACGTCTGAGAAAAGGTTAGTGACTTTACGATTGCAACGAAACAATCTTAGTTTCCTGTCCACCTCTCAGAGGTTCTTGGGTCCCGTTGAACTCCGATCACTCTATAAGTGAGCTCTCAGTCACAGTACTATTCCTGCATCTTTTCAGTGTGGTTCGGGAATTCTTTTTTCCCGCTCTCTCGTGTCCTCTCTCCAGTTTACGACAGACTCCAGGTCATTTATGTCACAAACATAAGAGAAAAGGACTCGAGTTTCTTCTCTAGTTATAACATGAAAATGATTTCGTCGTTTATGAAAATTTCTCTTTTTACATTGTTCTTTTTTCGTAAAAGGGATAATAAATATTAAGGGTAGTAATAAATATTAACCATAAATACCAAGGGACAACGGAAAAGTACGTCCTCTTAGGAATAGTGTCCTACCGTAGAACAAAACGTCTCGATAGTAGTCCGAAATTCACGAGACGACCTCCCAACTCTCTAAACTCCTCTGACCCTGGACCCGTCTCGCCTTCCCTTGCAAGTAACCGTCTACTACCCGTCTTACCCCTCCTGTCCACAACGTCTCCCCGAGACTCCCTGAGACGTACACACTGGGCAATGGGAGTCGAGAAAGGAGGTGTTGTAGCAGTCATTTTAACTACGGTGAGTGTGTATGAAGTCCATGTTCATCAGTTTTGACCGACCTCGTGTCCGAAGTAAATCCCCGTCAACTACGACAATATTTCCATTTAGAGTCTAAGTTTATGTGTCTTTGAACCTCTCCATAACTCAGCAAATAAACAACTGTAATTAAAACAGTAGTGGTAATGAAGATTCTCTCTCTCAATAAATTCATTAAGACCTTTGTCAACAAAATCTCGATTAGAATAAAGTTTGTAGTCCTACGTAGTTACGACCCCTTATAGTGGAAGTCACTTTTGTTTGTCCTTTCAACTGGAGTTTGACTCTCTACGACTTAGAAAAACGTCCTCAACGTCTCCCGGTCTTTCTTCGAGGGGAAACGTACACTAAATATATCTATAATACCCGTGGATAAGGTACCGGGTCTATCTTATAGTATATATACCTGTCAGTCTTGAAACAGAATTACATTTATAGCTGGTAAGTTGATGTACGGTAATTGTCTTCCTTTTTCTTATTAATATAGTTGAATGAGTAACAGATATCCAGTACCGTATAAGATCACTGAGACTTTACCGAAAAATTAGAAAAAATTTCTGATTTCCAGTTCTGCCTATATAAGTTGATGGTGATGTTAATTTTAATCAGAGTACCATCTTTACTAAAGGAAAGATCTTGTTAAATTTCGTTAAATTTTTGTCTTTATTATGGTGTTACAAAATACTAAATATTTCGGAAAAATCTAATTTAGAGTAAACTAGAAGTGTTGAAACACTTTGTCGTTTCCGTTCGTTATAATAGAGGAAAAGTGTTTAGTCTTTTAACTCACAGAAACCCTAATATATCCATAAATATGTGGACCTCTGACCTTAGGTTCTAAATAGTGAGATGTAAGTTGTATTAAAGGTAAAATATGTTTATGTTGTACTTGTAATTAGTTCACCTTTATAGTGACAAAAATTGTTTTATAGAAGACTCCTCACTGAACATTCTAATTTTAAACAATTTACTAAACGATAATTGTTCTAAGTAAAAGATTGTCTTTCCCGAACTTATACTAATTATTCGTTACGAACTTTTACTAAAGTTTCACTAGTTGAAGGTTTCATTGTTTTTCAAAACTTACTATCAGTTAAAATGAACAGTATTTTATCAATACATTACTAATGTAAAAGAATAATTATATCCAATAAAACAATTGGAGTGTTCAATTGTAAAAAACCTCTTTGTAGTAAAAACAAAGGAACGTTTTCTCTTCATTTAAGCAATCTCTTTGGGTTACTTCTCTTATTTGAATTCTGACCTTTAAAGGAAACCCTATTAAAAAGAGGACTTGATAACTGAATTGTAAAACAAACTTAAACTCTAATTCTTTCTATGTTTATCCAAAGGGACCATCGAGTCGACCATTTCTTAGGTGGACATTACGTCCCATGGGACCAAACTAAGGACCCAGTCCTTCTCGGGACCTCTTTCCCTATCCCATGAGTGAGGTCATAAGAACCCCAAGGGAACACCGAGTCTTCCATTTATTAGACGGACGTTACACCCTAACGTATAAACCCGAGCTAGGGACCCAACCCTTCTAGGGGACTTCCTCCCGTACCGTTAGATGTGGTCATAAGAACGGACCTCTTAGGGGTACCTGTCTCCTCGGACCATCCGATGGCAGGTACCTCAACGTTTCTCAACATGTACTAACTCGCTGATTCGTGTCGTGTCGTTCTATGTTTGTAAAGATGAACCACCGAACAAATCTTTTTCATGGGTACTAGTGACTGTACTCGGTACACTGTTGACGGGAATATGGACAATCTTTACTAGTGGAGGACCACACAATCACACATAACCTACCTCCCCCTGAAAGTGTCATCCATAAAGTTTGGTTCTCGTGTTTCCTTTTTTGGGAAAGTGGGACGTAAATCAGATATATTAGTGTTGTGTCCACAAAAGGTTCACACCAGGATCTGTGAACAATCTTAGTAGACTTGTACACAATCTTTACGTTTTGTTGTTATTACTTTTTGTTTATTTTTCTTACCTCGAGTTTAAGTCACGAGACACTGTTGGATCTCTCCACTCTGCCCTACCCTCCACCCACCCTCAAGTTCTCCCTCCCCTGTATACATATGGACACCGACTAAGTACAACTACATACCGTCTTTGGTTGTGCCATAACATTTCATTAGTAGGAGGTTAATTTTTGTTTATTTAAAAAAAATTTTTTCTTACTTTTGACGTAGGACCGACGAGTATACACAACGACTACGAAACTTGAGAAGAAGTCAAAAAGGTTTCGTCGTGAAAAGTCTTTCATTCCACATTGAGTAATCATCCAATACTTTAGTTGATGGGACTGGTCGTAAAAAATTTGTAATTTCTTTAGTTTATCTCATCTTTTTATGAGTTTATAGGACCGTGTGTCATACGTATTGAAACCGAAGTCAGGAGACATATACTTACATATAATACATATATTATCAGAATACTCACACGTATGTTCACACATGAGTACTTACATACGTACATACATACACATACTCATCATTTTCCGGCGTTGCATTTCCATAAAAGTGACATCTAACACCGGGGGTTTGAAACTTACGAGACGCACTTGTCAATAAGGGAAGGTCATTGAAGGGAAGATCCCTAGATGTTCACAGAGAACCCGGGTACTTAGGGACGTTACGTCTGTCTTTGTCGAGTGACTTCCATTTCAAGACTTATATGATGAGACATTTAACATGTAAGTTGGCTATATCCTTAGTTGTACACTTATATAATGAGGTATCGTTATAATTTCTTTTCAAATTGACTTTCTAAGTCATGACCAACAAGAAAATTGAGAATTTTTGTAAATTTTACGGGTCTTTTGTGTGGGTTGGTCAAAACGAAAAGTAGAGAACTTGGTCTTCATCGATTCTATTATAGAATTAGAATATGTAATTCGTAAATCTCTTTTCTTCAGAATCTAGAACGTTTACAAATTGACATACTTTTGAAAAAATGAGTCAATATTAAAATACTGTAGATTCAAAAAAAAATAACAAAACGAAAGTTGGATTTCAAAACCGTTAAAACATAAGGGAGTTCGATAAAACTTTATAACTATTCCTTTTTTTTAGGTGTCTTCCATGAACGTACTTGACTTACACAAGACTCTTGTAGACCAAATTGGTCCATTTGACTTTGGTGACATCAAAACCCGAAGATAATGACGACGACGATTCAGCGAAGTCAGCACCGGCTGAGACATGCTGGAGTATCTCCCGTCGCGTGGTCCGAGGCGGCAGGGACCCTAAGGGGTCCGTTCTTGTGACCTCACCCAACGGTAAAGGAAGAGGTTACGTACTTTCACTTTTCACTTTCACTTCAGCGAGTCAGCACAGGCTAAGAATCACTGGGGTACCTGACGTCGGATGGTCCGAGGAGACAGGTACCCTAAGAGGTCCGTTCTCATGACCTCACCCCACGGTAACGGAAGAGGTGACTAATAAGACATTTCGGGTGTAGGGAGGTGGGAGTGGTCCTAAGAAACTCTGACCGCAATGACCACGTACTTATATTTTAATTAAAAATTTTTAATTAAAATTCTATAGTTGACATATTAGAGATCCCTAATGTTAGTGGGAAGTCCTTAGACGATCCGATCCTAATCCACTGTCCTAAATTCCGGTTTAAATATAAAAGCTTAAATTATAAAGTTAAGACGGAAAACGTCTGACAAGACTCATGATACTTGTAAAAGTCAAATATAAATCAAGTATATTAGTAATTTTGTATCCATAAGAGTTTCACATTAAGATCTAGTCGTAATAGTCTTAGTGGTCCACGAATGTTCTTTATGTTTAGAATCCAGTAAGAGGTGTGACTTAGTTTTCCGAATTCCCACCCCGGGTCTTTACGTAAATTAGTTACGAGGTTTGTATTACATGTAAGTTCAAACTCCTTGTGACATGATTTGTATGGAGAAGTACTTTCACTTTCTCCTCTCACTTTTTTCAACCGAATTTTAAGTTGTAAGTCTTTTGATTCTAGCACCATAGGTCAGGGTAGTGAAGTCCCGGTTGTCTACCCCTTTGTTACTTTTGTGCTGACGTCGGTACTTTAATTTTCTACGAATGAGGAACCTTCTTTTCGATACTGGTTGGATCTGTCGTATAATTTTTCGTCTCTGTAATGAAACGGTTGTTTCCAGGTAGATCAGTTTCGATGCCCAAAAGGTCATCAATATATACCAACACTCTCAACTTGATATTTCTTTCCACTTGTGGTTTCTTAAGTACGAAAACTTGACACGACAACCTCTTCTGAGAACTGTCAGGGAACCTGAAGTTCCTCTAGTTTAGTCAGTTAGGATTTCCTTTAGTCAGGACTTATAAGTGACCCTCCTGACTACGACTTCGACTTTGAGATTATGAAGCCGGTGGACTGTGTTTCTCGACTGAGTAATCTTTTCCGGGACTAAGACCCTTTCTAACTTTCGTCCTCCTCTTGCCCTACTATCTCCTACTCTACCAACCTACCGTGGTGGCTGAACTACCTGTACTCAAACTCGTCTGCGGCCCTCAACTACTTCCTGTCCCTTTGGGCCGCACAACGTCAGGTACCCCAACGTTTCTCAGTCTGTGTTGACTCACTGACTTTGAACTTTGAACATGACGACGATTCAGCGAAGTCAGCACAGGCTGAGACACGCTTGGGGTATCTACCGTCGGGTAGTCCGAAGTGGCGGGAACCCTAAGAGGTCCGTTCTTGTGACCTCACCCAACGGTAACGGAAGAGGTTACGTACTTTCACTTTTCACTTTCACTTCAGTGAGTCAGCACAGGCTGAGAAGTGCTGGGGTACCTGATGTCGGATGATCCGAGGAGGTAGGTTCCCTAAAAGGTCCGTTCTCATGACCTCACCCCAACGGTAACGGAAGGGGCCTTTGAACATAATTTGTTCTAGATTAGAAAAAGAAACGGTCCCAATCTGACGTTAATTATGAAGTCTCTCTTATTCATTCCGCCATTGTCCATAAGGATGTTACCGGGACCGATTGAGATACATTCCCCCACAAAGAATTCATAATAAACTTTAAAACGGAGAGAAAGTAAGAGAACGATCGGTTAGAATGGGTTGGAAATCTATAAAACGTTAAATTAATCATTGTATTAGTCTTCTATTAGTATTAAAACCACTTAGATTTTAATTAGTTAAATGTTGTATAATTGTAAACACTAAAATTTTTATTACACTACTCTTTCTTTCACTTTCGATTGGTGAACCTTCTTCAAACCCCGAGAAACACCTAAAGGTAAAAAACGGAACCTCATAATCCATGGAAAGTCACTACTTTAATCGAGATAATTGGGTATGACATTTGGAATGTTGGTGTCTTCATGTCACGGACCAGTTATCACTAACGAGTTATTTACAGACTCTCTCAATCACTAATTTCTATTGTTAGGTCCGAGACTCATATACTTATTTTTGTGATTTTTATGTGGAAGTGAGGTTTTATAAATTATCATTCTTACCAAGATATATAGAAATGATTTAAATTACGTTCAAAAATAACAGATTTGAAAGATGTCAGATTATTTTCTCCTGGAAAAGATTTTCGTTCCTAGTTCCAAATTAAACTTGGTACTAGGGAGCATCTGTTAGAAAATAACCCGTATTTCATTTTCTTTTCCAACGACGTCAATATACGTAAACCCATCTATGTGAAATATTAGTAATTCTCGAACGGACTTAAAAAAATTTTATTATTTAGTGAAAAATTAATTTTTATATAAGTGTACGGAGGGTGGGAAAAAGGAGTACGTAAGAAGATCTCTATAGAAACATGAATATATTCGTATATCCTTACATACCCCGAAGGGACCACCGAGTCCGCCATTTCTTAGCCGGACGTTACGTCCTCTAGACCCAAACTAGGGACCCAGCCCTTTTGAGGGATACCTTACTTTACCGTTGGGTAAGGTTGTAAGAACAGACCCTTTAGGGTACCTGTCTCTTCGGACTGATGTCAGATACTCCAGTACTTCTGAGTCTGTACTGACTCACTGATTGTGAAAGTGAAAGAAAGAAAGTATCTTTTTTCATACAAAGATAAGTTACATGTGTGTGTACGTGTGTATGTGTGTGATGAACAAAAAAGTAAATTGTTATATAAATCCCTAGAAAGGTATAGATAAATGTATGTATATATGTGTATGTGTGACGGAGTGAGAAAATTTTCTGACACATTTTAGGGTGACTTACCTGTTACCTTTTTATATATAAATAAAGAAAAGACTACATGTCAATCCAAAGAAGGTTAGAAAAAGATTATGTTTATTGAACTTACTTATATCAACAAATACGTCGTAAAGTGTATACATTCTCATAGTGGTCACCTAATTTAAGAATATTCATGAGACTCAGTTATCTATACACAAAAAAATTAGAAATAATTTTAAAGGATAACGAGTGGTTAGGATATGGTTATGTCAAAGAATTCTTGTTACCCTGACGGATAAAGGAATACGGAAACGGTTCGAAATGATTGACAAATCAAAACGGACACACTCTCTCTTTTTTATCATAGAGAAACATCAAATAAAAAGTAAAGGAAAAGTCATCTGACGAAGAAGTTTTCGAAAGAAGTAAAAACCGGAAAAAAAAAGAAAGGACTTCCTAAAGATTCTCATCACACATATAACTTCATTAAGTACGAAACTTATATTACAAAGTTTGAACTACACTCCAACAACAAAGTGACAACGGAAAAAAACGACACCAAAGAAAGTATACCTTACAAAAATGAAAATAACTCGACTAGTGTAGTTACATAAAAAACATCCTAGATTTAAAATATAGTACAAAGAGGTAGTATTCTCTTACTATTATTTTTATAAAAAGAAAGGTTCACTTTAATTAAAAATATAAACCTCATTACATACCTTGGTTAGATTAAAAGAGAATTTTTATCAATCGGTCAACAAGGTTTGTAGTAAATAGTTATCAAGTGTAAAAAGATGGATATCCGTTACGGTAAAAATATAAGGATTTACGTAAACCGGATAAATACTAAAAATCAGATAATGACCGGATATAATCAGATAAGTACACGCATCTAATAACAAAATTCATAATTAAAATACATGTAAACTTATTGACCATACCGGTAAACATAGGGTAACAGTAAGTAGTAATCAAAAGAAAAGTGTTGAAAGAAGTGATAAGAATATCCATCCAAATAAATACATTTGTCGGAAAGAATCTTTTCTTTTTGGATGACCATAGAACTAACCCTAGTATAATTTTTAAAAATTCAATTAAATACCTCTAAGTTTTATAAACTATCACTTTGAAGAAGAAGTTAATGAGTCCAAAGGAAAACACAGGGAATCCTTGAAATTTTTCAAAATAAGTCGTCGACCTAGAACGTGTATATAATAATCGAATGACGGACCATATAAAACTCAAATAATATTTACTATAGAACCGAATAAAAAATTGATGACAGTAAGCATAGATCTTTTCGATACCTAAAGAAACATATATTTAAAACATGATTCAGTGTAATGATTTAAGATAATAAACAATGTCTAAAAGTAAACTAAGAGAGACTAAAAAATAGTTCATATGTGAGTATAGATGTGTAAGACTGGAGATTAAAATATAAAATAAAGGAAGAGGACAGATTGACGAAGAAAGAATATTAACACTTTCGTGTTAATTATTTAGTGTAGAAGAAAAGAGTGTTCCACTACTCTTTCAATGATTTTGAATATCACCCATTTCAAATTTATTTACTCAATTTAATGAAATTGTAAGATGTCAATCAAATATTTTAGGGATTGGGTACTTTAAACCCCCCGTGGTTATCAATATAAAAAAATTTAGATCTAAAATTTTCTTTGGTTTATTAAGGTACCGGTTATTTATGTTGACATCAATACGAACGACTCTTTCACAATTGGTTTAGTGTACGAAAACCTCATACTTGAGTATTTGTGCCTCTTTAAGAAAGAGTAAACTCTTGACTGTAAACCAGTATCCGTAGTACACTAGCAATCGGAGTAATTTAATTTTCTGTACCTAGTCGCCTTGTCCGTCATAATCTTATAATACCCAGATTTCGACTGAGTATACATCGAGTGTCTACTGTCATATAAATTTAAACGGTCGTTATGTAAAATATAAAATAGACCTAGTGTGTCAAAGGTGTTTACTTTGTAGTCACTAAAAAAGGTAGTTTTAGATATAATCAAAGTTTGATCATTTAATCGAACGTTAAACTAAATGTTATATTCCTGGTTCACTTTCAATACGTTGTCCAGTGGACCTTGTCAATTGAAGGTATAAATATTAGTCTTAAATGTTTGTAGTAATTTGTGAGGATTAGATCTAAAACCGACTTTATTTTAGATCGGTAAAGACCGTACAACGTTGTATGGACCCCAAGACTTTACGACAAACTAATACTTTATCGATTTTTAATTTTATTGTGTAAGATAAAACGAAATCTTTAATTCCTCCTGAGGTAGTCGATACGATTCCTCACCGACTTCCGGGGTAGTAAAACACACAGAATTGGAAGATGAAATAGTTCTAAAGATCCCCACCTTACAGAATGTTAGAATTGGTATTTTAATGACGGAGATCTAGAATAGTCGAAGTTTCGGCCTCGTCACACTTTGACTGACTGTCGACTTACCTTATGTCTATTTCGTTACCTCTGATGTTCAGTGAGTTTCAGGGTAAATTAATCCACGAAACTTTTATTCAAGGGTCTTGGAAGTCAGTTAAGTCCTAAATCACGTCTTTCCTCTTCTAAATACCATGAGAAAGTCTCCTCAAAATAAGAAACTCTGGAGTCCAACCGGATCCCTTTTACCCTGTATCCTTTTCTCTTTTATACTTCTAATATTACCTGTATGTATGAAACCGGTTTTATTCACCCTTTTCATCAAAACGAAATGTAAAAATTTAGTAATTCCGATGTTCTACCTCTTCCTTTACCGTTGGGTAAGGTCACAAGAACGGACCTCTTAGGGTCCCTGCCCCCTCGGACCACCCGACGGCTTATACCCCAGTGTGTCTCAGTCTGTGCTGACTTCACTGAATCGTCGTCGTCGTTCCGATATTCTTTTAATAAATTTTATCTTTAAATAATAAAGATATTATACGCTTTACATTTTATTGACTAAATTCATATTGTAGTGTAAAGATTTGTAAAGAAGGTTCGTATAAATATATATACTGTCAATTTGTGTAACAGTAGAGTACACTGATGCAATGAAAAGATAGAGATATTTCAATATTGTTCATTAGGTTGTAATAAAATTGTAAAAAATGGGAAACCATTCTTCATACCCGTCATATCGAGGAAGATTATATCGGTAAAGGGGAATTTATATTTCTTCGGGAAATTCATGACTATTTTAATTTTTTTTTTTTAGAGACTGTGTATGACTTCACCCTTTTTTTTTCGTACTACAAAATGAAAACAATGATGAACGTTTTTTTAAATTACTCTCCCTTTCTCTCTCTGTAAGACGAATATGTAAGTCTTCCATAGAGATCTTACTATGAGTTTCTTGAGCCATTGACACTGACGGAGGATCCTCTTCTTGACTCTTTGCTCACTCTCTCTGTGACGTACTTTGAAAGAAAATAGAAAACTTAACACGTTGAATTCTTACATATTGAATAAGTATTTTTATTTAATTATTTTTGAAATTTTCTTTATCGGTAACCATGGTGAGGTCATTTTTTATTCTTTTGTTTCAGTAAAATACTTCGTGATAGAACACTTCGTGAAAGAGAGACAAGAACGGACTCTTTGGGGTGCCTATCTCTTCGGACCACCCGATATGTCAGGTGTCTCAACGTCTTCTCGACCTGTACTGAATCACTGATTTGTTATTGTTTTACATAAGTAGAAGGATCTTTTTCGTAAGAGTGTATGGTATAGGTGTTTACACATTTAAGTTCCTATTTCTTTATTTTCGTAATTTTAAAAACTTACTTAAGAATTGAAAGATATGTAATGTATTCTATCGAGTTTGAAAATGAATTTATCGGTATCTGTCTATAAGTTTAAAAGGAGGTTTGTTGACTTTCTTTAATGTTATAAAATGTAATTAGTTTTCTCCATCTCTATGCTTGTCATGATCAAAACTATGTAAATGGAACACGGAAACCACCCTAGATTAAAATCGTTCTCAGTAAATTGTATATATTAATGATTTACATATATGTCTTTTCGTCTTTTAATCGAAAGTATCGTGTCAGAGTTTTTACTAATTACATTAGAATAAGTCAATCAAAGGAATAGTTCTTCTTTTTTGTTGAGGTATTTATTGGTAGATTAATATTCTTATGTTTACAATAAAATACCTCTTTACTCATTTATTTCGAAGAATGTCGTTTAACGATCAATGACATATCAAAGTATATTCTATTTGATGCAACACTACTCATATTTTTATAGTGATGATATTAGTGTTTAAAAACTAGAAGCACACGTTTTACACAAGACCAAGTTTTAACATTTTTCTTATAACAATACACTTTTTATTAAATCGTAAATTTTAATTTCTGTGTATTCCTCTGGGAGTCAAGTCAAGTCAGTGAGTCAGCTCAGACTGAGAAACGCTGGGGTACTTAACGTCGTGCGGTCCGGAGGGACAGTGGTTGAGGGCCTCAAGTGAGTTTGAGTGCAGATAGCTCAGGCACTACGGTAGGTCGGTAGAGTAGGAGACAGCAGGGGAAGAGGAGGACGGGGGTTAGGGAGGGTCGTAGTCTCAGAAAAGGTTACTCAGTTGAGAAGCGTAGTCCACCGGTTTCATAACCTCAAAGTCGAAATCGTAGTAAGGAAGGTTTCTTGTGAGTCCTGGTTAGAGGAAATCCTACCTGACCAACCTAGAGGAACGTCAGGTTCCCTGAGAGTTCTCAGAAGAGGTTGTGGTGTCAAGTTTTCGTAGTTAAGAAACCGTGAGTCGAAAGAAGTGTCAGGTTGAGAGTGTATGTATGTACTAATGACCTTTTGGATATCGGAACTGATCTACCTTGAAACAACCGTTTCATTACAGAGACGAAAACTTGTACGAGATATCCAACCAGTATTACAAGGAAGGTTCCTCATTCACAGAAAATTAAAGTACCGACGTTAGTGGTAGACGTCACTAAAACCTCGGGGGGTTTTATTTCAGACTGTGACAAAGGTGACAAAGGGGTAGATAAACGGTACTTCACTACCCTGTTTTACGGTACTAGAAGCAAAAGACTTACAACTTGCAATTCGGTTGAAAAAGCGAGAGGAGAAAATGAAAGTAGTTCTCCTAGTTCTCCGAAAAATCAAGGAGAAGTGAAAGACGGTATTCCCACCACAGTAGACGTATAGACTCCAATGACTATAAAGAGGGTCGTTAGAACTAAGGTCGAACACGAAGAAGATCGGGTCGTAAAGAGTACTACATGAGACGTATCTTCAATTTATTCGTCCCACTGTTATATGTCGGAACTGCATGAGGAAAAGGATAAACATTGGTCAGACAACAAGGTACACGTCAAGATTGACAACGAAGGACTAGACGTATGTCTAAAGAGTTCTCCGTCCAATCCACCAGACCATAAGGGTAGACAACTTCTTAAAAGGTGTCAAATAACACTAGGTGTGTCAGTTTCCGAAACCGTATCAGTTATCGTCTTTATCTACAAAAAGATCTTGAGAGAACGAAAAAGCTACTAGGTCGCCTACAATCGTTAAACTAGAGACCAAGGAGACGGAAAAGATTTTAGTCGAACTTGTAGACCTTCAAGTACCAAGCGCATAACGACTTCGGACCGAACCTCTTAAAACTCGTGATGAAATGATCGTACACTCTACTCATGTTAACACGTCATCAAACTTGTAAGAAACCGTAACGGAAAGAAACCCTAACCTTACTTTTGACTGTCCCTCAACATAAATCTTCTTCTAGTTTCGTATTACTCAACTCTATACTGTCGTCAGTTGAGAAGATGGAATTATAGGTACAAGAGGGTTTTACAATTGTTATTTATCTAGGCATCTTGGGTACCTGCCTCCGCGGACCATCCGACGTAAGGTACCCCGACGATCCTCAGTCTGTGCTGACTCGCTGAAGTGAAAGTGAAAAGTGAAAGTATATAACCTCTTCCTTTACCGTTGGGTGAGGTCACAAGAACGGACCTCTTAGGGTCCCTGCCACCTCGGACCACCCGACGGCAGAGGCCCCAGCGTGTCTCAGCCTGTGCTGACTTCACTGAATCGTCGTCGTCGTCGTCGTCGTCGTCGTCGTCGTAATTAAATTACTTTACATTTTGTACATAAATTCATCATTGAATCGACTTCAGTATAGGTCACTACAGGGTTCTTTTTACAATGTATTAGAAAACTTTTTAAGAATAGATTATGATAGTCGTCCTCTACGGAAAATTTACATTCAAATATGAATATAAATTTATTGATTATATATATCAATATATATATATATATATTGATTATATATATGTATAAATTGAAATATGTGTACCTGAGGTAACTGGTTTATTTTCTTATGTCATTCATTTTCCTCTTTTTCATAAAACTGGTTTAGACTTATAACCATCAAACATGGTATGATGTAAGTAGTTTATTTTAAATTGTACAATGGTAGTAATAGAAGACTTTTTAAGACTTTAGAGAGATATGGAACTTTTAACTTAGTAAAATGTTACGTATCCTTTTTATTTTGAGATTTTGTACAAATACATTTTATAAAAAAGTGAATTCCAATATTTTGATTTATAAACGAGTTTATATTTAAAAGGTAATTACATCTCTAAGAACATCACATTCTTTCTACCAAAATATAACTGATAATCTAATCCATTCTTTTATAGAGTTCACGATTGGTAAATAAAAAGAATCATCACCGAAGTTAAAGTTTATACTGGAGAAGAAAAATAACCGAATAGGACTTTTCAACCAAACGTGTTACCTCATTTGGAAAAACACCGACTTTTAATAAGGACTACTTAAATTTACCTTCATAAAGATAGATCTGTCTCCAGTTTCCATTCTCTCTTAGTTCCGTTAATAAGATTCTTGACCTCGTCCTTTGGAACGATCGGTCCTTGACTCATCTTCATCATCCAGACACGATAAGGATTCAGGAGTTTAAAGTAATCAAAGTGTAGTTGACTTAATTACTAAATAAGGTAAATAATATCCGACAATTCCTTATCGGGTTAACTGGTAAAGGGAAGTCCTTAAGACCGGTTTCATCTCCGGTCTTTATGCTTACGGATGTGTCAATCAAAGTAGTCCGAACGATATCCACTGTCGAACTTGTGATTTCTTGTCAGTCTTTTTAACTTGAATATACCGTGTCAGACCGAGTCACAGACCTTTTTTGACCGAACGCAGAACTGGTCGTTCAACAATTTCTGACACGAGTATCTGTAAGAAGTATACCAAGATGTCACTTACTTTTTCCATGTCCTTTTATTCGTTTCGGGGAGATTATTGTGTCGTGGATGGTTTTTGAGATATCTCAAGATCATCAGATTCGTTGATATGACATGTTTAAAAGACCGTTCTCCTCCTACCCTCCTTTACAATTTATCCACAGTACCGTGAATTTGAAACAATTGAAATAATATCATTTCTTGTCTCTACTTTAACACGTGTCTTAGTGACGGATACCACTTACTTCGTCTACTTCTGGAAGTCGTGCTGACTCCCCCTTAGATTTAGTGTATATTTACCACCATCATTTACGTTCCATTGTATTATGATAGTCTACATATAAATCAATTATGTATAGATAGTATACGGTGATAAAACACACAAAAGTCACTCCCGTGGAATACTAAAAGGTATATTTTTAATAAAGAAATCCATTGTAAATTTGAGGAAAAGGATTTTTCTTTCAAAAGGATATTTTTACTTTTGTTTTTTGGTGGACATTGTTTTCGAATTTATGCTTACGGAAAATTTTTCACATTTAATTATACACGTTGACTATGATCCTTAGTTACCAAAGAAAAAAATTTTTCAAAAAAGGGATAAAGGTCCACCACATTCAGTTACTAAAATTCAATCAAATTAAATGGTTAATTATATTGTTTTTAGCGTGACATAAACACATTACCTATTGAATTTCTCAGTACGGGGAAAAATGTGAGATATATCCTTTCTTTCTTTCTTTTAGTTCGATATTTTAAATGGGACAATTTTAGACATGGACATATGTGTACTGGACTTTATTAGTTGAATCAATAGAGTCATCACTATCGTGATCGTTTAAATCATTTGGATATAGGTCGAGTACTCCTACAAATTGTCTATCGATCTTCAGTTACACTTCCGTTCGTCCTTACAGACCCCTGCCACTTTGTCCTCGCCCACACCCTACCTCACCACTATTCGGTCGGACTCTCTCCACCTACTTTACTTTCACCCTTTCCCTGAGAAGGAGAGGTAAAGGGGTCTAAAGGATTCCGGAAGTATTCGCCGTTCATGAAGGGAAAGGTGACTTTTATGACAGACCCACTGGAAATACTCCTCGTAATATTTCATGACCGTGGATTAGATAGCGGAAAGGAAAATACCATTTATGTCAATAAAATGTGGGTTTTATAACATGTTAAGGAAACATTTATACTAAAATTTCGACTTTTCTTTAATCCTTTAGTAAATCAGATTGATTAGGGAATAAAGTAACTGTCCTCTTGACTCCAGTTCTCTTAGATACTAAATCAAAGACTAGATGTATTTATATGACTATAATGACTTTCCAAATCTTTACGGCATAACTCACAATAATTTTCGTTCTCCCTTTACCTATAATCTTTACGAAGTTTTTATGTTTCTTTTCTTACCTTGTAGATAAGACTACAATCATCCTTTCTCAATTGATTTTTATTTCCCGAAATTTCTGTCTAATCCCTTTTCTATGATTTACTACTTCCATACTTATCTGCCATTAGTAATGTTTGTCTTTTATATATCTCTTTTATGAATGGTTCATATATAATATAGTACTTCTTTTAGGTGTTTCACTTTTTACATTTCGGAGACTATATTAATAAAAGATAAATAAAGATAAAGTAATATTCTTGTTTAATATACCATCCTCATATCTTTTCCCCATGTACGTGAATTCAGTTTAAAGGTCCGGGGAAAATATACTTTGTTGACATTCTGGTTAAGGTAAAGATGAAATCGATCCACCAAGATTTACTAATAAGAGGGATACGAATCGACTTCATTTTTCCTTTCTGGTCCAATGTCTCAAACTCCTGTAGTTTTTGACGTGTCCAAAAATAATGATAAAGATAGTATTGAAAAATCGTGTAATTTTACAGAACACAGTTTTATTTGTATGAATAATTTAAAATTTTTGAACTTTTGAGTTTATACATAAACACAAGGATTCAAGAATAAACGAGTGTGGATACTAGTCTCGGTTTAATAATTTACAAAAAGTGACCTTACTTTTACTTTCACCGTTTCCTGAGTAGGAGGGGTAAAAGGGTCGAAAGGATTCCGGAACTATTCACCGTTCATGAAGGGAAAAGTGACACTTTTAGTGACACATCTACCGGAAACAGTCACGAAGGGTTTCACAGGGAGACCAAGTTACATTTTAATGAAGTGTATACCCATTCGTACAGATTAAAATGAGATTTCATGTCTAAAATTGTATGTAATCTTTTTCAATGTACGATTTTGAAGGGTTGTGTAAGAACGGGGCCGGGTCACAAAACAAAACAAAAAAGAGAGATTTCTCTTTTCACATGCCTTCTTCGGTGGTTCTTCGACTTAATTTGTTTATTTTTGAATTCTATGAATGACAGCGACCCCTTCGGGCTCACCATACACAGTGGCTCACAGGTCTTAAGAGGTAACTCAACGGCTAGTCTATCCAAGGAGGTCTCGACGACTACTCAACAGGAGGACACTGCGGGTAGACTTAGGGTGGCCACGGGTGGTATGACACTCTACTCTGGTGCCATCAGTGGACACGTCTCGAGGGAACTCATAGTTTCATTAAGGGAGGTCACAAAACCGACATGTAGACACAAAGACACATTCCCATTCAACAACAAGCCGAAATCTTCTTCTTTTCTTTCTGTAAATAAATATAGTAGAATAACAAAAAGGTCCCACTTATATACAAATTTTATATAGTCGAATCGGAAACCCTGTACCACTCAAAACATAAAAAACACTTTGAAGTAAGGGTCTTTATCGACCCGAATGAAAGGTTTAATTTCCATATAAATAAATATTCATGGAGTTGTGAAAAGACGTGTCATCTCAAAAACGGTGATAACCCCGGATGGAGTTCATATATTTATTCGAGTCCAGAACAGGGAAGTTCTTTAGGACGACACACTGAAGAATTTAAAGAATATTTTGAAGGACGTTTAGGGTCAAAATCCTTTCGACCCTAGACCTTACTTCTCCCCAACTGTTCAGTCGAGGGGTTTGATGAAGTGTGACGACAACTGAACGTCCTTTGGAGGTACTGATTCCATCGCACGTATTTAGAGAAAGATTGGTGATCCGTCCTAGAACTCGTTTCGTACACGGGATTTAGGGATTGAGAAAGAAGAAATGTGAGTTCGAAGAGGAGTTACTCTACTGACACGATGGAGTACAGGAGTAAAAGACGAAGGGTTGTTGTCAGTTCGAAGACGGGAATCGGAAAGTGACTTTTACGAAAATTATTCCAGTGAACACTGGAGCAGATTTATGGTTCGATTTTCCGACGACAGTCAGGAGTAGAAAGAACTGAATAGACGTCATGTTACAACAACTGATACGGTACAACGGGAAAGGGAGGAACGGGACAAGACTAATTCGTCGAACAAACTACCTAAATAAAAATTAAAAGTTAACTGATATAGTATGTAAAATTGTACTGAAAACAAAAATAAAACGTTAATCACATCCGAGAGTTCTTCAAAGTTTTTATCATCCTTCCGCATTTTATGAAAAGAAAATTTTTTAAGTTTGTAGTCTAATTTTAAGGGTCACAAAAGCCAGTAAGAGAAGTTGTGATGTAGAGTCTCACTCGGTCATGACTGTTAAACCACATCTACAGACACCTGTAAAGATACATATACGTTCCAGAAAGACAAAATTAGAAAGAACAAGTAATCAAAGATCCCGTAAAGAGAAAGTGGAAAATTAAAAAAATCGGTGTCACAAAGTTCTTAGAAAACCTCCGAGTTAATAAAAAACCGTATAATCTATCATTAAAAGACTCCAGAGGTTAAAATCGAGAATAGAAAAGAGAGAAAATAAGTCTGGTATGTGAAACTAGTATATGATGTACTGGTATAAGTACGAATATTCAAATATGGAGGTGAAAGAAGTGAAAGATCAAAATGAAAACAACAAGTCAAAGATTCAACACAGACTTAGAGACACTGGGGTACCTGACGTTGTGCGATCCAATATGAAATTCTCAAAATTTAGATCTAAAGACTCTCAGTGAATTCATAGAGACGATCCCTTGGGGACTATAAACCCTCCAGAGGATACATTTTCACTTCCATACGGATTTTCCCTTAAGAAAAGAGAGGACGAGAAAAAGGATATAAGGGGGGAGAGTCGTCTCCCGTCGTGGTGTTGTGAGTCGAAACCTTTAATAACGATTAAGAAGAACGAGTCCTGAAGGATCAAACGAGTCACCATTTTCTTAGACGGACAGTGACATCTTCCACTCCTCTACGTCCAAGCTAGGGACCCAACCCTTCTGAGGGACCTCCTCCTTTACTGTTGGGTGAGGTCATAAGAACGAATTTTTTGTTTGTTTGTTTGTTTTTTTGATACCTGACTCCTCGGACCGTCCGACGTCAGATACCCCAACATTTCTCCGCCTACACTGACTCACGTGCGTATGAAAAGAACGAGTCTAACTGTAGTCAGGATGATTGAAATAGAGGCTTTGTTAAGAGGTTAAGAGGAAAGGTAAGAACATGAGAGACGGAATTGAGTATTACTCACTCATTTCACTTCACTTTCAGAGAGTCAGCACAGGCTAAGAAACACTGGGGTACCTGATATGTCAGGTACCTTAAGAGGTCCGGTCTTATGACCTCACCCATCGGAAAGGGAAGAGGTCCCCTAGAAGGGTTGGGTCCCTAGTTTGGGTCCAGAGGGTGTAACGTCCACCAAGAAATGGTCGACTCGGTGTTCCCTTCGGGTTCTTATGACCTCACCCATCGGATAATGAGGAACAGGTCGTCTAGAAGGGCTGGGTCTTTAGGTTGGTCCCGCAGGTCGTAACGTCCACCTAAGACATGGTTGACTCGATAGTCCCCAGGAAATTGAGTATTATAAGAGGTAATTTTAACGGAAGATTGGTCAAAAGGAAGGAGATAAACCAAGAGAAGGTTAGATAGAAGTTGAGACTACGGTCCCCTTATAAAGATTTTCCTTTTATACTTTTAATTCGAAAAGAATTTTTGAAAGGACACTAAGAGAGAACGGAACCCTTCTTTAAGTGTTCGAAACTGGACATAAGAGTCCCGGCTACGTCCGTGTTCGAGGCCTAAACCATGGTCGGTACAGAAGTTTACTAAGAAACGAACGTGGTGTGACTGGAACTACGACTAGAGGACATTTCGTGATCGAAGAGAACGGAGGGATACAACACACCCCAAAGGGGACAGACCTTCCGGAAACGTACAGACACGGAGAGAAGGAAGCGGATTCAGTCGGAACTCGAGAGTCGAGCTCGTAGTGGAATAGAGTCTTAGTGAGGAGACGTGGGGACATAAGATATCGGTGAGGAATGTCCTGACAGTCCAAAGGAGAGACATGAAAGGGTTGTGTAACGTGTGTGGACTTTATGTTGGGAGTTACGTGACAATTAAAGGAATGCAGAAGTACGAGGGTACTTTAATACCCTCGTAAGTAAGGGTAGACATGGGAGTTGTGAATTGTATTGATAACGATGCATCACCCGAGTGATTAGTTGTTTATTTTATCCTGAGATGAATTTTCATATAAACCGTATTACCAGTGAAAGTATTTAAAGATTTTGTATGTAAGAAAAAAACGCCAAAACAATTTCGTACTCTTTAACCCGATTTGATAAAGTTCTAAAAAGACATAATAAATTTTATCCAGTAAATTGGGTAATGTTTAATATAAATATAACGTTAAAGATTACGTTTAAAGTCATTTTATTATTCTCACGAGGTTTTCATAAGTTGTGACCCATTTCAATGACGAAAGGTCCTTTTTTGGTGGTGTCTAGGTCCATATTTAAAATCAAACCCTACTACTGTCTTTGTTGAGGTATCTCTTATAAAAAACAACAAAAAAAAAAAATGTGTATCTTTTCATAGTAAATTTTATGTGTAAAGAAGAGTTATGACGACGTAAAAGGTTGACCTTTAGAGTAAATACATAAAGAAAGTCATATATGAATAAAATTATTTTGTCGGTACAACTAAAATTCAAACCTATTTTTCTCTTTACTCAAGTAGAATACAGGGGATTTATACTGTCACTGGGATAAATCGACATGAATTGTGTTAGACTACAACCGTAAATTCATGTTAGTTCATTCTACATGTTTGTCTATGTCCCTTTATTTATGATACTCTCTACGTGCTTTGACACAGGTGAAAGGAAAAGTGTCAGACTCGTTTTGGAAATCCATACGAAAGGTCATCATTCAACTAAAATGTTTATTTAGTATATTATTATCGATAATTATCGATTTAAATGATAAATGATACGTTGTCCGTACTAGAATACACGAAAAGTCCATAATTGAGTGAATTGGAAGTAATGTTGAAATACTCTATTTATGACAATAAAGATAAACGTTTCTGTTCCGCTTATAAACCTTCAGATCTATCTAATTTGTCGAAATAGGTTTCGTGTGTCGACCATTTTTTGACCTAAATCTTATACATGAATCGGGTAAGAGAGTTTGTAAAGTAGTGTAATTTTATTAAATTGAAAATTTATACAGTTACTATAAATAGTTACTGATAACACCTTGTCAGTGTTTTCCACCATGTCCATTGTATGTTTGAAAGATAACGATAAATTCTCAAAGAATATAAAATCGATTTTCTACTACGACAATTTCACGACTTGATTTATACGGTCGTTTAAACCTTTTTAGTCGTCACCCGTGTCCTGACCTTTTCCAGTCATACGTAAGGTTAGGGTTTCTTTCCATTACGGTTTCTTACAAGTTTGATGACGTGTTAACGTGAGTAGAGTGTACGATCGTTTCATTACGAGTTTTAAGAGGTTCACTCTGAAGTTATCATACATTTGAATCTTGAAGGTCTACAAGTTCGACCTAAATCTTTTCCGTCTCTTTGGTCTCTAGTTTGACGGTTGTAGACAACCTAATATCTTTTTCGTTCTCTCGAGGTCTTTTTGTAGTTGAGATGAAGTGACTGATGGGATTTCGAAAAGTGACACACCTAGTGTTGTTTGACACCTTTTAAGAAGTTCTCTACCATTATGGTATGGTGGAATGGCCGGAGGACTCTTTAGACATACGTCCAGTTCTTCGTTGTCAATCTTGGTCTGTACCTTGTTACCTGACGAAGTGTTAACCCTTTCCTCATGCAGTTCCGACATATACAGTGGGACGAATAAATTGAATATACGTCTCATGTAGTACTCTTCCCGACCTGACCTTCTTCGTGTCCGACCTTAGTTCTAACAACCCTCTTTATAGTTATTGGAGTCTCGACGTCTACCGTAGTGGGATTACCGTCTTTTACTTCTCCTTGATTTCTCGGAGAACTACTTCCACTTTCTCTTCTCACTTTTTCGACCCAATGTTGAGTCGTAAGTTTTATGATTCTAGTACCGTAGACCAGGGTAGTGAAGTACCGTTTATCTACCCCTTTGTTACCTTTGACACTATCTGATAAAAGAACCCGAGGTTTTAGTGATGTCTACCACTGACGTCGGTACTTTAATTTTCTACGAACGAGGAACCTCCTTTTCGATACTGTTTGGATCTGTCGTATAATTTTTCGTCTGTAATGGAACGGTTGTTTCTAGGTATGTCAGTTTCGATACCGAAAAGGTCATCAGTGTATACCTACACTGTCGACCGGGTATTTCTTCCGACCCACAGATGCTTAAGTACGAAAACTTGACACCACAACCTCTTCTGAGAACTCTCAGGCAACCTGACGTTCTTCTAGTTTGGTCAGTTAGGATTTACTTTAGTTGGGACTCATAATAACCTTCCTGACTACGACTTCGAGGTTATGAAACCGGTGGACTACGTTTCTCGGCTGAGTAATCTTTTCTGTGACTACGATCTTTCTAACTTCCGTCCTCCTCTTCCCTTGCTGTCTCCTGTTCTACCAACCTACCGTAGTGACTGTAGTGACTGAGTTACCTGTACTCAAACTCGTTCGAGGTCCTCTACCACTTCCTGTCCCTTCGGAACGTACGACGTCAGGTTCCCCAGTGTTTCTCAGTCTGTACTGACTCGGTCACTTGATGTTGATGTGAAACGATTGACAAATAGTCGTGGGGTGATGAGAGGATAGAATGAGTCTTACCCTAGACGTCTTCTACATGAACGTTACCATTTCTTTCTCTCTACCTTTTCTAGTCTGATAAAACCTCCTATAAATGGTAACGTGTGATTCTGAGACCTTCAAGATACTAACATCTTCAACGTCAAGATAATATTCTCGTAGTAAGGTTCCTCAAATTTAGTGTGGTAGAAGACCCGTACTGAGGAAATATATTAATCAGGAGTCACTTATTATCGTTATGTTTATTTACGTAGTGTCTATATATATTTTAGAGATATCGGGAGTTCAGTCGTATTTTTATGCCGTCGTTTCTCGAAACTAAAAGTATGAAGGGGGATCGACCTCTACTAAGTAATCGATTTTTTACTCGTTTCTTGTCCTCTTCTCACTTTCAGTGATTTGTCATACAGATTAGGTATTCGATACAAGTAATGAGTGAATACTGGGTACCCTGACTCCTCTTTCGAACACATTCGTGTGTGTCCCCATTTCTAACCATTAAAGGTCCCCCCTTTTCCCGTGTTAATATAAACATCTACTTCACAGTGTTTGACAACGACTTAAACAGAGACCGTGAATTTATGAACGTTACACCTTCTCTCCTCTGAAAAGTTGTGACCTGACCCATTGTCTCCGTCTGGAGTTACAGGAGTCGGTAACGAGAAGTTCTCATTCTTCCATTCATGATTGAGTCAACGACCTCCGGAAAAACCTCGGTCTCGGTCTCAGTCCGTCTTTAATTAAGGAATCATAGAAAAGTCAAAATTTACGAGATTCGAGGACCTATTTAAGACTTCTTTAAAACAAATTTTTTTCTTCACGGTTGTTGTTTTTGTTTGTCAAGAAAGAATCCTTGATCTTTATTACTAAGATTAAGACTATGGATTCTAGTCGACAGAAAGTATGACGATATTACTTATGTATTCTCAATAACGAACGTGTGATAAATGGGGTCTTTAGGGGTTCTGTATACAAACTCTTTTAATGAGTTAAAAACCGTATAGTCTAACTTTCGTCGATTGATAAAGACTGACATGTGAGGACTTTGTTGATTTAAGGGTTCGTTAAGACAAGTGCAAGCTTTGTGCGGACAAACGAACAAGAAATAACTAACGGTGTCTGACAATACTTTTATGATACAGTATAATAAGATGTCGTCTTCTCCTTAGAAAGGTAACAAGACGTATACATAGGTCATTACTTACATTTGTGTGTCTGTACGGGTATGAACGACTGCCTTTCAAGAAGTATCGACTTCCATAATAGTCCAAGACACATTTACAGTCCTGAGACTAGGTGACTTAAGTCATTTAATCACGACAACGTAGGGCAGTGCGGAGTCGTATATGGAACCGATTCGTACTGGGACTTATAAATGAGGAACGAATGAGTGACGTTACTAATACAGTTAAATGAACTCAATATTGGTCAAAAAGACAAAAGAAATAGAAGTCCACAGAATAGGTATTCAGGTCTATATATTATAGAGATTTAATACGTAAAACACAAAATGGATCCAAAACTTATAGGAGAGTGGTTATTCGATCAGTTGATGTTTTATTTCGTTACCATACTTTTTAACGTTTAATTCTATTATTTTATAGAATATTTAAAGTATGGTATTTTAAGTTATACTTCCATTTTACATCATTACAACTAGTAATATTATAGAATGTAACCATATTACAAAAATAACGAAAGTCCGACGAAACATCTATAAGAAAATTATTTATAAATGCCGTGGACCCCTTTTTCCTTGTACTGGAGATGAGTATATTTCCAATGTATTGTATTCTTTATCCACCAGTTTTTATTTTTTCCTTTATTCTAGTAATCTATAAAACAATTTGGATGTCTTCTCTTTTTGTCGTATAGTTACCTTCCCGTGTATAATCTAGTTCATTAGTTCACGACAATGAAAGGGTCTTTTCTATAAATCCAACTTTGATCTCCTACTTTTCTTCAGTCAAAATACTTTTTGTCCTCCTTTCTACATAGCTCTTCTATCACATCGTACCTGTTTTCAGTACGGTGTCCCTTCTAGGCCATAAATCCCTATTTGATCTTCAGATCTCACCCACAAATTTTACTTACTCTTCCTGTGATCTTTTTTTTTTAATCCAAATTTTTCATCCACTTTTGATTTGAACATTCATCACATTTGTTTAAAAAAGTACCCAGTACTAGACGTTAAATTACCCAGTGTGATCGTAATTTTTTCTGATCTGTTGTAGTCTTGTATAATATGGATCCTCCTATTCTTAATAAAACTCTTCGAAAAAAGACAGTATGCGTATACGTCGTACACACACACGGATACATATAAATCGACTCATTTTTTGACGTGTAGATCAAAAGAGTGACCTCTACCAAAAAATTTTTCGAACTTTCTGTAGTACTACCTGGTGTCTTACTTCAAACCTACAATAAAATTCGACCCTATCCTCAAGCTCCTCCATTCCCTTACGAGGTCCGTCTCTTTGTTGGAATTCTTTCCGGACTCCAGTCTCTCCATTGTCCTCTGGTACTCTTTTCCCTCACCGTTAGTCTCGTGTGACGATATCAGTCGTGTACATTCTACTAAGACTTTGTACAAGTAATCTATATTATTGTCCTCCACTAGAATGACGTTCCACAAAGGTACATCACTATCGTCATATACAGACTAACCTGTCTGACTTCTTTATGGATTTCCGTCAGTCTTACTTAGTCAAAATTTATAAAAGTTTTTCAAACCCTCGATCCTCTCATACTCTTACCCCTCTGGACAACAATTCCTGTCTCCATGTACTAAAGTACCTTAGAAGTAATTCAGTCGGTGTGTCCAACGTGTCAAGACTGACCTTAAGTCACCGTCGTCCCCGGTTGTCACAAACTCTCCCAACACCAGCACGTCACAAGACTGACCTGTCGAGGATCGCACGCCAAAACAGAAACCAGATCGATTACAAATTGTTACGAACATGGATAAAAAGTCGAACAAAGAAGTATGAAGGACTTTGAAGACTCAGTGTTTATAGAAAGTTATTTAATAAACAAAACGAATTTATTCGGTCTGAACCAAAGACGACGAACTTTGGTTCTTGAGACGGAATATATCAAAATGTAACACTTCAAAAACACTTTCAGTGGTTTCGGGATGTACCTTCATCGAGTAATAAACCTTAGAAGTTGTTTAACGAAAGTACACCATGTATTAGAGACCAACCGATCGTACTTTGTTATGACAACTCAAAACTTTGTCTAATAAATAACTTACGAGGTTCAGTGTGACTTCCGTCTTCTGTCGTATTTATTTCTTTCGTCGGAGAGAGAGAGTTAATATCTTTGTGGTATGTTGGTAAAGAAGATTCGTCTCTCGTAAATTTACTATTATTCTTACGTATTAAAATGGACTTTTAGGACTCTGATAAAGTGACTTTCTCTTTTATACTTGAACTTCTTATAGGAAAAATTCCAAGAAATAATTAGTTCTTCGTTGTTAATCTTGACCTTTACCCTGTTGACTGACCAAGTTTTGACCCTTTCCTCATACTACTCCGACATATCACAGTGGAACGAATAAATTGAATATACGTGTCATGTAACACACTTTACGATCCGACCTACTTCGAGTTCGATCTTAGTTCTAAAGACCTTCTTTATTGTTATTGGAGTCTATACATCTAGTATGGTGGGATTACCGTCTTTCACTTCTCCTTGATTTCTCGGAAAACTACTTCCACTTGTTCCTCTCACTTTTTCGACCGAATTTTAAGTTGTAAGTTTTTTGTTTCTAGTACCGTAGGTCCGGTTGATGAAGTATCGTTTTTCTACCCCTTTGCCACCTTTGTCACTGTCCAAAATAAAAGAACCCGAGGTTTTAGTGACACCTACCACTGACGTCGGTACCTTAATTATCCGTGAACAATGAACCTTCCTTTCGATACTGTTTGGATCTCTCGCATAATTTTTCGTCTGTAGTGAAACGGTTGTTTCCAGGTATATCAGTTTCGATACCAAAGAGGTCATCAGTACATGTCTACACTCTCAACCTGGTATTTCTTCCGACTCGTACTTCTTAACTACGAAAACATAACACCACGATCTCTTCTTAAAACTCTTAAGGAACCTGTCGCTTCTTTAGTTTGGACAGTTAAGATTTCCTTTGGTTGGGACTTATAAGTAACCTCCCTGACTACGACTTCGACGTTATGAAACCGGTGGATTACGTTTCTCGGTCGAGGAACCTTTTCTGGGACTACGACCCCCTCTTACTCCCGTTTTCCTCTTCTCCCGTCTCCTTCTCTACCAATCTGTCGTAGTCACTGAGTTTGGGACTCTCTATCAATTTCTATCCCCTCGGACCAAACTACGTCAGATACCCCAGTGTTTCTCATTCTGTAGTGTCGTTGATTGGTTGTCAATTAGTTAATTTTTCATATACCTTTCCTATTGACCTACCGAAGTCTTTTATGGGATTGATATAATAAAAGAAAAACTTATTTAGATTAACAGTTATATCGTAATTACATGGTGGAGGATTTCATATGCTACGGTACAATAATGTATACTAAGTCTACTCTCAAGACACTAGTCGAAAATTTTGTGGCGCAAAGTAAGGATCCCCTAAAGAGTCTTAGAAATTTTTGTCTTTGAATCTCAGGAGTTTTCTTCAAGTACATCACAAAAAGACGAACACACTAATGTCTTGAAAAAATCTCTTGATTGTAAAATACTTTTTGTAAACTATTTAAGAGATAACTCAAACTATTCAGACATTAAATTTCTAATACTCTTACGAAGGGTAACCAGTTCAGAATAACGTTACCTTTGGGTGTGTTACTTTTGGAGTTGTAAAATTTTGTGACTAGTAGAGACTGGTCCCCTATTAGAAGTTTCTCACCAACTATTCTCTTTTAATTTTCACAAAAGTTTTCTATAAAGAATTAAACCTGTTCTATATCATACTACAGAAATAAAGGTGAAACTGATTGTGATACCTCATTCACCCCCTTTACTCTAAGTTTTTTACCTCTACCCTTTCTTTTTTTTTAGTAGTAAATTTTTTTGACTAAAGAGTCAATGTAGTTTTTTAAAGTTGACTTACCCTGAGAGAGATGTACCATACGTTACAAAGGGTCGATCAAAGTAATGTCATCAGATTTAATAATTTATGGTATTTAACATTCTTAGATATCGTTACCTGTTCGGATACTTGGTCGGGTCATTTTTTATAAGAATCCTTTTGATAACGGTCCTTTATGTATTTACACACAAGGATGTCTTCATTACTATTTATCCTTGGTCTTACTTAATCTAATGGAAGAGGGAACTCATTTTTCGATAAGATGAGGTCGTGAGTCATGACTTTCCGTCAAAGTTGACTTTACATACAAGTGAATGACAGAGGGTAATTATTGTCATTAACAGGTATCAGTGTCTCTTTTTTTCATTTGTGCAATCCTAGTAGTTACTTTTCCTAATTTGTAAAAATATTCGCTACTGTGCATAGACACTCCCGATAGTAGTGGAGAACTCAGTTTGGGACACGTAATGCCGATGAACCGTTCCGACGACCACTGTCCTCGTTGTCGCTTGGTCCTAAATGATTGGTACGTGTCCGACGTTCCGGTACATGACCTACGCACTTTCAAGTACTATTTCTAGTCGTAGGGCTAGACCCTCTCATTCATCGTTTTTCGTGAACAATTATGTGTCTTCACCCTGAGAGTTATACTAGACTCAGTCCCTAGTTTGTGATCGACCGATAATTACGTGCCACGACTTTTACTTACACCTGATGAGAAAAGATTGTGTGTACCTTCACGTAGTTTATATTTCTCATCTTTCTGAGATTTTACTTGAAATCTCTTTTTTGACATGTATCAATTTACAGTCGTGACGTTTTAACGTCTTTCTAACTTTATCGAATTCGACTTTTAAAAAGAACAAAATAAAATTTTTCTACAAGTATCAGGAGATCGATGATTTTACAACTCACATTAAGTACCGTTGCGTTACAAAGAAATCATTTTTACTTTTACTACGATGTCTTAGAAATCAGTCTTCGTGATTTTGACTTTAACATTACTTTCCAAAATTCCTACGTAGAAGAAATAGGACTGGTTCCCACGTGCAAAGACTGTATTAATCGACCTCAACTCCTATATTAGACCCGTGTGTGTCTGACCTAGTTTCGATTAACCTGAAACACCGTTTACTTGAGCACTGGATCTGGAGTAATCAGTACTAGATTGATTGACTCAAACTCCCGGTGTCTTTTATATACAACCGTGTTCTATAAATGAAACTTAATAAAGACGTGAATTACCCGGGATATTAAAATTTCTCAGTTGAAAATCTCTACAACAAACAGATTGCAAAACACTTACTTACTTAAGTGACTAGAGTATAAATGCGTATATCTTCTGGGATCATAGTCACCACCCTATCGAAATTTTCCGTGTTCCGTTATACGTCTTAAGTCTTTTTTTTATTGATCTCTCGTTTTGACATATCATTATTGATTACAAATCACTTACAAAAGTTAAAGAGTCTTCGATATGTTTTGTGAAACCTATTTGATAGAGGTATAAAGTATTTGCTTCTCTCACTTCGTCCGACACAATAGAAAATGTTTTAGTGTGTGATCGTTAGTGGGATAAGATGAAACCCGGTTACTATTTACTGACACTATCTGTGTTGTTTCAATTAAAAGAATTGTGGGTAGGGTTGATAGGAAAAGGAAACGACAGTAGATGGTATATCTGTGTTTTCGATGTTTGGACGTAAGGATCTAAGGAGACGTCGATTAATGAAACAATGTGTCAATACCGGTTACTCTATATTTGTTTTTCCCTCGATCCGCAAAGACCCTTTCGGACACACACATATGTGTGTATAAATATACATGTCTACATGTACACGTATATGTTACATAGAAGAAAAAGGTGGAAGACAGAAGAACAACAGACCTTATGTCGACACTACCGACAATGGTTTCGTCTAAATGATGGTAGGGTCGTTTAGAAACGGGACTATAGGGACTCGACGATTACAGTCGTTGTCTGACTCTCCTTCATGGCAACACCTACAAAGATTTACGAGTAAAGGACAGTAGAAAACCATCGAATCGTGATTCGACCGAGTCCACCAGACTCAATTAGGATTACCTTCTTGTCCGACCCCCTGGACTTGAAATCTCCGTCGGTGAGGAGGGATCTATTCTTTCGGTACAAAAAAGATAATTTATTGGTCAATTACAAGTGATGGGGATGAGGGATCTTTATACCTCGTGAGACACTCCGGTCTCTAGATGACTTCGTTAAAGGTGCCATAGCAGGTCAGAATGATCTCCATAGACGACATACGGTCGAACATTTTAGAGAAGTTATTCCGAATAAAATATAAACGTGTGTATCACGATCAATGAACATGTTATACGATTGAGACCTAAAAAAACTGTTTTTATTTTCGGGATTAAACAAATTTAGAGACAGTATAAAAAAACCAAAGAATCGACTGACCAACGTCATTATTTGTATTCCATTTTGCAATACCTTATCTCTCACTATTACATCGGGAGGTCGCCCCAGACGATTCCGTAATGGCTCCTACAGAAACTTAATCCTCTTGTTTGATCCATCTTTTACCATGAACGAATTTGTTTCCATCTTTTATATTACTGAAATGAGACTCCAAGACCTTCCTTTATACAATGTTTGTTCCTACGTCGTTGTTATGTTGACTCACTGGAGGTCGTCACAGATCTTTGGGTAAATAGAAGGGACTATGGTATTTCCTGGTTCACCGTCCGTAGGAGTAAAAAAAACCCAGATTTACGGTTATTCTCAAATCTAAATACCATCTCTAAGGTTTTTGTCCGAGGTCTTACAGGACCGGAATATGTTGTTTCTCCATTTCTTATAAGTGTCACACAGATTATATATATTTCACAATATCTAAGTGATCTCATTGTCTTTACACGACTAGGAAGTAGTACACGGGAAGTGGACGATTCAGTGAAGTCAGCGTAGGCTGAGACACACTGGGGTATCTATCGTCGGGTGGTCCGAGAGGGTAGGGGCCCTAAGAGGTCCGTTCTTGTGACCTCGCCCAACGATAAAGGAAGAGGTTACGAACTTTCACTTTTCACTTTCACTTCAGCGAGTCGGGAAGTGGATTTGACTACATTTATTTTATTGTTTTACTGTTGTTAAGGGTAAGTCCTTCTCAAGAAGAATCATACTATTTATATATTTTCTTAGACAACGTGGTACCACCTTGATTCTCAGACCCATGTAACGATAAAAATGACATGTCCCCTGTTTATTCAATGGACGTCTCCTCCCGGTTCCAAGTGCTGTGTTTCCTCCTGCACTGTTCAGTCAGATGTTTCGATAACGATATGACCCACATCACCAAACCCTTGTCTTCTCTCTTCGTCTCTTACTATAAGGTCGTCTCCTTTGTTTGGTGCCCAGGTTATTATGTCTCCGTACTTTCCCCTTTGTTCATGTTTTAACCAACAAGGATCTTGTCTACCTTCTATTTCGGTCCCTCTATTCTTCCCCCCACCCCGCCCCTGGTTCTGTCTGTCTGTGTAAAATGAAATATCGATTGTATCCAAGATTTCCGTCACCACAACATCCGTCTAAGTCACTGGTTTTCGTTATTCTTTTGTTCTCTGCTCAGTTCTAGTTACTTCTTGAAAGTCAAAACATAGTAGATGACATTTGGTCCAGGACACGTTCGACAAAATGTATGAGACGGAATTTAGAAGTGTTATTCGGTCATTGTCATTCAAATAATAGGAGGGTGAAAGGTCCTTTCTTATTATTTTCGTGTCTTATCAACTCATGGAACTGGGACTAATATTTTGATTATCTATCAATTTGGTCCTAAAATTCTACAAATCGATATTATTCTTATTTACGTGAAAGATGTATGATATGTGTGAAGACGGCAATCTAAATAACGTCACTTTGTTGTTGTTTTTGGTGTGTTTTTAGGGACGAGGAGTACCTCGAATGTCCAACCACAGTACCCCCAGATACTTTAGTGGGTTCTTTTGTAATCCACGTCATTCTTAATTCTTTCGTCTCTAAGAGTTGGATTCCGTGTCGTCGGACCCCGTCTTCTCAGTTATTCTCTTAGACTTAAGTAATGTCTGGCTCTCTAGATTGTCTAACCTTTACTTTTGGACACCCTTTACTTTTGTTTACACCACTGAATATTGTCAAGAATCAGGGAAATAAATATTATTGTAGAACTTAGAGGTTCACCGACTTTTTGATTACTTTTTTTATATGTTTGACTGTAATAACAACTACGTTTCCTCTATCTCACTCTCAACCCCTCCCTCCCCTTCAAGTCCGTCCTTTTATTCTAAATAACTCATAGACCGTGAAAATGTATCTCATCAATTCATGGAGTAAATTATTTGTGTGTGTGTGTGTTTTTGGAAGAGGATTAGATGATTATGTCATCTAAATATAATGAAATGTCTTCTGTGTGTTTTTAAGTGGAATAACTATTTTTGTTTTTCGTACCTAAAATCTTCCATAATAATACTATGTCTTTAGTGGTTGTTCCCCCATACAAAAAGAGTTGGTTCTCTTTTAGTAAGTACCCATGTTGTAAAATTTTAAAATTTTATAAGATGACCCCATCTTTAAAATTTCATAAAATTTGTATAAGATGACCCCATCTTTAAAGTTTTATAAATTTTTTATACGATGATTCCTTTTACTCGTGGATAAAATTTGTTTGTATTTGTTCCGAGTTTTGTAGTCAAATTCAAGTTATTACAATGAGACCAATTTTTTTTTTTATGACACTTTCGTTCCTTTCTTGAACCCTACTCGTCTCCCACAGTCCTTCGCGTAAGGAAAGAGACTTACGCCCTTACTTCTGCCGAGGGGGTGTACTTGAATGTAGCGAGGTAACCATATCTGTCACAGTGAGGGAAGGTGCATGACGTGGACTCGACCTATCTGTACGACGTGGACGACGTGCCAGACGTGGACGACGTGGACCTTCCGTTTGTGCTCCTGGACCACTCTCCGCGGACACTGTCTCGCTTCCGCGTCGCGGCCTAAATGACGTTTCGAAAAGGATCCCATGACTATTTGGGTTCTTGCAAAATATTACTTTTGGTAATCCAAGTACGATTAAAGTCGTATTCATGTACGACCCAGGTTTCCAGGTCTAGTTTACATCGTAAATACGACTTATTTAAGACATTGTAAGAACGTTCATACATACATATATGTGTGAAGTTCACAAATCTCACTTTAAGACTTTCGAGACGTGAATAAAACTACCAACTGTTTTAAGAGAAGTTGGACCGAACATTTACGATGTAAATAAAAAATTAATTTTTTAAGTGTCACCTTTTCGAGTTTATGAATGTACATCTTTTTTTATGATATTATTTGGGGTACATGAGTAGTAGGTTGTATTTGTTGACAGTGGTCTAGAAGGAGAAGTCGGAGAGTGTCCTAATAAATTTTTGTTCACATCTTGAATGTCGTAAAATGACCATTATAAAGTAAAAAAGAATTCTCTTTTCTCGATGACAATTGTACTTATGTTATGATTGTAGTATTTATTTTGTAATTGTCAAGGAATTATAGTATATTTTGGGATACAAACAAGTTTACAGAGATTAATAAGGTTACAAAAGAATTTTCAGTCGAACGAGTTTAGTCTAGGTTCGTTCCAGATGGGCAATGTAAACCAACGATAAAGGAAAGAAAGAGAAAATCAGAGATTGTCAAAGGGTAGGAAAAATATAAACTGACAATCAATAAACACTGACTTTTTTGATCTAGTCAATAGATGATCTTAAAGATCTTGCGATTTAAACGGATTATCGTAGGGACTTTACGACGAATTATTTAAGGGGATAGAAGATATGAAGGATGTTTACTTATCAATCTAGTCCCTGGGACTAGTCTAAGTTAAAACTTTTTCGACACATGATAACATAGTATATTCAACGGTGACTTGTCGACCAACAGAGAGTAAGACGTCATAATAAACTAGTTCTCGAAGTCCACAACAGTCGACCAAAGTGACCAATGTTACAAAGGATAGGTACAAATGAACTCCTATAGTGATCAGTAACTACTAGAAAAAGACATCGTTAATGAAATTAATTATTTTCCAAAGTTTGAACACCATTAGACTAAGACGATAAGAGAGAAGTAAGTACTTATCTTAAGATATTTTCTTAAGAATAATTATAAACTAATGAGACTTAATTCCAAACATGTCCTTCTTGTCCTATTTACGTACTAAAGTGATAAATAGCCATGAGTCTTATTACTAAAATAAGGGAATCGAGGGAGGGGTTCCACTGGTCACAACGAAAGTCAAACTAGAACGAACATAGGGAATTCTGAAAATCGAAAACTTGTATAATATATATATATATATAAAAAAAAATTGTCTCGTTAGCAAAAAAAAGGGATGTTAACAGGGTAAAAACTGATTACCATCACGGAAGTACCCCCGAAAGGACCACCGAGGTAGTCATTTCTTAGGTGTTACGCCCTCTGGACCCAACCTAGGGACCCAACCCTTCTAGGGGATCTACTCCCGTACCGTTTGGTGAGGTCATAAGAACGGACCTCTTAGGAGTACCTGTCTCTTCGGACCGTCCGATGTCAGGTACCCCAGCGTTTCTAGACCTGTGTTGATTGACTGATTCGTGTCGTGTATGTGTCTCGTCACGGAAGCACTGGTGTCATAGAAAGAATTAAGAGTGTAGACAGGATCTGGACTTTAGTTGGTAAAAAATTTTTGGGGACCCAGAAGACAAAATCAACATTATATTTATACATCTTTGACGAACTCTTTCGTTAAATGGTTGTCCGTTTGATAAACTGTGGAAACACTAAAGAAGATGTCTTTATAAGTAGTATACTTCTCAACGATATGTTATAATAAAAATTTTTATGTCGAATATTCTTGTTATTCTTCCTTTTTGGAATTACTGACGTTTTCACCTCATTAATTTATATCTACTAGTAAGATATCTTATATACCAACTATTATTTTCTTACACTTCACTTCAACGAGTCAACACAGATTGAGAAACGTTTGGGTACCTGACGTCGGAGGGTGTGAGGAGGTAGGTACCCTAAAAGGTCCGTTCTCATGACCTCACCCAACGGTAAAGGAAGAGGTCCCATAGAAGGACTGAGTCCCTAACTTGGGCCCAGAGGACGTAACGTCCGTCTGTGAAATGGGAGATTCGGTGGTCCCTTCGGGTTATATTCTTATTTAATTCTAATTATATATGATATAATCATCCTAGAGATTCTGTATAAGATTCACTTTTACAACGACTTTTGATGAATTGTTACGCACGAGTCAGTGATTCAACACAGGTTGACAAACGTTGGGGTACTTGACATCAGGTGGTCCGAGGAGAGAGGTACCTAAAAGGTCCGTTCTTGTGACCTCACTGAACAGTACAGGAAGAGGTCTCCGAATGTTACATTGAACTAAATGCATATATACACGTATATACCCGTGTACACGTATGTTTACACGAATTTATATATTTCCTTATATCTTCTTACGTGTGACTTAAAGATTTGTACCAATGAAAGGACTCACTGTAATTTACTCTACCCTCTGTTATTTACTGATTGTAGGAAATACTTAAGTGTAGACATAAAATATATAGAGTTATATACTTTCCTGAAAGTGAAGACCGGTGCTACCTCATTTATGATGACCTTTACGGGAGGGGGACATCTGTTCATCTTTTCATCTGTTTTACACACTTTGTCATAAAAGTCAGTAAGTTGTTTTTCCGTAGTACGCTAAGACAAGGAATTGTCTTCCTTTTGTTTGTGTCACTTGGGAAACTACTAGAACCTCTGGTCCTACGTCTTATATCTCGTCCTTACCTTTTGTTTCGTCTCGTAGCACTGGATTGACTCCACTCCTCTATGACTTAAACCCCTTCCGGCTCAGTGGACTTCAAACTGCTGTCATAGTCTTTCCTTCAATTCATCTCTTTGTCTAGGTCTTTACAAGTATCTCTAGGGGAACTACGGCTAATGATTCGAGGTGTACACGTCCCTGTGTCTCTACAAGTTCAAGACTGGTAGGTATCACAGTACTGGAAAAACTTGTCGATCCTGTAAGACATCTTTGTGGTCTCCCGTCTCGGTATCATAAGATTTGATACAGATCTTATTTTGATGAGACGTACGTACGATTCACCGAAGTCAGCACAGGCTGAGAAATGTTGGGATGACTGGTATCGGATGGTCCGAAGACACAGGTACCCTAAGAGGTCCCTTCTTATGACCTCACCCAGCGGTACGGGAGGAGGTCCCCTAGAAGAACTGGTTCCCTATCTTGGACCTAGAGGATACAGAGTTTTTGATGAAATACAGGTGGGATTGTTTAGATTTTCTTTTCGGAACTATTATAGGTGTTCATTGACGGATATACCTTGATTTAAATTGTAAACATTTCCTTCTATATTTTTTAGGTCTGTATATTTTGGTATTCTTAGTGTCACAGATAGTAAGTTTTTTTTTATTAATACTGTATACATTCTTCGTCCTTTTACACTAGCGATTACTCCTTCTTTTAGTTAGTTGTCTTTGTTTAGATCTTTACTTTCTATACTTCACCGTCTCTCTGCAATTTTGTTGATAAGATTTATCGGAACTCTAAATTTCCTTTTACGTTTGTACCATTCTTTCTTTCTTCGATATTACTTGACTCAGTTTAAACACCTCAACTTTTTATGTCATAGACTTCACTTTTTAAACGAGTTACCTTAACTCTCTAATGTATTACGTCTTCTTTTCTGTTCAATTCTACTTTTGAGTCGTTATTTTTGATAAACGTCCGGTCCTTTTTTCTTTATTACTTCTTGTCTCTTTTTGTCTTTTTATAGTTCATCAGATTTGTTACATTGACATCAGGGTTTTCTCCTTCTTGTCTTTTATATAAACTTCCTTCTCACCATATTTGAATGTTAAAATAATTTTGATATTTGTGTCTAGATTCTTCGAGTTATATATTCAGTTACATATCTGTTTACTTTTGGTGTCATTTCACGTAATATTAATTTTTCACGATTTCCTCTTTTTAAGGATTCGTCTGTCTTTTGTCTATGTAACATATGTTCCGTTGTCCATAATTTTACTGACTTTTGAAGGGTCAGTTTTTTATGTTCGGATTCTATTAGTTTATCGTACATAAATTACGTCACTCTCTTTTTGAAGTTAGTTCTTAAGGTATTAGTCACTTTATAAGAAGTTTTTACTTCTCTTTTAGGAAAGAAACTGGTTTTGAATTCTAGTAAGTAAGACGAGATCGTCTGGAGGTCACTTCCCTTGGTGTTTTCTCTCAAAACCTGATTTCCTTTTGTTAAAGTCTACCTTTTACCCTGAATGTGTTCTTTACTCCTCGTGATCTACCATTTAGACATCCACTCCATTAAAACTAATAAAAGAGTAGAAAATTAAAGATATTTTCTATTGACAGACATGTCTCATTTTTATTGTTATACATATATTGTCCCGAATAGTGTATACGTCTTTATTTTACATTCATACTGTTTTTATCGTGTTTTCTTTAATATGAGTCAAATTTAGAACTAACAGTACTACCGATTTTTACATTTGAGATTGATATATGAGAGGTGGTCCTGTGTAAAATTTATATGTTTCTGTCCAATTTTTATTTTCCTATACTTTTCTGTCGAAACCGTTTGTGGTTAGTGTTCTTTCTCACCGATACAATTGTAGTCAGTCTCATCTGAAGTTCTGTTGGTTATGATGGTTTCTTTTTCTACCTTTAAATTATTTTTTAATAGTTCTTATTTATTATGTAGGATATACAGAAACGTAGATTCTTGTCAAAGTTTTATTGTACTTCGTTTTTGACTTTCTTAACTTACAATTGGTCAAAGGAAACACCTCCGGTTATACCTTACCAACGTTTAAGTCAATTAAACCTTTATCCTCTTGAGTAAAATCCAGAAATACGACTGCGAACGACAAATATATAACCCTCTCAGTTAGGTGAATTGATTATTAAAAAACACACACATTTCTTTTTGATATGGATGAGACAGTTTCTCTTAACACTCTTAGATTTTGATGATTTATATTTGTTTTCGTAAAGTATCCATATATACTATTAATATTATGTAAAACTTATTACTTTGTAATAATTTATGAAACTTTATTCTTGGAACAGAAGATGTAGACACATTAAAAGTAGAAATATAAGGTGAACCAAAGTAGGTATTTATACATGTTATTTACAAGTAGTTCTCAAGGAAGTTTAGTACTTTAAGATATTAATTTCATCTTTACTTTGAGTTTCACAGTACTTAGAACCTTTTCTTAAAACTCATCTACGACCGATTGAGTAGATTCTGTAGTTATGTATTTATACCGAGAACTAATGTAACTCTGAATTGACATGTCACATTTTTATCTCATATTAAGAAACGTAATAGATGGTTCAATTTCTTGACTACTTCATTTATTTTCTGGATAATTATCTTTTATCTTTTTGTGATTTTTATTACTTAATATCGTATATAACCTCTATTGTGTTAAAAGGAATAATAGGTCTGATTAGTAATGTTTGATCCGACTTCTCCGGAACTTTGTTTAATCACTACTCTTTACCTTAACGGATGTCAAACTATTTCATAAAAAAGTTCCATATTACTGTAACTTCCTTCATTTTCTCCTCATTTCTCGTCTTTTTCTTTCCTCTTTCCTTTTTATTGATGGAATACAAACATGCAGAGTAAAGTGGTTACTTTTTAACTCCAGGAAAATTAAAAATTAACTCCCAATAAACTGACAGAAAGGAAACACCCCCTCCCCTTTCACCTCGGGATAGTAACCATTTCCAGTGACCTCTCCGTGTCTTTACGAGGGACGGATAGAGTTTTAATAAGTCTAGATCCTTCTCTCTATATAGATGTTTTATTGAGATAACTCTGAATATTTAGGTCAGTGTCCTACCTTTACGTGTACATCTCGGAAAACATGTAAAACTATGTGAAGGGGTTTGGGTTGTGGAAATATGATATATATAACGTGTTATTAATTTATTGTGGGACATGGATCGTTTCCTTTACGAGTCACTTATAAACACGTCAAATATTATAGAAGATTTACACCTGTACATAAGTAAAAAATTTTTTTGTGGTTCTTTATGAGTACTAAGGTTTCGCTTAACTACACTAATGAAAATTACGGGAAATTACACAGTAATTTCTGGTTTCCATTTTAAAATTTTCCTTCAACGTACGATAAAAGAAAAAGGATTTCATTAATTGACACTAGAATTTAAACAAGTTTATAATAAAATATGGTAGAAAAACAATTTATAATTAAAGATAAGTTTATAAATGATTTAACGATAGAAAACATTCAAGTAAAAGATAAAATGAACGGTTAGCGTCACGTCCTTGACAAGTCCAATCGTTACGACTTTCTTTCCTTTTGCTCGTAGGATATCCGTAGAATAATGATAAAGGTCATTTTCATAAAAGATAGGTAGAGACACTTTAGATATTTGACAGTGTAAAATGACGGATGGGATGGTTCAGGAGTCCCCTTTCCTCTTACTAACTTTTTTGGGATGTCCTTCAATTAAAAGAGAATTAAAATAACATAAAGGTTCTTTTTAAGAGTCTTCACAAAGGTTTCTCCTACTTGTTTATTAAAAGTGGTGAACTTAAAATTATTTGTTGTTTAACCATTTTTATACTTAACTTTTCTCTACCTTAATTGTCTTTATTTGGTTGTTAAAGATGTTAATTTACTGGAACCCAATTAAAAATTTTCCGATGTATTATGTATAGTCTTACAACGACCCTTACTTCAGTTTGGTATTGTAAGACATCTTCTTTAAGTAAGTAAAAAACAGTTGACTTCCCTTTTTTTAGGAGGTTTATATTTGTATACATTGTTACATATATGTAAATATGTGATCTACTTAATTTGTTGAATTATTTATGAGAATGATTATGTGTGAATTTACCTTCGTGAAGTAATGATAAGTTTACATCATACTGTTTACGGAAAGGAATAAAATGACGTAAAAATATTAAGAATAAAAATATTTTTCTTCACTTATGGTTTTGTTTGATGTATGTTGTCCTTTTACACGACCAAGTTGTCTTAGTTAATCATATAAAACTCCTGTTTAAATATGTTATACAACAAAACCTACACGATGTTCTTTTTATTTTACTTAGTGTGAAGTTTTGTCATTACGAAAAGTTGTCATTTACTTTAGTAAATATTAACAATTCGAATAATCAGTCAATTCTTATTGTGATCAGAGAGATTTTACAGAAATAATACAGTTCTATAAGTAACGGAAAGAACATATTTTCGTAAGGAATGTGTACACCGACCGTATTTTGCAGATTGAAATCATGACTCTTGACAGTTTTTGACGTTATTCTACTGAAATTATTTGGGCGTTCTCTATACTTTCTCGAGAGTCTTCTAATTTTTGTCCCCTATAATCTTGTCGATGCAATCTCTGACGATACACTGACTGGTTTTCACTCCGTCTTTCTTTTTCTAGTTGTGACCTTGTCGATAATTATTTTCCCGTCTCCCCTTCATTCTGTAGGTCTCATCGTCGTCTCTCAATTAATCTTTTTGGTGGAACACTCTTTTGTCTTTCTTGATTAAGTTATTAAGACCTGCTCTTTTTGACATCCCTTAACTTCCCTGACACCTTTCTGTCAGTTTTTCAAGTTACTGATGTCGTAATCCCGACGGAGTTTTTCTACATCGTTGTTGTTGTTTCCTAACATTCCCCTTAAAGAAATCTTCGTGCCAATACCCTTGTCTTTAGTTTTGGGCTTTTGGTGACAAAAGTCAGAACCAATTTTAATTTTTCATTAGTATATAATGTCTCCACAAATTATTTAGAACGACTCTTTCTTAGGGTGTTTATAATACTTCCAAGTTTCAAGTAAACGTCCATGGTCTACCAATATGCAAAACTAGTGTTCTAGTACCACTTGTTTTTCGTACCAATTCACTGTCTTGTCCAATTTTTTAATGATGATTTTATAAGAGGAATACAAACGACTTTTGTTCTTCAAAGGGATCTAGAAATAACAATTAAATGGTTCAAGAAGGACCCTATAAGTTACTACTGATATTTTAAGGACAAAATAGAAGATTCTGACCATCGGGAGGTGAAGTTTCTTACACTACTTGTACTTGACAACCTTTTATTCTATAACAAATAAATTTACTGTCTCAAGCAAAATACGTCTTTTACCTTAGACAAGTAAATGTAACATTTTAAATTTATCCTGAGAGTGAATTTTTGATACAACGTGAAACAAAAAAAGTCTTTGTGAGTCTAAAAAACCTATATGAAAAGAATATCGTCTGAGATGCATTTATTTTCTACGAAGATCGTGTAAGTCTAGGTTGTTTGTAGTACTTCGGACGAAGTAGTTATCCTGATCTCCATTTGTTTACATATCCTTGATAAATGATTTTAATATACTAACAATGTCTGTTGATTTTCAATAATACTTTTAATAACAATATGAACCTGAAGTTTATCTCAGTATACTTTCGATTATTATGTCACCATTCATTCCAGGACCGAGTGAAAGAGTATGAAGACTGGTGTACTTTTACTCAGTTATCCCTTACTTAATAAAGTTATTTAGTGTTGACGGATGGTAGATAGAAGGGGGTTTTATGGATCAATCGAAGTTTCTTGCCTTCAATGGACCATTTCCACTTCGTTCAAGGACTTCTGTTCTCACCTTCACGAAGACCCTCCTCCCTACACCGGTTCTCTTCTAAATCGAAAATTCCTAAAGAGTTATTGTTTAAACTATCTATAAAGTATTTTATATATTTGAATGAAAACACTTAGTTTTTTTTTTTTGGTTGTTTCATTGTTGATGAAAGATGTTCACTCATTGTAAAAGACAGTACTAATGTTGTGATTTGTAAAAGGAACCCCGGGTCATCCTGTCTGGTTATTCTAGGATGATTTGATTCATTATTAAAGCTCCCCTTCTTTAAATCATTTATTGTGAGACCACTGGACTACCCCGTTTACTCGAGTCATATGGTTAGAGTGACGGTATAATCTTCTTCTGAAACCTTATCCTCCGATGAAGTCAGAAAGATCATTTTCCAGTTAGATGATATCTTAGATATCTTTGAATCTTATAGTTATTTACATTCGTCGTGTAGTCTTTTAGATTGAGACGTGTTTTATGTGAAGTGTTGAGCTCTGAGTGGTAATCTTATACGTAAAACTTACATAAGGTACCACTCTAGGGTATCCACGTTTGAGTATACACGTGGGTCACATATGCCGTTAATTCATACAGATGTTCTATCCTGTCTACAACTAAGGGTCACCCACCTCATGTACTTTAATTGTCTTACTTATTAATTTGAATTCACAGTCGTCTGTTTCGTGACATTGGATTTTTTCGTCTTAATGAATCAAGATATACTAACAATTTGATCGTGACTTTGATAATCATCACTGTACGTTATAATAAAGTAAACAAGGAGTGTTAATAAGATTCTACTTAATTTCTACCATCCGTAAAAACGGGGGTAAAATATTTACCATTATATTCATGTTGTATATCACTGTTGGGTTTCTATACCACTGTCCATCGTCACTAAACTAATACTTAGGTTAGAATCTTAAGAAAGATTTTATGGTCACAAAGACGTTTATACCCTAATTATTATGATCACTATGTCTCCGTTTTATTATTTACTGATATTTTGTTTACGATTCTTAAATAAGGTAAAAGTTAGTAAAAACTACATAGGACTATACAGTTCCTTTTCCGGAGTCAGAAAACTAAGTCAACGAGTAGTACAGACTGAGAAACGTTGAGTTACCTGACGTCGTACGGTCCTGAGGGACAGACAGTGGTTGAGGGTCTGAAATGAGTTTGAGTGCAGGTTACTCAACCACTACGGTAGGTTGGCAGAGTAGGAGACAGTAGGAGAAGAGGACGGAGGAAGTTAAAAATGGTCGCAGTCCCAGTAAAGTATATTCAGTCAAGAAGTGTAGTTCACCGGTCTCATAACCTCGAAGTCGAAGTTGTAGTCAGGAAGGTTACTTATAAGTCCTGACTGAAGGAAATCCTACTGGCCAACCTAGAGGAACTCAGGTTCCTTGAGAGTTCTCAGAAGAGGTTGTGGTGTAAACTTTTCGTAGTTAAGAAACCACGAGTCGAAAGAAATATCAGGTTGAGAGTGTAGGTCTGCACTACTGACCCTTTTGTTATCGGAACTGATCTACCTGGAAACAACCGTTCCATTACAGGGACAAAAAATTATATGACAGATCCAACCAGTATTGAAAAGAAGGTTTCTCATTCGTAGAAAATTAAAGTACCGACGTCAGTGGTAAACGTCACTAAAACCTCAGACGGTTTTACTTCAGATGGTAATAAAGGGGTAAATAAACGGTATTTCACTACCGTAGTCTACTGTACTAGAGTCAAAAGACTTACAACTCGAAATTCGGTTGAAAAAGTCAGAGGGGAAGGTGAAAGTAGTTCTTCGGGAAATCAAGAAGAAGTGAGAGACTGTATTCGTACCACAGTAGACGTATAGACTCCAATACTATAAAGAGAGTCGTTAGAACTAAGGTCGAACACGAAGTAGGTCGGGTCGTAAAGAGTACTACATGAGACGTACATTCAATTTATTCGTCCCACTGTTGTATGTCGGAACTGTATGAGGAAAAGGATGACCTTGGTCAGACAACAAGGTACAGTTCAAGATTGACAACGAAGGACTGGACGTATGTCTAAAGAATCCTCCGTCCAGTCCACCAGACCATAAGGGTACAGAAATCCTTAAAAAGTGTCAGAACACTAGGTGTGACAGTTTCCGAAACCATATCAGTTATCGTCTTTATCTACATAAAGACCTTAAGAACACGAAAAAACTACTAGGTCACTTACTACCGTTAAACTAGAGACTAAGAAGACGGAAAAGATTTTGGTCGCACTTGTAGACTTTCAAGTTCCAAATGTATGCCAACTTGGGACCGAACCTTTTAAAACTCGTAATGAAATGATCGTACACTCTACTGACGTTAACACACCATCAAACTTGTAAGAAACCGTAATGGAGTGAAACCCTAACCTTACTTTTGACTGGAAAAGGTCAGGACACGGTGATGACTCAAAAGGTTTGAACGACCGTAAAACTCACGTCGAGAAAGTGTCGTAGTAGAAAATACTAAACTTTTTCAAGTTGACCTTAAGGTAATCGATGTGATCGAAATAAGTATCGCTACGAAGGATCCCGGGTGAACTGAAGTGTAAGGTCCTACAGACCGAGATCCATTCACCAGTGTGGTAGCACTAATCGACCCAGTACTTCTACAAAAGACATGTCAAGAAGTCACATAAGAACGGTGAGAAGAATTATGGAAGACGAAGAGAATCCAGGTATGGTAAAGACAGGAAATAACACGGGTAAAAACGTACTTTACAAGGGAACCACAGAGATTAAAAGAACTGCTCTAGAGATCAGAAAGGGTAAGATAACAAAAGGAGATAAAGAAACGTGACTAGTGACTCCTTCCGAAAGAATAGAGACGAACAAAAAGAAACCTTGAGACGTAAGTTTACCCATATGGCAAGGAAAAGAGGAAACGAAAAGCGAAGAGAAGAAAAGTGTCGATAAACATTCAGGAGGAGTCTGTCAGTAAATGGAAAAAACGTATTGAAAAAGAACGTTTACCAGAACTAGGGACAAAGGACACGTTACAGTACTAGGAGGTAGTTATCAATTAGTCCGTGATAGATAGTCTAGATCAGGGAACTTAGATAAACAGTGAAGGTGACATATTAGTATTCCCTAAACTAAATCCAGTATGGACTTACCGGATCACCAAAAGGGATGAAAGAAGTTAAATTCAGACTTAAACCTTCATTTATTCCTCAAGTACTACACTTGGTGTCAGTCGAGGGCAAAAAAAAAAAAAAAAAGGACTGACGTATCTCGAAGGGGTGGGAACCGACGTTTCTTATGTTAGTTAGACTAAAGGCATAACTGGTAGACCAGTACAGGTACCCATCTCACAAGAGAACATAACAACCTTCTCTTACAAACGATACTGGTCACGCAAGAGAACCGTTTTGAGATAATCAGAAACGGGACGAAGTAAGATATGAGGTTCCGGTTTAAACGGACAATGAGGTCCACAAAGAACTGAAGGATAAAAATGTAAGGTCAGGGGATACTACTTTTCCTGTAGAAAACCCCCACAGATCTTCCGGTACATCCAGAAGTGTCTTGGTAAGTTGAAGTCGAAGAAGTCGTAATGACCACCCCGTATCTGAACCTAATGATACTATCACTGACCAAACGGAACCTTTGCTTGTCTCTAGTAAGACGGCAAAAACTCTAACGTAGGTCCATGACGTAAAGTCTGAGCAAACAAATGATACTACCGATGAGGTAAAGAAGATTCCCTAAAAACGGGTATCATCATCTATATTACCAGTAGACTTAATTTAAGTGGGTAAGGTCAGAAATGGTGGAGCTAAGACCTTTAGTCCGAGGTCACAACCTACAACAGTTCGCTTTCGTAAATCGGTTTAGTATATTATAAAGTAAAATACATCATGTCTACCATTTCTTAGACGGACGTTACGTCCTCTGGATCCCAGCTAGGGACACAACCCTTCTAGGGGACCTCTTCCTTTGCTGATAGGTGAGGTCATAAGAACGGACCTCTCAGGGTACCTGTCTCCTCAGAAACAGGTACCCCAGTTTTCTCATCCTGTGTCGCTGATTGTGTGTGTGTGTGTGTGTGTGTGTGTGTGTGTGTGTGTCTCGAAATACAAATAGAAGGTAAATACAGTTCCCTGTATAAAAAAAAAAAGTGAAATCCGTCTTTGTATTACAAGAGAAATAATTTAATTACATTCATTAAAATATCTTTTGATCATGTATTTTTATATCACCTAAGACGTCTTTAATTTTTAGGTAATTAGTCAAACGTTTTCTGACTTTGAACTTTTATAAGATGATGTATAGTTTGTGTTATTTAGTATGATAATTATTACTGGTGGTTTTCCGAAAGGTTAAATCTCTTGAAATGTAAAGGATGTCTTAAGTATGTTAATCAACGAAGTAACATAGTTGAATGATGAATGTATTTAAAGATTTACTCATGTCATCGGTATTATGATAGTATCGTTCTCAGTTCAATCAAAATTTCCTTTAAAACACATAGTGAATGAAAAATCGTTATAAAGTAAATAAGATTATGATAATGTTATCTTCAATATGTATTTATGTCAACGTATTCTAAGTTTGTTTTTCTTATTAGTGTCATTTTACACTGAGAGACACAAGTTTAGTGAGTCCGTAAAGACTGAGAAAGGTTGAGATACCTGACGTCGAGTGGTCCGAGGAGGGTGGAGTACGAGTGTGAGGGTCGATAAGGACAAGGACGTGTATTACTGATTGTTTGACATTCTGTTTTACGTAAAGAGGCTGTCAAGCCAAGTCAAGTCAGCGAGTCAGCACAGACTGAGACGCTGGGGTACCTGACGTTGTGCGGTGCGAAGACACAGGTAGTGTTTGAGGAGCTCGAATGAGTTTGAGTCAAGTAGTTCAGTCACTACGGTAGGTTGGTAGATTAGGAGACAATAGGGGAAGAGGAGGACAGAAGTTAGAAAAGGTCGTAGACCCAGAAAACGTTACTCAGTTAATAAACGTGGTTCACCGGTTTCACAATCTCGAAGTCGAAGTCGTAGTCAGGAAGGTTACTTATAAGTCCTGACTAAAGTGAATCCTAACTGACTAAACTAGAGGAACGTCAGGTTTCCTGAGAGTTCTCAAAAGAGGTTTTGGTGCCAAGTTTTCGTAGTTAAGAAACCACGAGTCGGAAGAAATACCAGGTCAAAGTGTAGGTATGTACTGATGACCTTTTGGGTATCGAAACTGATCTACCTGGATGGAAACAACCGTTTAATTACAGAGCCGAAGAATTATACGATAGATCCAACCAGGAAAAGAAGGTTCCTCGTTCGTAGAAAATTAAAGTACCGACGTCAGTGGTAGACGTCACTAAAACCTCGGGGGGTTTTATTTCAGACGGTGACAAAGGTGACAAAGGGGTAGATAAACGTTACTTCACTACCCTGGTCTACGGTACTTGAATCAAAAAACTTACAACTCAAAATTGGGTCAAAAAAGTGAGATGAGAAAGTGAAAGTAGTTCTCCGAGAAATCAAGGAGCAGCAAAAGACTGTATTCCCACCACAGTAGACGTATAGACTCCAATAACTATAAAGAGGGCCGTTAGAACTAAGGTCGAACACGAAGTAGGTCGGACCGTAAAGTGTGTACATGAGACGTATAGTCAATTTATTCGTCCCACTGTTTTATATCGGAACTACAAGAAGAAAGAACTAAAGTATGGTCAGACGACAAAGTACGTGTCAAGATTGACAACGAAGAACTGGACGTATGTCTAAAGAGTCCTCCGTCCAGTGCACTAGACCATAAGGGTAGAGAAATTCCTAAAAGGTCAAACACTAGGTGTGTCAGATATCGACACCGTATCAGTTATTTCGTCTTCATCTACAAAAAGACCTTGAAAGAACGAAAAAGACACTAAGATACTAAGTTTAACCTACGACCGCTAAACTAAAGACCAAGGAGACAAAAAGAATTTAGGTCGAACTTGTAGACCTTCAAGAACCAAGTACATGACAACTTCGGACCGAACCTCTTAAAACTCGTAATGAAACGATCGTACACCCTACTCACGTTAACACGTCATCAATCTCGTAAGAAACCGTAACGAAAAAACCCCTAACATTACTTTTGACTAGAAAAGATCAGGACACCGAAAACGACTCAAAAGGTTTAAAAGACCGTATAACTCACGTCGTGAAAGTGTCGTAGTAGAAAATCCTAAACTTTATCGAGTCGACCTTAAGGTAGTGGAGGTGATAGAAACAAGCATCACAAGGAGGTTATAGGAAGGTCATTTAAGTGGAAGTACATACAAAAACAAAAGTATGATCGGTCCTTTCAATTGTGATAAACGATGTTCTCTGTCGAAAGTTTACAGACACGAAATTTAGGATTCAATGGGTGGATGTCTCCCATGTTCCTCGGGTGCTAGGTGTACAAGTGAAATCTCTGGGACTAATTGTTCCGAGATGGTAAGACATGAACACACTGGAATTACATCGAAATCTCCTCGATTCTCTGACATCTCCACCGTAGTACCGAGGATTTATGGTACTGAGTGTGTATTACGTAAGGTGAAAACGAGTGTTAGGTGATAGGTCTTATACGGTGTCCCGGGTTGGATTTGTATTCCCTTTTATGTCTCGACTTGAATATATATACAATGTTATGGTAAAACAAGTTATCATGTATATACTTAAGCCACTTTCTCTTACACGAAAGGACGGTATATGAAAAGAAGCAGAATTACTATATGAGTCTCGAGAAAAGTTCATACATACATACACATGTACGTGTCTTGATAAAAATAACCAAAGTGTCATTCATATCGTGTCGATTTAGTGAATTGGTAAGGTGATAACTACTTATAAGTCCGATGAAAACGAGATGATATTTTTTATGATATTTTTTTTCTTATGTAGATTGAAAATTAGTTTGTAAAATACCTCCACTAAGACAGGTATGCAAATGACCGGTAACCCAAGAGTACAAGACACTTGTCGGATAAGTATAGGATACAACTGAATCGATAACATGAAAGAAGGGAATTACTATATGTCTTAGAACAATTATTTGTACTACTTTAAAAATACATGAACTATAAAAAAGGAAATTGAAATGAATACCACAAACAATTGATAATGAACCGTTTTATATAGTTCCAAAAAGGATATTTGGAACACTACAAAATATAAGATGTATTCTGTTAGAAGGAGGAAAATTATAATACTTTTTTATAACAGGTCGAAAACAAAGATAACCAAAACTTCAAATTTTGACTAATCAAGATCTTATATAAAACCCAAAAATCTGTTTCCATATTGAAATGAAAAAGATTTGTCTATTGGTTAAAAAGAATTGTGGTGACGTAATAAACGTGGTTACATATATAACGTAATAGAAAAAAAGAATAAACTTTCTCATATAAATAGTATTTGATTCAAGAGTAAAAATGAACCTAAACAAATAAATGAGGACCAGACAGTGGTAAGTCAAAAATAATGATATCGAAACATCGTGAAATATTCCAATCATCTTGTTCAGGAGGTACCGATAAGAACATATATAAGAAAAGGTAATTAAAATTCTAATCGAAACGTTTAAAATTCTTTTGTGACTACCTACAAAACCAACCTAATACAACTTTGACACGTAGACAAACCCTTTCTTTACTTAAGACGTATTGTGTATCAGATAGGTAGGTCTTTGTGTCATTAGAGTGGTGTATAGGAAACATCTTTTTTTTTTTAGAGTAAAAATTTAAATCCGGAGAAATTGCAATAAAGTATACACTTAATATTCGAAGTGGGATTGAGTTACCAATACTCGTGGATAATACTTCGAACTACGATAAAAAGTTTCACTACACCATCCGTCTAAAGATTTTTAGCGACTAAGGTTTGGACGTATGGACAGTGGATACGTTCACTACTCTCTATAGATAGCACTAACACAATGTACCGTGTTGACTTCAATTTTAACTCTGACTGTCGGAGTTTGATGACGTGTTAACGTGAGTAGAGTGTGCGATCGTTTCATTACGAGTTTTAAGACATTCGGTCCGAAGTCATGTAGTTCCGATATAAAACAGTGAGACGAATGAATTGAATGTACGTCTCATGTGTACGCTTTACGGCCCGACCTACTTCATGTTCGACCTTAGTTCTAACAGTCCTCTTGATCGTTATTGGAGTCTATACGTCTACTGTGGTGGGAATACAGTCTTTTGTTTCTCCTTGATTTCTCGGAGAACTACTTTCACTTTCTCCTCTCACTTTTTCAACCGAATTTTGAGTTGTAAGTCTTTTGATTCTAGTACCGTAGACCAGGGTAGTCAAGTACCGTTTAGCTACCCCTTTGTTACCTTTGTCACTGTCTAAAATAAAAGAACCCGAGGTTTTAGTTTAGTGACGTCTACCACTGACGTCGGTACTTTAATTTTCTATGAACGAGGAACCTTCTTTTCAATACTGGTTGAATCTATCGTATAATTTTTCGTCTCTGTAATGAAACGGTTGTTTCAAACAGACCAGTTTCGATACCTAAAAGGTCATCAGTACATACCTACACTCTCAACCTGATATTCCTTTCGACTCGTGGTTTTTTAACTACCAAAACTTGACACCACAACCTCTTCTGATAAGTCTCAGGGAACCTGACATTCCTCTAGTTTGGTCAGTTAGGATTTCCTTAAATCAGGACTGATAAGAATGAGGAACCTTCTTTTCAATACTGGTTGGATCTATCGTATAAGTTTTCGTCTCTGAATGAAACGGCTGATTCCAGACAGATCAGTTCCGATACCAAAAAGGTCACCAGTACATACCTACACTCTCAACCTGACACTTCTTCCGACTCGCGGCTTCTTAACTACGAAAACTTGACACCACAACCTCTTCTGAGAACTCTCAGGGAACCTGACGTTCTTCTAGGTTGGTCAGGTAAGACTTCCTCTAGTCGGGACCTTAAAGAAACCTTCCTTACTACGACTTCGACTTTGAGGTCATGAAACCGGTGGAGTACGCTTCTCAACTGAGTAACCTTTTCTGAGACTACGACCCTCCCTAACCCCCGTCCTCTTCCCCTGCTGTCTCCTACTCTACCGACCTATCGTAGTGACTGAACTACCTGCACTGAGACTCACTTGAGACCCTCAACCACTACCTGTCCCTCCGGACCGCACGACGCTAAGTACCTCAGCGTCTCAGCCTGTGCTGACTCGCTGACTTGACTTGACTAAGAAACATTCCTGACTACGACTGAACTTTGAAGTTGTGAAACCGGTGGAGTACACTCCTTGACTGAGTAAACTTTTCTGGGACTACGACCCTTTCTGACTTCCGCCCTCCTCTTTCCCTGTTACCTCTTGTACTACCGACCTACCGTAGTGGCTGAGTCACCTGTACTCAAACTCACTTGAGGTCCTCAACCACTACCCGTTCCTTCGGACCGTACGGCGTCAGGTACCCCAGTGTTTCTCAGTTCGTACTGACTCGCTGACTTCACTTCACTTGACTTGTAGGACTTACTCAAACTTTTACTTAATTAAGATCCTGGTGAAGTATTTTGACACCACAATGTCTGTGGAATTAAAGGCAGGACACTCTGGATTTTGTCTCTTGGGTTAGTGTAGGTGAGTTTGAAGACTGAATATCTTTAATACTCTATTATTTGCTCACAACAAAATTCGGTGATTCAATCAACATTAAACAATGTGTCGTTATCTTTTAATTAGGTCTATCTGAGGTTTCGTTAACAATAATGATGAAAGGTGGAGGTATTCCAAAGTCCTAAGGGCCCCTTTGCCTTTATGTAAGTCTTAGTGGAAGGGGAAGGAGGGGACATATAGTTGATTATGAGGAATTAATTCGGTATATACGGTTTCTTTTAGAAATTAAAGGACAATTTACAATTCAAACCCCCTCATTTTACGATAGAGAAGGACTTTTTCAAACTTATAAATTCCATGTTATATTTAACTTTTGTGTTTATGGTTTCTTGTATTTCGGATTTTCAGTAACCCATTTAGTGGATTACTTTTCATCCTCGTATAATTGACAATTGTTTATGATCTTAGGTTTTAGATAAAGTGTTCTCCGGTCCTATATATATTATCAGTTCCAAGAAAGTCATTAAATGGATAATACTGATGTTACAAATTTTCGTTTATGTCATATAACCATTTTATTATTAATTAGTTGTAAGAACTAAGGTGACTTATTTAATAACGTGATAAATGGAAAAGGAAATTAATTTTTACGTTAAATGAGGTATCATATAATTTAAATATTTTGAGAAGTACCAGATTCTTTGTAATTTATTAAGTATGAAACTTTAGTCAAATCTCTTAAAACTCGACTACGTACCGACTTAATACATTAAAAAATTTTCTATACCATTTTCTTTTGAATGTCACCATAAGTCACTGTTCTGACTGTTATTTTATTCGAAGTGAATAAAACAGACGTACGAAGGTATGATAAACTTAGGACAAATTGTTTCGTACAATGAATATCGAGAACCCATTTTAAAAATTTTGTTTCGTTATTTATTTCGTCCTTTTTTCAAATCACTTATACTTTCTACTACTAAAATTACTAGTACCTTGACTCTCTCAAAACTTTAGTCTTTTGTTTAAGTTCCTTTCATTTTTAACTCTTCTTTCTTTAAATTCCTTTGTTATATTGTACCTTATTACTAATCTATAAACAATCTTGATAGTTTTGTTACAATACTCACGATTAATTTTTCTTTTAAGTAGGTGACAGATTTTAAAATTTCAAATAAAAGAATAATTTTCACTAAAATTTTTAATAACTGGACAGGACGAGAGGAGTTTTGTGGTTAAAGGTTCTATATGTTTATTCTCTTAACATCACCATCTGGATCCTTGGTCATAGACAGAGTTTTAAAATTGTCTACCAGAATAGTCCTACTATCGGTCCCTAGAATAACGGAGTTGACTAAAAGAAACTACAGAGGTACCGAAAAGTGAGTCATTTGTTTTCCATAATAAATGGTTCAACGGGGACGGATAACCATTCCGTCTAACGTCAGTTAAATTGTCAACGACCCTTTCGTGGAGATTTAGATGAATGGTGGACGGACTGCTAAAACGTAGCCTGGAGTGTTCCCTCTTGCTAGGGAGACTAAATTACGAGACGGATAAGGATTCGTGACATCAAATATTAAATTTACAGTCATAAAACAGTAGGTAAATGTAGAATCATGTTCTACATGAAAGGGACGTTTCTGTTCCTATCAAGACTACATCTCCTGTCTTCCTCTTAACACAAAACATGAATTCAGGGTACTTCCCTCCTTGTTATAGACAAAGAAGAAATAGGAGATAGTGTTACTAACCGTGTATCATTTAAGAGTCATTCCTGAACTACTTCATTCTCAATTTTAATTTCAATAAGTCAGCACAGGTCGAGAAACGTTGGGGTACCTGACATCGGATGGTCCAAGGAGACAGGTACCTTAAGAGGTCCGTTCTTATGACCTCACCCATCCGCAAGGGAAGGAAGAGAAACCCTAGAAGGGTTGGTTCCTTAACTTGGGTCCAGAGGGTGACCGTTTAACAAATGGTAGACTTGGTAGTCCCTTCGGGTTCTTATTGACCTCACCCATCGGATAGGGAAGAAGTTCTCTATAAGGGCTGGGTCCTTAGGTTAGTTCCAGAGGACTTAACGTCCGCCAAAGAAAAGGTCGACTCGATGTTTCCACTCGTTTATGATTTTAGTTGGTTATCGCGACTCAACGGTTGCTTGTTGTTCTTGTTTTTTATTGTGTCCGTTTACCGTGTAATCCCTTCTTTCTTTTGTATTTCTCTTCTTCCACTATCACTTTCCTTGTTCTTTCAAGTCAAAAGTACGATAAGGATTTATTTCCGTAAGATAAAAAAGAAGTGTTGAAAGAGTTTATCAAGGTAGGTATACGATAAAATTCCTTATTTTAAGTGACCTTGTCATCCCCTTTTTTGTCAGATGGTACTTTCTAACGAAGGTTTCTCTATCTGTACCCCGGGTCATTCGTGATTGTCGTATAATCTAATCTATGGATAAATCCATTTCTTATGAAAATGTAATCGTTTCGTTTTTTTTATAAAACTTCGGTTTCTACTTACATTTCTATACCCAGTGTTTTTACCGAGTACTGATTAAACCTCGATTTAGTTACCGAAATATCTGTTCAAACGTAAAAAAACAAAAACAAAAATTTCTACCTGTCAAATCCCTAGAGGTCTTTTAATAGGTTATTTATGTACATTTGATGTACGCCCTGAGTTAAGGTATACGCCCTGAGTTAAGATGAGATTAGGTATAATATGTTATGAATATTTCAGTTTTTCAGTCTTATAATTTTTAGTGAGAATTTTTAATGTCATGTATAAAAAGGTAATAACCATTAACCAGACAAGTATAATAGATAAAGAGGGACCAAGTCAGAACCCTCTAACAATTGAAAATCTTTAAACAGGTAAAGAAGATCCAACGGGTTAAATAACCGTATATCAACAATCACCATCAGAGAATACTAGAAAACATAAGACACCATAGTCAAGATTGAAGAAAAAATGAAGACTAAAATAACTGAACTCAGGAGAAAAAAAAAAGAATTATGGGACTGATCTCCAAATATTGAAACGAGTAGAAAAAAACGGATAAAAATTTTTAAGTAAATAAAAATAACTTCCTATTAACGAAATGTGTTAAAACAACATGAGACAGTTCGGAGTTGTACTTAGTCGGTGTCCATATGTATATCGGGGAAGGAAAACTTGGAGGCAGGGTAGAGGGAGAGGTAGGGTGGGGAGATCCAACTGTGTCTCGGGGACAAACTCAAAGGACTCGGTATGTCGTTTAAGGACAACCGATAGATAAAATGTATACCATTACATTCAAAGGTACAATGAGAAAGGTATGTAGAGTGGGAGAGGAGGGGAGAGGGGTACAGGTATTCAGATAAGAGATACAGACAAAGAGGTGACGACGGGACGTTTATTTAAGAAGTCATGGTAAAAAGATCTAAGACATATATACGTAACCTTTTACTGTAAATAGAAAGAGAAAACTGAATGAAGTGAAACACATTATCCAAGATCCAAGTAAGTGGAGTAATCTTCACTAAGTTTTATACAAGGAAAAATACCGACTCGTTATAAGGTGACACATGTACATGGTGGTGAAGAAATAGGTTAGTAGACAGGTACCCGTAGATCCAACGAAGGTACAAGATCGATTACACTTATCACGTCGTCACTTGTTACCCTATGTACTCGGAAAAAGTCAAAACCAAAGGAGTCCCATATACGGATCCTCACCCTGACGACCTAGTATACCACCAAAATAAGGATCGAAAATTTCCTTAGAGGTATGGTAGAAGGTGTCACCAACATAGTTAAATGTAAGGGTGGTTGTCTCTCAAGGGAAACGAGGTGTGGGAGAGGTCGTAAATAAAAAACATCTGTAAACTACCACCGGTAAGACTGGTCACACTCCACTATAGAGTGACATCAAAACTAAACGTAAAGAGATTATTACTCACTACAACTCATAGAAAAGTACACAAACAATCGGTAGTCATTCAGAAACCTCTTTACAGACAAATCCATAAAAAAAGGTGAAAAACTACCCTAACAAAAAGACCATACTCGACGAACATATGCAACCTTTGATTAGGAAACAGTCAACAAAGTAGACGATAATGAAAGAAGGTAAGACTCCCACCAGAAAAGTGGGACGAATATCAAAGGAAACGACACGTTTTCGAAAATACAAATTAATCCAGGGTCAACAAATGAAAACAAAAATAAAGGAAATGAGATCCTCCACCCAGTATGTCCTATAACGAAACTAAATACAGTAGCTCACAAGACGGATGCAAAAGGAGATTCTCAAACTATCAAAGACCAGAATGTGAATCCAGAAATTAGGTAAAACTCAAATAGAAACACATACCACAATCCTTCACAAGATTCGAGTGAGAAAATGTACGTCGACAGGTCTAAAGGGTCGTGGTAAATAACTTCTCCGACAGAAACGGGGTAACATATAAGAACGGAAGAAACAGTTTTTATTCCATGGGTATCCACGTACCCAATAAAGACCCGTATGACAAAACAAGGTGACCAGATATTAAGACAAAAACATGGATCATGGTATGATATAACTACTGACATCGAAACATCATATTAAAATGCAGTCCTTTCAACTAAGGGGTCGAGGTAAGAAGAAAGAGTTCTGACGAAACCGATAAGTCCCAGAAAAAACTGTTAAGGTATACTTAGAAAACAGTGTTACGGTATACTTAACACTTTGACAAACGAGATCAAGACACTTTTTACGGTAATCATTAAACTATCGTTAGTGTGACTTAGACATCTAACGTAAACCATCGTTATAAATAACAAATAACAAATAACGTAAAAGTGTTATAAATAACAAGGAAGGGTTCTTGTACCTTATAGAAAGGTAGACATATACAGTAGAAACTAAAGAAAGTAAGTCAAGTTAAGTCAAGTCAAACCAGTGAGTCAACACAGGTTGAGAAACGTTGAGGTACTTAGCGTCGTGTGGTCCGTAGGGACAGGTAGTAGTTGAGGGTCTCAAGTGGGTTTGCATACACGTTGTTCAGCCACTACGGTAGGTCGATAGAGTAGGAGAAAGCAGGGGAAGAGGAGAACGGGTGTTCGGAAGGGTCGTAGTCTCAGAAAAGGTAACTCAGTTGTGAAGCACACTCCACCGATTTCATAATCTCAAAGTCGGAGTCGTAGTCAGGAAGGTTACTTGTGGGTCCTGACCAGAGGAAATCCTACCTGACCAACCTAAAGGGACGTCAGGTTTCCTGAGAGTTCTCAGAAGAGGTTGTGGTGTCAAATTTCGTAGTTAAGAAGTCGTGAGTCGAAAGAAGTGTCATCTTGAGAGTATAGGTATGTACTGGTGACCTTTTTGGTATCGGAAGTGATCTGTCTGGAAACAACCGTTTCATTACAGAGACGAAAAGTTATACGATAGATCCAACCAGTATTGAAAGGAAGGTTCCTCATTCGCAGAAAATTAAAGTACCGACGTCAGTGGTAGACGTCACTAAAACCTCGGGTCTTTTTATTTGAGACTGTGGCAAAGGTGACAAAGGGGTAGATAAAGGGTACTTCACTACCCTAGTCTACAGTACTAGAAGCAAAAGACTTACAACTCGAAATTCGGTTGACAAAGTGAAAGGAGAAAGTGAAAGTACTTCTCCGAAAAATCAAGGAGAAGTGAAAGACGGTATTCCCACCACAGTAGACGTATAGACTCCACTGACTCTAAAGAGGACCGTTAGAACTAAGGTCGAACACGAAGAAGGTCAGGTCGCAAAGAGTACTACATGAGACGTATATTTAATTTATTCGTCCCACTGTTATATGTCGGAACTGTATGAGGAAAAGGATAAACCTTGGTCAGACAGCAAGGTACAGGTCAAGATTGACAACGAAGGACTGGACGTATATCCAAAGAGTTCTCCGTCCAGTCCACCAGACCATAAGGGTAGAGAGAGTCTTAAAAGGTGTCAAATATCACTAGGTGTGTCAGTTTCCGAAACCGTATCAGTTATTCTGTCTTTATCTACAAAAAGACCTTGAGAGAACGAAAAACTACTAGGTCGTCTACAACCGTTAAAATAGAGACCAAGGAGACGGAAAGGATTTGGGACGAACTTGTAGACCTTCAAGTGCCAAGTATATGACGACTTCGGACCGAACCTCTTAAAACTCGCAATGAAATGATCACACACTCTACTCACGTTAGCACACCATCAATCTCGTAAGAAACCGTAACGTAAAGAAACCTTAACCTTACTTTTGCCTGGAAAAGGTCAGGACACCGGTGACGACTCAAAAGGTTTAAACGACCGTATAACTCACGTCGTGAAAGTGTCGTAGTAGAAAGTCCTGAACTTTATCGAGTTGACCTTAAGGTAGTGGAGGTGATCGAAACAAGCATCACTACGAAAGATTCCGGGCGAACTGAAGTGGGACCTTAGACCGAGATCCACTCAATAGTGTGGTAGTACTAAGAAACCCAGTATTTCTAGAAAAAACATGTCAAGAAGACACATAAGAACAGTGGAGAAGAATTATAGAAGACGAAGAGAATCCAGGTATGGTAAAGACAGGAGATAGCTTTTGTAGAACGTACTTTACAAGGGAACCATAGAGATTAAAAGAACTTCTCTAGAGATCAGAAGGGGTAAGACAACGAAAGGAGATAAAGAAACGTGACTAGAGACTCCTTCCGAAAGAATAGAGAGGAACGATAAGAAACCTTGAGATATAAGTCTACGAAAATAGAAAGGAGAAGAGGAAACGAAACGCGAAGAGAAGAAAAGTGTCGATAAACATTCCGGAGGAGTCTGTCGGTAAAACGAAAAAAACGTAAAGAAAAGGTACCCCTACCAGAACTAGGGACAGAGGACATATTACAGTACTTGGAGGCAGGTATCATGAAAGGCAGGTATCATGAGACAGATAGTCTAGATCAGGGAATTCAGATAAAGAGTGAAGACGACATATTAGTATTCCCTAAACTAAGTCCAGTGTGTACTTCACAGATTATAAAAGACATATGTCAAGAAAACAGAGGAATCCATCCAAATAAGGATCTATAAGTTAAGAAAAACAAGGTTACCGTTTACCCTAACTAAGGAATTAATAGAAAGACTAAAAAGTAACAATCATATATCTTTACGTTCACTAAAGACGTATAACTAAAACATAGGACGTTGAAACGATTTAAGTGACTAATCGAGATCATTAAACGACTATGATAAAATCCTAAAAGATACATGTCATAGTACAGTAGACATTTGTCACTCTCGAAATGAAGAAAAGACTAGACCTAACGAAAATAAAGAAAAAGAAGAGACTACCAACACCGATCCTGAAGGTCTTGATACAACTTATTGTCACCACTTTCACCTGTGGGAACAGAACAAGGACTAGAATCCCCCTTACGAAAGTCAAAAAGTGATGACTCTTCTTACGAACGACATCAAAATAGTATATGCCGGAAATGATACAACTCCATCCAAGGAAGGTACGGGTAAAAAACTTCTCAAAAATAGTATTTACCCACGACTTAAAACAGTTTCCGAAAAAGAAGAAAATAACTCTACTAGCATACCAAAATAGAAAATTAAACAATTATACCACATAGTGTAACTAACTAAACGTATATAACTTCTTAGGAACGTAGGGAACCTTATTTGGGTTAAACTAGTACCACATACTCGAAAGACTACACAACGAAGTAAGACAAACGATTTTAAAACAACTCCTAAAAACGTAGATACAAGTAGTCACTATGATCGGACATCAGAAGAAAAAATCACAACAGAAACAGACCAAAACCATAGTACCACCATCACCGGAGTGTCTTACTCATACCTTCAAACCCTGAAGGAGAGACTCAAAAACTTACTCAAAATCTTCCTATCCGTAATCGAGAAGAGATTCACAAACTGTCTTAAGAGAACACTTCGGTAGACCAAGACTCGAAAACAAAAAACCCTCTAAAAACTAGTGTCGAAGTTAAAGTCACGAACATTAACCTAACAGGTATTAAAGATGAAGAAGGACCAAGTCAGAATCTTCCAACTTGAAAAGCTTCTTAGACAAGTAAAGAAGGTCCAATAGGTAAAATAAAGATTTTTCAAAAGGTATTATCAGAAAATATTAGGAAACACAAACAACAGGACAACATTGGAGAGGAAAAAGTAAAGATTAAAACAACTAAGTTAAGAAAAGAAAGAACTACTCAGACGGATTTCCAAACAGTTAAAACAAGTAGAAGAGTTTCTTGGTCAAAAATCAAAATGATTAGAAATGATGACAAAGAAAGTAAAGAAAAAGTCAATAAAGACGAACCTAGAAATACTAAAGACAGGAAGATGATTGAAACCCAAAGAAAAGAAGAAAAAGGTCAACAAAATCCACATTTCAATCCAACAGATAAACTACAAAAAGAACAAAGAACTCCATCCTAACATAACGATATTTGAAGGGAGAATCTTGACGAAAACGACGTATGGTATCCAAAAATAGCAGTACAAAAGTAACAGAAAAGGTCTTTTCAAAACTAAAGGGAAAACTAAAGAAGTCATTGGACAACCAATAAATCTTTGCACAACAAATTAGAGGTACACAAACACAAAGAATATCGAAAAAAGAACTTTAACTATAGATCAAAGTATCGTGACACCAACCTCTTCTACGAACTATGTTAAAGCTAAAAGAATTTAAATGATTCAAGACTAAACACTGGGTTCTACACCAGATAGGACCTCTTGCAAGGTACACGTGAGAGAGTTAGGTTAGAAGACGTAAACATACTTTACAGGACTTCTATAATTATTGTAGGTAGAGTAGATTACATAGTAAATTCTGAACACAAAGGAATAATTAAAAGACAAAACTACTTGACAGGTAACCACACTCACCCCACAATTTCAGAGGATGATAATAAAACGATGACAGTTAAAGAGGAAAATCCAGACTATAACAAACAGAATACATAACTCCACGAGGATACAACTCAGATATCTATGAATCTTAACAACACAGAAGGAGAACCTAACTAGTGAACTAGTAATACATCATAGGAAGGAATAGAGAACATTAGAAGAAAATACATTAGAAGTATAGTCAGATAAAACAGACTATACTCCTAAAGATGAGGTCGAAAGAAAACGAAGGGTAAACGTACCTTATATAAAAAGGTAGGAGAGTGAAAGTCAGATATACACAGAAATCCAGACGTCACCCAAAGAAAATCTGTCGTATAAATACCCAGAAAAAAAAAACCATAGGTAAGTCTCAGATACAGAAAACCAATCATGTAAATTAGGTAAATGTGAATTTTCACAAATAACCATATAGACAAGGATGACCTTAAAAGAACAAACCTCAACTAAAACATCTAGAAAAAAGAAGAGAACATAAAGAACTGATATATTCAGGTAAATTGTAAACAACATTTTGACTAAACTAGCATGACTTAAGAGAATTGAAAACGGACAGACTTTCGAAAAATAAAGAGGTAGTTAAAACTTCCTCTAGGAACGACCCATGACATTAGAACCAACATCTAGAAAGGGAAAGTTATGAAATTTATATAGGACGCTAAGGGACGACCGGACGTCTGAAAGAGGACTTTCCAGTCGACAATTCGTATACCCCAAAGGGAATATACAATGAAGAACGAATAGGGAACAACGAAAATTATAAGAAAGAAACACAAATCACAAACAATTAAACTAATCATACACAGAACCACACAAAGAGGAACCCATATAGGACATACCCTGAGAAACACGGAGAACCCGAACTGACTGATAAAGTAAAAGGTACAACCCCTTTAAAAGTTGATATTAGAGAAGTTTTGAAAATAATATGGGAAAGAAAAAGACAAGAGGAAGACCCTGGGGATATTAAACTTGCGACCGCGTAAACTATACCAGGGTCTCCAGAGATTCTGACAGGAATCAAGAAAAGTGAGAAAAATGAAATAAGACGAAAAGTCTTCAATAAAGATGGTAAAATAGAAGGTCGAGTGACTAAGTAAGAAGACGAAGTCTATAAAACGATAACTAAGGAAGATCTCATAAAAATTAAAGTCATTAACATAACAAACGGAGACATACAAATAAGTAATTAAAAGGATCTAGAAACAATTAACTAAGAACGTAAAAGAGGTAAAACAAAAGTTCCAAAAACTAGTAGAAATAATAGTAATAAGACTTAAGAAAAAGTCCATCAAACGGATAAAGGAGAAGTAAATATACCGGAAGACACAAAGATCAAACAAGGAAGTAAACACATCATAAATGGACGGAAAAGAAAAAAAAAAAAAATTGAATAACACAAACTCCAGAGGAAACGGGTCTGAAGTTCCTTTCAACTTAAGAAAGGAACTTCCTCCAACTTAAGAAAGAAGGAAAACCAAAGACGGGAGAATTCCGACCAGGTTATCAAAGACATTCGAAGAATATCCCATTCTAAACACGACTCAAAAAGAGACGAACAAAAAGGAGACTACCCGTTCCGACTCACTCCACCATTAAGATAGACGACTACTAACCCAAACGTAAAAACAAAACAAACAACAAGTCTACTCTACAAGACGTGTACCACGATGACCACCAACCCACTACAACCCAGAACATAAGTTCACCAACACACACACACAAGAATGATAAACTATGAGGGATCCCAGTCAAGAGACCATCAGAACTTCAGTCACCAGGGTGAGGTTACCGAGTCTCGACTAGAGATCAGTCCTTGTCTCTAAGGTCTTCACCAAACAATACCACAATTGACTCTAATTGTATTTATAGGTTTTTGCTCTTTGGTATCTACTTGGGGTCTGTTTACCGTCAATGTTTTATTCTGTTTATTTATTAATTTTATTACCTTATATGTGTCTATGTAAATATGGGTATTTGTTTCAGTTTTGTCAGGTTGTTTTTATTTCATGTTATCTAACTCGGTCGTTTGTACCCTTTAGTTTTTAATATGAATGGTCAATTCTTGTTTTGATAGATTTCGTGTTTGACCTTTTATTTTGATTTCGTTCTACAGTTCACCCATTATTTTGTTACTTTTGTTTAGATTGTTTATACAACTCTCCTTTCCTTTCTTTCTTTTCTTTCTTATCTATACGTTTCAATTTGTCTCCATCTACCTCTTCTAAATATATGTAATTTCTCATTGACGTTCCCCTCTTCTTGTCACTCTTTCCGTTTGTTTCCTTATTCACATCTATTTTGTTATTATCCAACTTTTTTAATTTTTAATTTTAATTTTTTTTTTTTTGGAGTGTCTTGACGTTAGTGGGTTACATTTCCGTCTCCAAATATTGTTGTTATTTTTTACACTGACTCCTTTTTTTTTACAAGTTTTCGAATTAACCTAAAGTATCTCGTTATTTTAGATGTTGATGTTGTCTCCTCCTTTTTTTTCATCTTTTCTCTTTTTTTTAGGGTTTCTAAGATGTCTTGTTCAGTTTTTATTCTTATTATTTACGACAAGAACTCAGTGACGACAGTTCACAGGAGAGGGAACGACCCTCAGTGTCAGGTGGAACACAGGGATCCTACGGGAGGTTGTGACACGAGTAGAGACCTGGACGACACCCCGGTCGAGTCTAAGATTAGACTAGGATGAGGACACAAAAGAACGGAGGTTACAGGTGTCAATGGTCTTGATCACGCAAAGGAAAACACACACGAGAGTTACTGGAAAATATATAAGGTATCTGTGTCAGACGGATCAACTAACATACCTAAATTAGACGTCGAACATGTCAACCACCTTTCCAAAACTCAGAAGAAGGAATCGGTGTGACGGGGACCCAAAGTTGACACCAAAATAAAGGTGGAGATGTACGCCGAGTAGACGACTCGAAACGAGGACTCCGACGGTACCTCCCGCACCCAAACGGGGACACTCCCGGTCCACACCTTCACCACGTCGACGAACCCAACGTCCCTAAGACCGTCGTGGTCCATCAGTCCCCTCAACCGACGATCCCGTCGTCCTTTATATCACGAGATCTACCCATACCGTTGGTCATAACCGGTCATACGAGGTCATGACGGACCTCTTGTGGGAGGTACTGTATCTTCGGACTGTCCGGTGTCAGATGTCCCAGTGTTTCTTAACCTGTACTGACTTCGTTGGGACGTACGTATCTGTGTTCTGAAAAAAACGGACACCGTCGATACGGTGTCACTCTCAACACGCATTTCCACCGTGTCGATGAACCGAATACCCCTGGGACCACCGCGGTTCACACGTCCCTATGGGAGACGGTTTCCTCAATACGGGGATAATCTCAGAAAAAGAGCTCGGAGAACATCGACCGCTAGTCTTCCGGAGAAACCGGTCAGAAAGAGGTAATCGAGACGGACAAGTTCGTGAATCTACCAAGGGAACAGACTCCAGGAAGAGACAACAAGGGACGCAGTCCGTGTATCTCCCCTGAGGGACCCACCCCAGGATGAGACATCTAGCCACGTAGTCCCTGAAATTCCCCGTGGAACTTATCCTAGGTTGAGACATCAAACCCCGTAGTCAGTAAATTTCCTCGTGGGACCCACACCAGGACGAGACATCAAGTCACTCAGTCGTAAACTACCCGGTTGGAGATGACAAGTCGACGGTTACGACCGCACACCCCTCTCTCCGATACCACTACCGAGGTAGGGGATGCGCACTGAGTCGTCATAGCGGAACGAAGGTACCGTCGGTCCGAAAGGAAGTGACCGTAAAGGGGGGTGTTAGAGGAGGGAGTCTAGGGGAGTCTAGACAGAGAGGTGTTAGTTGTCGTCGGGAGCGCCACCCTAGCGAGGTGTTAGGGATTTGAGGTCGAGGGTCGGCGACGCGGAAGATCCCATGGTCGTAAGGACAGGCCCTCTACATGCCGACGTCGTTCCTGCCAGACTAAGAGTAAGATAAATCCGACGGTGGTTTTTCGACAAAGTGAGAGTCGGAATTTACAAAGAGGAGACTGAGTCTATTAACGGGCCTACCTCTTTACACGAAGTCAAGGGGGTGGGTGGCTCCCGTCCAGGTAAAGATGATTGTGAGGACCAAAAGGGGGATCAAGGAAGTGGGTTACCTCAAAACGCACCAAGAGATATATAAAAAAGGTGACCAGTACATAAGGACAGACGAGAGTTGACCACAAAACGTACGAGAAGACACAGACTTACATAGGACTACATAGACACCTCTCTCTACATGAGGTCCAGGTGGATGAGGAGACGATAGAACAAGAGAGGAACAAATAGAAAAATTTCTTGGTTCAGAATCAAAGTAACTAGAAAAGATGACTAAAAATAAGACATAAAGTAAATTTAGACGACACTAGTACTAAGGAAGAGAAGGTGATTGAAACCAAAACAAACAAGTATAAAAAGATCGAGGAAATCCATCCATATATACCAATCCAATAAACTCTAAAAACAAAACAAAGGATGTTATTCGATCATAAAATATTTAAGGGGAGAATCATGACGAAAACGACGTAGGGTACTAAAAAAAAAAGGGATAAATTAACCTCATATCAACGAAATGTAACTAGATGGTTAAGTAGGACAGGGAAAGGGAACGTAAGGTGCAAACAAGAGATACAGACACAGGGATAAAGACAAAACGTTTATTCTAGTAGATATAATAAAAAGAAGGGACCCCTAAGTCAACCAATTGTCAGACGGACGTTACGTGTTCTGGACCCAAGTTAGGGACCCAGTTCTTCTAGGGGACCTCTTCCTTTACCGTTGGATGAGGTCATAAGAACGGACATCTTAAGGTACCTGTCTTCTGGGACCACCTGATGTTAGGTACCCCAGTGTTTCTGATCCTGTGTTGACTCACTGATTGTGAAAGTATGGTAAAAAGATCTAAGGTGTATATACACAATTATATATTACCAACGAAAAGAGAAAGACTGAATGAAGTGAAGTATACTATCAGAGGTACAGATACAACGTTTACTGTGTTAAAGTAAGGAAAATTACTGATTGATTGTAAGTAACATATATACATGATGTAGAAATAGGTAAGGAGACAACTATCAGTAAATCCTACGAAGGTGTAGAACCAATAACACTTATCACGACATTACTTGTATTCCTACATACATAGAAAAAATATTAAAATAAGTAAATGAAAACCGAAACGACCCAGAAGCAACGAGGAGACCGAAAAGAGATCGACACCACTCTTCCCCCGAGAAGGACTCAACGACACACGTACGGAACGTTGTACCACCGGAGAGAGGAGTACCTCGTAGTCGAGATCCCGAGCACCCGAAGTCATTAACGTCGTGTACCAGAGTTGTCAAAGTCGAGTACCCGAGATCTCGTGTCCGAGTTTTATCAACACCGTGTACCCGAATTGACGAGGTGTCGTACACCCTAGAAGGACCTGGTCCCTGACTTGGGCTCAGAGTACGTGACCGTCCGTCTAAGAAATGGTGACTCTATGGTCCCTTCGGGTCCCACGTACATAGAAAAACTTAATACCGAAAGAAACCCATATACGGACCCTCACCCAGTGTACTATCAAGATAAAAGTCAAAAAAATTCCTTGGAGGAGGTATGACAAGAGACCCTAAGGGTCCACCGTGATACCATTTCTTAGGTGGATGGTTACGTTCACCGGGTTCTTTGTGTCCAAACTAGGGACCCAATCCTTCTAGGATTCCTCCTTTACCGTTGAGTAAGATCATAAGAAAGGACCTTTTAAGGTACCTGTCTCCTCGGACCGTTCGATATCACGTACCCCAGTGTTCCTCCACCTGTAATGTCTCGTGGACATGTGACGTATGACAAGAGACATACCGACATAGTTAAGTGTAAGGGTGGTTATCACATTCTCTCAAGGGAAAAACCGTGTGGGAAAGGTCGTGAATAACAAACATTTAAAAAAAACTACTACCGGTGACACTGGTCACACTTCACTATGAAGTAACATCAAAACTAAACGTAAAAAGATTATTAATCACTACGACTCGTAGAAAAGTGTAAAAACAACCGGTAGACATACAGAAGAAGTCTCTTTACAGATAAATCCAGAAACAACATAGGGTATCCAAGACCTAGTAAAACAAAAGTGAAAGTAAACAAAGGTCTATGAAAATTTAAAGGAGAAAGACGTCACTAGGTAACCGACATCATCGTATAGCGAATCGGAGGTGGGCAATCACAAAAGCGTCAAAGAGAAAACATCAACTAAAGATGAGGGTATCGTAATACCATTCTTTTCTACGAACTATACTAAAGTCAAAAGAATTTAAATGACTCCGAACAAAACACCGGATCGTACACTAGATAGAATCTCTAAAATTTTTAGTATTGTAGTTATAAGTTAGGAATTAGTCATTCATCAAGTTTTCTCATAAGTTATTTAAAGTTGAGAAATTGAAGTTTAAGAAGACACTCCAATGTACCGAAAAGTTTTTACTTTACTTTAATATATATATATATTTAAATGTAATAAATAATATATGTTTAATATGTGTATTTGATAAATATATAGATATTTACTCTTCCCGAACGAAGAGTCTAACTCAACTACCCTCTCCTTCCGTCTCTAGCTGACCCTTCTCCGTGTCTTTTGAAAGACCGTACTGTTTTTACAGGATATAGGACTTGTTTCACACCCTATGTCCCTATTTTAGTGAAGAGAGTCGTGTGACTTAACACAGTGGATTCTAGGTACAGAAAGTGATATTTATTTGACGTCGATTGATTTTTGATTTTCCGTCCTTTTTTTTCATAAATTTTATTAAGTAAAGAACTGATATTGCTTTTTTGTTAATGTCTTATATTAATTAAGTTGTGACTTTTATCTACGACCACACACACACCTCCCTCTTTCACCCACAAAGGGGGGGGTTTTTACTTCGTCATTAAATCACTAAAAAGTATTACTATATACCGGTGTTATCGTAGTATTTTGTGGACCCCCTCCTTACTGGTTCTTGTATTAATTTGTTTCTAAGAGGTTTAAGAACACATAATCGTATTTTATTTAGGGAAAAATTTACTTCGTTTTATGTATAAACTGAGACGTATTCTATTTATACATTAACTTCCTTTCAGTAAGTTAAATAAACGATAACATATATATAGTGAATTCCTTCTATAATAATCAACGATAGTTCTCATTCGGGAGATTTGTAGTCTCAACATATAAATATTAGATGACACCGAAAGTCAAAAGTCTACTAAGATACATATAGCAGTCGTCATAAAGTAACAAAAAAGAAGACGGTTATCTCAATTCTTCTGTTTCGTTTACTTAAATCTATGAATGTTTTATTACATTGGTTAAGTTAAAGAAAATGTCGTATCGATTAAGTATAACGAATTAAAATTGAAATATAATAATCGTGTAATAAATCCTGATTTAGTACAGAGGTGGAGTCAAGTTAAGTCCACGAGTCAACACAGTCTGAGAAACACTGGGGTACCTGACGTCGTGTGGTCCGGAGGGACGGGTAGTGGTTGAGGGTCTCAAATGAGTTTGAGTTCAGGTAACTTAGTCACTACGGTAAATTGGTAGAGAAGTAGGTAACAGGGGAAGAGGAGGACGGAAGTTAGAAAGGGTCGTAGCCTCAGAAAAGTTTACTCAGTCAAGAATCGCAGTCCACCAATTTCATGACCTCAAAGTCGAAGTCGTAGTCGGGAAGGTTACTTCTCAGTCCTGACTAAAGAAATCCTACCTGACCAACCTAGAGGAACGTCAGGTTCCCTGAGAGTTCTCATAAGAGGTTGTGGTGTCAAGTTTTCGTAGTTAAGAAACCGTGAGTCGAAAGAAATATCAAGTTGAGAGTGTAGGTATGTACCGGTGACCTTTTTGGTGTCGAAACTGATCTGCTTGGAAACAACCGTTTCCTTGTAGAGACGAAAAATTATGCGACAGATCTAACCAGTATTAAAAAGAAGGTTCCTCGTTTGCAGAAAATTAAAGTACCGACGTTAGTGGTAGACGTCACTAAAACCTCGGGGGTTTTTATTTCAGAGAGTGACAAAGGTAACAAAGCGATAGATAAACGGTACTTCACTACCCTGGTCTCCTGTACTAGAATCAAAAGACTTACGACTCAAAATTCGGTTGAAAAAGTGCGAGGAGAAAGTGAAAGTAGTTCTCCGAGAAATCAAGAAGAAGTGTAAGACGGTATTCCCACCACAGTAGACGTATATAGTCTAATACCTATAAAGAGGACCGCTAGAACTAAGGTCGTACACGAAGTAGGTGAGGTCGTAAAGAGTACTGCATGAGACGTATATTCAATTTATCCGTCCCACTGTTATATGTCGGAACTACATGAGGAAAGGGCTGACCTTGGTCAGACAAAAAGGTACAGGTCAAGATTGACAACGAGGAACAAAGGTGAATATGTCAAGATTTTATGTAATATTATTGATAGTTTATTAACTATATCTATACGATATTGAAATCCCTATTAAAGTCATTACACGTATTGATTTTATATTTAATGGTAGGTTTACTACTATTTAATAATTATTTGATACTTCAAAATGTACACCGTTCTTTAAATTTAATATATTCTGAAACTATTTACACAAAAGAACTTTTTCGTCAATGTCTTTTATCCGAATAGTTGAATTTTACTTCTCTTCAACGTCTTTCAACTCCTTGTTCATTATATTTAATGATTTCGGAACTCTTGGAGTACTTGTCATACTTTTCCTTTTACTATCCTATGGCTTTCTCCTTGAGAGGTCCAGTAATCCACGGGTTATACGATGACCTCTAGTCACCTCTTTATTGAGGTCTTTCTTATTTCCGTACCTCGGTTTCGTTTTTGTTATGGTTCAACACCTACACTGACCACTATCTTCGTTCTAGGCTACGACATTTCTTGTTATAACGTATCCTTGGACCTTACAGTCCAGGTACTTAGTTCCGTTTAACCTTCACCAGTTTGTCCTCTACCGTTCTCACTTACAGCTGTAAGATCCTTAGTCGCTTGATTTTACCTGACCTTACCCACTTAAAGTGAGTCTACTGGTAATATAGATGATGACACTCGTCCTTAGGGACTCTTCTTTTCCTCATCGGTAGTACCAGTTGTTTTCTCAGGCTTTATGTCATGGACCTACGTTAGAGTTTTTACTGTCTTACTAGAGACAAGCATAGGTTCCGTTTGGTAAGTTATACTGTCAATAGGTTCAGATACGGGGTTGGTCATTGTGACTTCTTCGACTTCAACTTTCCAAGATACTTCTGGACGTTCTGGAAAATCTTGATTGTGGGTTTTTACTACAGGAAAAGTAATATCCCCTGACCTTACGCTTTCATCCTTCAGTTCTTTGTGGACCTCATTGTCCGTTTAAACCGGAACCTTACACCTTACTTCGTCCCGTTTCCGATTATCTCAAAACGGTTCTTTTACGTGACCAGTATCGTTTGTGGGAGAAGGTTGTTGTGTTCTCTTCTGAGACGTGTACCTGTAGTGGTCTACCAGTTGTGGCTTTAGTCTGACTAATATAAGAAACGTCGTTTTCTACCTCTTCGAGATACGTCAATTGTTTTTCGTAGACTTATGTCTCAAGGTTTCTTATCGTTCCTCTCTATTCTTTCGGAAGGAGTCGCTAGTTACGTTTCTTTATCTTCTTTTGTTGTCTTACCCTTTCTGATCTCTAGAGAAGTTCTTTTAATCTCTATGGTTCCCTTGTAAAGTACGTTTCTACCCGAGTTATTTCCTGTCTTTACCATACCTGGATTGTCTTCGTTTTCTATAATTCTTCTCCACCGTTGTTATGTGCCTTCTTGACATGTTTTTTCTAGAAGTACTGGGTCTATTAGTACTACTACACTGGTGATTAGATCTCGGTCTGTAAAACCTTTCACTTCAGTTCACCCGGAATCTTTCGTAGTGATGCTTGTTTCGATCACCTTCACTACCTTAAGGTCAACTCGACAAAGTTTAGGACTTTCTACTACGACACTTTCACGACGTGAATTATACGGTCGTTTAAACCTTTTGAGTCGTCACCGGTGTCCTGACCTTTTCCAGGTAAAAGTAATGTTATGGTTTCTTTCCGATACGGTTTCTTACGAGTTTGATGGCGTGTTAACGTGAGTAGAGTGTACGATCATTTCATTACGAGTTTTAAGAGGTTCGGGTCGAAGTCGTTATGCACTTGGCACTTGAGGGACTACAAGTTCGACCAAAATCTTTTCCGTCTCCTTGGTCTCTAGTTTAACGGTTGTAGACGACCTAGTACCTTTTTGGTTCTCTCAAGGTCTTTTTGTAGATAAAGACAGAAAAAAAAAAAAAATTTAAAAAATAAAAATTCGGAAACTGACACACCTAGTGTTATTTGACACCTTTTAAAACTTTCTCTACCCTTATGGTCTGGTGGACTGGACGGAGAACTCTTCAGACATACGTCCAGTCCTTCGTTGTCAATCTTGACCTGTACCTTGTTGTCTGACCAAGGTTTATCCTTTTCCTCATACAGTTCCGACATATAACAGTGGGACGAATAAATTGAATGTACGTCTCATGTAGTACTCTTTGCGACCTGACCTTCTTTGTGTTCGACCTTAGTTCTAACGACCCTCTTTATAGTTATTGGAGTCTATACGTCTACTGTGGTGGGAATACCGTCTTTCACTTCTTCCCGATTTTTAGGAGAACTACTTTCACTTTCTCCTCTCACTTTGTCAACCGAATTTCGAGACGTAAGTCTTTTGCTTCTAGTACCGGAGTCCAGGGTAGTGAAGTACCCTTTATCTACCTCTTTGTCACCTTTGTCACAGTCTGAAATAAAAAAAACCCGTAGTTTAGTGACGTCTACCACTGACGTCCGTACTTTAATTTTCTGCGAATGAGGAACCTTCTTTTCAACACTGGTTGGATCTATCATATAAATTTTCGTCTCTGTAATGAAACGGCTGATTCCAGGCAGATCAGTTCCGATACCAAAAAGGACACCAGTACATACCTACACTCTCAACCTGACACTTCTTCCGACTCGTGGCTTCTTAACTACGAAAACTTGACACCACAACCTCTTCTGAGAGCTCTCAGGGAACCTGACGTTCCTCTAGTTTGGTCAGGTAAGACTTCCTCTAGTCGGGACCCACAAGAAACCTTCCTTACTACGATTTCGACTTCGAGGTCATGAAACCGGTGGAGTACGGTTCTCAACTGAGTAACCTTTTCTGAGACTACGACCCTCCCTAACCCCCGTCCTCCTCTTACCCTGCTGGCTCCTACTCTACCGACCTACCGTAGTGCCTGAGCTACCTGCACTCAGACTCTCTTGAGGCCCTCAACCACTACCTGTCCCTCCGGACCGCACGACGCTAAGTACCCCAGGGTGTCACAGCCTGTGCTGACTCGTTGACTTGACTTGACTTGACTTGATTGTTTCTTTCGGATTTTATTACACCCAATCATCCCTTGTTTTCTGACCACACCCTTGATCATTGTCAGAAATAAGTTGATCTATTTTATTATATGTTTATCTTGAGGTCATAAGACGGGTGACTCTTTTCCTATTCTCGTATTTACATTCATCCTTGATCTTCCCGATACAAATTATACTTTTTTTCAAAGGAAAAGTCAAAATTCTGTAAAAGAGACTTTTACAAGTCAGTGTTTTTTTAATGGTTTCCATCGATGAGAAGATTACGTGTACATCGATTTCAACATATGGGGTCCCAGTATGTGTGAGTGGGTATGGTGAAGTCACATGTGAACAGATCGAAATGTAATGTCGTAGACTCTCTAAATAGTCTTGAAGTCGTGGCATAAGCGGGTGAACGTGTAGTCGGTAGTCACAGTCCTTCAATTGGGGAAGGACACTGACCGGTCACTTCCTGTCCTCAGATATATTTATGGGATCCGAAGGAGACGGGAGTCCACTTCATTGAGAACTCTACACTGTATTGTGACCAAGGGTCTGACAGGGTTACACTAGTAGAGGTTAGTGGATGTCGACATTGAACATATCATTATAGACAATCTATTTTAGGGAAGTGACAGAGTAAAAGGGTTATTGGATGACCGTAAAGGTCCCTAGTGGGTACTTTATTTACTAAACGCGACTTTAGAAGTGTAAGTTCAAACAAAGAAATCATGGGTTTGGTTCTATTGTATATACGGTAAAATAACGTGGTGGACAGAAAGTTTGTGAGTTGTCAAAGAAATTTAAGGGGTAAACATTTTAAAGAACTTTTTAACAAAATTTGTGTTCTTGATCTTATGATTATGGAAGGTTACAAGTAATAATGTCAGAAATGTCAGAAATATACGATTTTCATTTACTATAGTTTTCTCAGTAAATTATACTCGGTCAATGACGACGGATAATAGAAACTCAGACTTAGGACGAGAAAAAAGTTTTCATACATATACCCTCACCCCTTTCTAGTCGCTTACAAACACTTCATAATGTCCATAGAACGTGGGTTGACTGGAACGACTAATGAAGTTCACTCACTGTCTGTTACCTTCTCTCTTATTGGGGGAGTGAGACACTAAGTTACAAAAGAATTTAGAGAAAGAGTATTGGTGAACTTTAGGTAAAATAGTAGAACCTGGTAAATTTTAGTAAAGTGTCGAGTTACCTTATATGTAAGGTGTGAAGTCTTTTAAAATACGATGTCTTATCTATTTGGACTCTTTCGATTAGTGTTAGAATTAGTCTTTTTTTAATAGTCACTAGAGAGTCATAAAGAAACTAGAGAGATATCGAAGTCTTTGATAATTTTTCTCTTAATCCTTAAGATCAGCATTAAAAAACACATCGACACCGGTTCAGTGAAATAAAAAGACCTGGAGTCCAAGGAGTTTGAATTTTAGTTTTACACTTTGTCTAGTTACAGAATAGAAAAGACTAGAGGAGGAACGGTGAAATCCTTCTTCACCTCGCTCGTTTCTACTTCGACTTCCAAAGGGTCAGGGTAAGGAAGTTTCGTCAAGATCCTTCTCGTCAAAATGTATTTCTGGATAAACGATCCCCTTCTCCTTTGTCCTCTCTCTTTCTTTTCATTCCTCATTCACTTCTCCTTTCTTCCCGTCCCTCCTTCTGAGCCTCTTCTTTTTCTTTCCTTTTGCTGAAAATTTATGTTTCCATTTGTGGAAGGTGAAAAATCTTATGCGTGATAACTTTTTTACTCTTTTATTGTTCACAACTACTCCTACACCTCTTGACCTCGGAAACACATGATAACCATCCTCCCATTTTACCATGTAGGTCACACCTTTTGTCATACAGTCAAGGAGTTTTTTTATTTTCATCTTACATGGTGTACTAGGACGTTAAGGTGAGGACCCATATATGGATTTTCCCTAATTTTCGTCACAGAGTTTCTTTGTGAACGTATAAGTACAAATATCGTCGTTATAAGTGTTGGTCAGTTTATGACCCTCGTTGAGTTTACAGAGTTGTCTACTTACCTATTTGTTTTACTCTACATATGTATGTTACCTTATAATCAGAGTGTTTCCTTCCTTAAGACTAATTACGATGTAGTGTCTACTTGGACCTTCTGTAGTACGATTCACTTTATTCGGTTAGTGTTTTTCCGAATCGGAGGTTAATTTTATTTATTTAAATATAAAATTTTTTTCCGTTTATGACATACTAAGGAGAATATACTCTATGGGTCTCATTAGTTTCTGACACTACGACCTTGCCTAACCCCCGTCCTCCTCTTCCCCTGTTGTCTCCTACTCTACCGACCTACCGTAGTGGCTAAGCTACCAGTACTCAAACTTACTTGAGGCCCTCAACCACTACCTGTCCCTCCGGACCGCACGACGTTAAGTGCCCCAACGTTTCTCGACCTGTGCTGACTCGCTGACTTGACTTGACTCTCATCAGTTTTAGTATCTCTGTTTTTCATTTTATCTCCATTGGTCCCATTCTCAAAGTCCAAAACGTTCTACTTTTCTCAAGAACTCTGACCAACGTGTTATCACACTTAGATGAATTGTGATGACTAGACATGTGAATTTTACTAATACTACCATTTAAATTACAATACAAATAAAACAGTACTTAAGTTGAAAATTTTTTATGTCTAGTTTTTATTTTGGGTGTCCTGATATATTGTAAATTCTAGAGAAAGTCGAGGTGTCAGAAGTTTAATCATAATTGTTGTTAATACATTAAATAGTACCAGTACTAAGTTCCAAGTACTTGTTTTAATCTTGTTTTTTGAATAGGTAGGGTATTTAAAATAGGTGTTATAAATGTCATACACACAATCTTGGTAATAGTCAGGAATTATAAGTAACCTTCCTGACTACGACTACGACTTCGAGGTTATGAAACCGGTGGACTACGCTTCTTGACTGAGTAACCTTTTCTGAGACTACGACCGTTTCTGACTTCCGTCCTCCTCTTCCTCTGCTGTCTCCTACTCTGACAACCTACCGTAGTGGTTGAGTTACCTGTTTCAAACTCGTTCGAGGTCCCCAACCACTACCTGTCCCTTCGGACCGCACGACGTCAGGTACTACAGTGTTTCTCAACCTGTGCTGACTCACTGACTTGACTTGACTACTCTTGGTGATTAGAGATGCTATTTTCGTTACTCGGAACCACTGATTATGAATAAATACGAGAGATGTCTCTCAGTGATTTTATAATGGATTTACAATCTTTAGAATACAGGTTTATCTTTCAGGACTTTTAATTCCAATGATAATTAGAGATAACTTTCGATAGTGGAGGTGAAACTTCCATAATATAGAGTCCGTTCTAGTTTCTCGTCAGCCAAAGAAGACACGAGGGTGTTTTGTATTGTAATAATGTGAAAGCACCAGTTAGGACACAGACGGTAAGATGGAACTAAGACTCGGGGTCTGGAGTGGTATGTCATCGAATAACCAGAAGACATCGAGACAGGTATCATGTGACATTGGTGTGTCATAATAATGTTAATCACATGGTAGATGAGTATTCAAGAGTGTAAAGAATTATGTTCGACTATTCTCCTATAGATTTTAATTTATTTTGTAGAGTACAGAAAAATAAAACCATATTAAGATAAATAAAGAATGACTTTTGTATTTGAACTGGATTCAATTAAATAGTAATAATTTAAAAGAGAAAAGAATTAGACAATCCGAAATTGAATTTTAATTTTTTTTTTAATGAACTTGAGTACATTCACATAAAATTTTTAGATAATCTGTGTCTACTCCATGAATGACTAAATTTATTTTCATATTTACCTTCTTTTAATTTGATAGACATCAATTATTTGATAATTCTATATATATATCAACGGTTATTCGTGTTTTCTACAAGTTGTAATAATAGTCTCTTGACGTTTGATTTTGATATCACTTTATGGTGAAATATTGGGTGACTATACCGATTTTGACTTTAGTGACTATTGAGAAGCCATTCCTATAGTTCGTTGATCTTGAGTGTTTGACGACCACCCGTATATTCGTAAAACCTTTTGTCATCCCGTCAACGAATATTCCAATTTGTTTGTGAATGACATACTGGGTTGTTTAGGTGAGGATCCATAAATGTGTTCGTTTTATTTTTGCGGACAAGTGTGCTTTCGTTACATACTTACAAGTTTTGTCTTTTGTTCGGTCTACAAGTTGTCATCCATTCACTTATTTGTTGTCATTATGTAACAATACTACCTTACAATAAGCACTTACTTTTTCTTACTTCGTGACTCTCTGTATTTTAGTACCTACTTGGAGGTTTTGTAATACAACTCATTTTCTTTGTGTTGTATTTCCTCACATACAACACTCCAAAATAAACTTTAAGATCTTTTCTGTTTTGTTAGAGTTACTATCGTCTAGTCATGAAAAGACTTTGACCTTTACCCGCTCCTCTTCTTGACTCTCGTTTCTCCTTTCTACCTTGATATACCCCACTACTTTTACAAGATATAAAACTCACGTTATCACAAAAATGTTTTTGTGTGCAAACCACTTTGAGTAAATTGACATGTAAATTTACCTAAAACAACGCACACTTATCGTGGAAGAAGTGTCTTTCACGATCGTACCATTCATTATATAATCAAGTCATGAAACGTTTGAAAATTTTAGTACAAGGAGAAAATGAATTTTTTAATGAATATTTAATGTATGTACAAATCTTCATATATGAAATGTTTTTATGTCTTTTTATCCTTAATATTTTATTTTTTGATTTCCAGTTTATTACTTCATAGGACAATTAACTTCGTGAAGTAATCGATTAGTTTACCGTATAATGAATCCACTTCACAAGTAGTGATTTCTATTACCTGTACTTAGACATATAGTTTTTATAATAGTCATATATCTTAAACACCGCGGTTGGAGAGTAGTGAGTCTGTCACGGAAAGATTTGTCTGCAAAAGATGTACTGACAGCTTAATCTCCTCGTAAATAAGACGGTAGAACTAAGACAAACGTCATAATCATGATAGAAGTTAGGTATCCGACACACAATCTTTTTAAAATTCGACGGAAAGGTGTAATATTTCAATCAAATTAATTTTGATTTGATATATTATATAATTAGGTGGAATGACCTTTGTCTTTTACGATTTATTGACTTCCCCTCTCTACCCCCTTGTTCCACCACCTCATCCTCCTAGGACCCAAACAGAGAAGCGTACCTATGATATAAATCTTTGAATTCGTCTTTCCGGTTTTCTGAGGTAGTTATCTGTAAACCTTTATCCAAGTAAAGATATATAGTTATTAAGAAAAAGACTATCTAATAGTTTTGACGTGGATTTTCTTATTTTATAGATTTTTGTTTGAATTGGTTCTGACACTTTCTACTGAGACTTTTGCTACTGTGACTACTCTCTTTGACTTCTATGTTTCTTTACTTTCCTATATGATTGCTTTACCTTCTTAGTCATAACAATTTTATAAGTATGGCGGGTTTAGTTAGATGTTCTAAGTTACGTGAGTGGTTTTATGGTTTCCATTAGTGTTTTTATCTTATTTTAAGAGGTTCGGTCCGAAGTCGTTATGCACTTGATACTTGAGGGACTACAAGTTCGACCAAAATCTTTTCCGTCTCCTTGGTCTCTATTTTAACGGTTGTAGACGACCTAGTAGCTTTTCGTTCTCTCAAGGTCTTTTTGTAGATAAAGACGAAATAACTAATACGGTTTTGAAAACTGACACACCTAGTGTTATTTGACCTTTTAAAACTTTCTCTACCCTTATGGTCTGGTGGACTGGACGGAGAACTCTTTGGACATACGTCCAATCCTTCGTTGTCAATCTTGACCTATACCTTGTTGTCTGACCAAGGTTTATCCTTTTCCTGATACAGTTCCGACATATAACAGTGGGACGAATAAATTGAAGATACGTCTCATGTAGTACTCTTTACGACCCGACCTCCTTCGTGTTCGACCTTAGTTCTAACGACTCTCTTTTTAGTCATTGGAGTCTATACGTCTACTATGGTGGGAATACCCTCTTTCACTTCTTCTTGATTTCTCGGAGAACTACTTTCACTTTCTCCTCTCACCTTTTCAACCGAATTTCGAGTTGTAAGTCTTTTACTTCTAGTACCGTAGGTCAGGGTAGTGAAGTACCGTTTATCTACCCCTTTGTCACAGTCTGAAATAAAAAAACCCAAGGTTTTAGTGACGTCTACCACTAACGTCGGTACTTTAATATTCTGTAAACGAGGAACCTTCCTTTCAATACTGGCTGGATCTGTCGTAAAATTTTTCGTTTCTGTAATGAAACAGTTGTGTCCAGACAGACCAGTTCCGATACCAAAAAGGTCAGCAGTGCATACCTACACTCTCAACCTGACATTTCTTTCGACTCGCGATTTCTTAACTACGAAAACTTGACACCATAACCTCTTCTGAGAACTCTCAAGGAACCTGACGTTCCTATAGGTTGGTCAGGTAGGATTTCGTCTAGTCAGGACCCACAAGTAACCTTTATGACTACAAATTCGACTTTGAGGTTATGAAACCGGTGTACTACACTTCTCGACTAAGTAACCTTTTCTGGGACTACGACCCTTTCTAACTCTCGTTCTCCTCTTCCCCTGTTGTCTCCTATTCTACCAACCTACCGTAGTTGTTGAGTTATGTGTACCCAAACCCACCTGAGACCCTCAACCACTACTTGTCCCTCCGGACCTCACGACGTCAAGTACCCCAGCGCTTCTCAGCCTGTTCAGACTCGTTGACTTTTTATGTTGTTTATTATAATTTACTATAATTTACAACATACTTGGTGTTTTATCCGTTTAGTTAGAGTTCTTTCTGTTGCTTCGACCTCCTTAGTACGAGGGACTACGTTTAGATATGATATTTCGCTATCGTTAGTTTTGTCTTATCATGACCGTGTTTTTGTCTGTATATCTGGTTACTTTGTCTCAGGTCCCTATTTGGGTACGAATATACCAGTGGATTAGGAACTGTTCTCGTGATTCTTATGTGTTACCCCTTTCTTATTGGACAAGTTATTTACCACAACCCTTTTGACCTTTCAATGTACGTTTTCTTAAAAGAGTATGGTGTATATTATTATTTGAGTTTTATTTCTGAATTTACATTCTGTACTTTGGTGTATTGAAGATCTTCTTATATGTTCGTCATTTGATTAGACTGTAGTCCGAATCATTATAAAAAGACTAAACAGAGGAGTCCGTTCCCGTTGTTTTCGTTTCATTTTGTTTACCCCAATGCACTTTATTTTTTCGAAAACGTCACTTCCTTTAGTAGTTATTTTACTTTTTCGTTGTATGACTTACCCGTTTCCATAAAAGTTTACTACGTAGGGGATTTCCCAGTTGTACGTTTTATATATTTCTTGAGAATGTTGACTCAAAGTCTTTTTTTATTTATTTATTACGCTAAAATTTTTACCAGTCTCCTAGACTTATCTGTATAAAGGTTTCTTTGGTATGTCTACCGGTTATCTGTGTATTTTCCTATGAGTTGTAGTGATTAATAGTCCCCTTACGTTTAGTAGTTTTCGTGTTGGTTATGTTTATAGCCACTCCTACACCTATTTTTGCTTGTCAACACGTGACAGCGACCCTTACATGTGACCACGCCGGTGATTCCTTTTATCATGCCTACAAGAAGTTTATTAATTTTTATCTTGATGGTATACTAGATCGTTAAGATGAAGAACCATAAATATACTTCTTTTGTTTTTGGGGATACGATTGACGTCGTAATAAATGTTATCGGTTCTATACCTTCGTTAGGATAGCAGGTGACTACTCATCTATTTTCTTCTACTCCATACACATATACAATGCACACATGCATTCCTAATAATAAGTCGGTCTTTTGTTTGCTTGAGAACGGTAAACGTTGTTGTATTTATCTAGAGATCTCATAATACGATTTACTTTATTCGGTCCGTTTCTGTTTATGACATACTGAAGTGAATATACACCTCGGATTTTGTGTTTCGTTTATTTTGTCTTTATCTGAGTGTCTATGTCTCCTTTTTTGTTACCGACGTTTTCCCCCTTTCCCCCACTTATCTTCCCACTTTATCCACTTCCTCTAATTCTCCCCGTTTAAATTCTAATGTTTTATTTATTCCGTACCCCTACATTGTATGTCGAATCACTTATGTCAGTTATTATAACATTATTGAAACATACGACTGTTTAGAAATGGTCTGAATAACACCACTAGTAAAACACTACTTAAATTTACAGTCTAGGGATACCATATATGAACTTTGATATTATAACATGTAGTTGATATAAAGTTCTTTTTATTTATTTATTTTATAAAAAGTTTTCTATCCCCCGATGGTAATAGGGGGGGAAGGAAATCCTACTGAGTAAATATGTACACTAAGTCTCAAGTCAAGTCAAGTCAGCGAGTCAGTACAGGTTGAGAAACGTTGGGGTACTTAGTGTCGTGCGTCCGGGGGGGCAGGTAGTTGTTGAGGACCTCAAGTGAGTCTAAGTGCAGGTAGCTCAGTCCCTACGGTAGGTCGGTAGTATAGGAGACAGCAGGGGAAGAGGAGGACGGAAGTTAGGGACATACATTAATCATTAAACGATATAAAGGATAAAAATCATTTTCTTATATTCGTCTATAACATTGTATAGAAAGAGAATGAGATTATTTAGAACGTGTTTATGTCCTATATATTCAAGACGAAACCGATGTAGACTCTGTCTGGTAAATATGATAAGTTTTTTAATATCACAAATTTTTGATCTCATACACACACACGTGTAAATTGAGACTTGTACATTAATTCATAGAAGTCGGTGAATCAAATCTTACGTGAAGTCATAATGGATTGATTAATTAAGTTATTTGTAAATAACTCGTGAATAATACACAGTCCGTCTAGTCCATACGATCCAACATGGTATCACCCTCGTTTTCTTCTATACCACAGACCTAGTTGAATTCTATGTCAAAACCTCTTTCTGTCATTAGTGTATTTAGTCAATTTTATTTTTAGTAAAGTGTCGTCACTTTGCCAACCACTCCCCCTTCCGTGTTCCCAGATCCTCTCACATCTTGTCTTTCGGAATTAAAACCAAACCCCTGATTGGTACGAAGGACCCCTACTACTAATGTCTGAAGTTCACAAGTTATTTTATAATCTTGTATATTTGTACTTGGTTCCGTATTTGTTACTATCGACACCCCGGTTTATAATACTATTTGGAAGAAAACGTAAGTCAGATAGAACATCATAGTAAATAGGAACTAGTAAAAGTATAATTCCAACTAAGATAAGGGATAACCAGAGTTTTTAATATCGTCAAGTTAGAGGATCGTGGTTTCTGTAAAATTTATGTATACTTTTGTATAACTTTAACTTTCCGTAAAAGTCAATATTACGTATTTAATTCTATTAGAACTGATACAATATGAAAATAATGTTTGTAATAGATTTACTTGTGTATATATGTCTTACCTAAGGATTCTTTTGTAGGTATATAGTGTGAAAGTCCTCATGACGAGGAATGTCACTAAAAGATTGGATGTCAAGAATCGTCACAGACCATTTACTTGGTCATTAAACAGGAGTATAGACGTTTTACGAAACGTCAAATATTTCGGTGTAGTGTTTCTAAAAGAGTAAACTAAGATTATTGTTAAGACTCACTTAATAGATAAAATTTTATTCGTTTCATTCCGACCCACTATAAAAGAAGTTCTTCAAAGGATGTTAACGGGGGAACGTAGTTGACTAACTGGCGGTTAAATATGATACACAAAAAAAAGGATATCGAGAGAGATATTTGAAGTCGGTGGTGGTAAGAGATACAGTAGAAGACAAGTGGACAGGTAGAGAAACTGGATAGAAATTTCAAAAAATATACGGTCATCGTACAATGTCTACAAGTTAGTTATAAACAGGTCACTCCAAAATATTATGTCAATACGTCTGATTTGGTGTCCCACCAATTTTACTCGAGTTATGGTACATCGAAAAACACCCTCTTGATCTTAAGACTGAGTGAGTGTGGAAGACTCTGGTTAACGATCAGTGACAAGGAAGTCAGATAGAGAGATTATAAACCCCGTCATAATAACGAATTATCCCCGAAGGTGTTACCGAGTCGTCCATTTTTTAGACGGACGTTACGTCCTCTGTTCCTTTTGCACCCAAGTTAGGGATCCAATCCTTCTAGGGGACCTCTTCCATTACCATTGGGTGAGGTCATAAGGACAGACCCTTTAGGGTACTTGTCTCCTCAGACCACCTGAGATCAGGTGGTTCTTAGTTCTCCACCGGTACTGAATCGTTGATTTGGTGGTGGTGGTGACGAAGTATCTTCATATTGTTGTTGTCTTACCTAAGGATTCTTTTGTAGGTAACTTCCTTACGTAAGGAAGTTATGATTAAATTTCATAATACTTGGTTTTGTATCCGTACTTATGTTAAATTCGAGTTTTAAGTTTTTGTAAAAGGTACACACTTTATTTGACAGATGACTCTAGTTAATGGTGACACTCCTCAGATAATAGTATGACTGTTTTCTCATACCCAAAACAAATGATGTGATCGAAGACATCTAGTATATAAAAACAGGATCTATCACAAGGGACTATGAAAAACGAAACAATTAAAATTATAGATTGATTTAGTTTATTGATTTCTTTATATAAGAGACTTTGGAGACATTTTAGTGACCTTTTACTCAAAATTCACATATTTATAGATGGTCTAGTTATTTTGTTTGTGCAATCACTTGGCGTTACAGTTTCGTTTCGGAACTTTTAGTCGTGTTATTGTCTTTTCGATCAGTATTTTTCCGAAACGTATCTTATTTATACAATGGTTGTCATGATTGTCTCCTAACATTAGTTACCGGATCACTCGGCGTAGTCTTTGAGTCATTTTTTACTAAGTCAAGTCAATTCAACGAGTCAGCACAGGCTGATAAACACTGGGGTCCTTAATGTCGTGCAGTCCGGAGAGACAGGTAGTGGTTGAGGGTCTCAAGTGAATTTGGGTGCAGGTAGCTCAGCCACTACGGTAGGTCGGTAGAGTAGGAGACAGCAGGGGAAAATGAGGACGGGAGTTAGGGAGGGTCGTAGTCTCAGAATAAGTTATTCATTTGAGAAACGTACTCCACCGGTTTCATAACCTCAAAGTCGAAATCGTAGTAAGGAAGGTTTCTTGTGGGTCCCGACTAGAGGAAGTCTTATCTGACCAACCCAGAGGAACGTCAGGTTCCCTGAGAGTTCTCAGAAGAGGTTGTGATGTCAAGTTTTCGTAGTTAAGAAGCCGTGAGTCGAAAGAAGTGTCAGACTGAGAGTGTAGGTATGTACTGGTGACTTTTTTGGTATCGGAACTGATCCACCTGGAAACTACCGTTCCATTACAGAGACGAAAAGTTATACGATAGATCCAACGAGTATTGAAAAGAAGGTTCCTCACAGAAAATTAAAGTGCCGACGCCAGTGATAGACGTCACCAAAACCTCGGGGGTTTTTATTTCGGACTGTGACGAAGGTGACAAAGGGGTAGATAAAGGGTACTTCACTACGCTGGTCTACGGTACTAGAAGCAAAAGACTTACAACTCGAAATTCGGTTGAAAAAGGTGAGAGGAGAAAATGAAAGTAGTTCTCCGAAAAATCAATGAGAAGTGAAAGACGGTATTCCCACCACAGTAGACGTATAGACTCCACTGACTCTAAAGAAGGCCGTTAGACCTAAGGTCGAACACCAAGGAGATCGGGTCGCAAAGAGTACTACATAAGACGTATATTCAAGTTATTCGTCTCACTGTTATATGTCGGAACTGCATGAGGAAAAGGATGAACCTTGGTAAGACAACAAGGTATAGGTCAAGATTGACAACGAAGGACTGGACGTATATCCAAAGAGTTCTCCGTTCAGTCTACCAGACCATAAGGATAGAGAGAGTCTTAAAAGGTGTCAAATAACACTAGGTGTGTCAGTTTCCGAAACCGTATCAGTTATTTCGTCTTTATCTACAAAAAGACCTTGAGAGAACGAAAAAGGTACTAGGTCACCTACAACCGTTGAAATAGAGACCAAGGAGACGGAAAAGATTTGGGACGAACTTGTAGACCTTCAAGTGCCAAGCGTATAACGACTTCGGACCGAACCTCTTAAAACTCGTAATGAAATGATCGTACACTCTACTCACGTTGACACACCATTAAACTCGTAAGAAACCGTAACGGAAAGAAACCCTAACCTTACTTTTACCTGGAAAAGGTCAGGACACCGGTGACGACTCAAAAGGTTTACACGACCGTATAACTCACGTCGTGAAAGTGTCGTAGTAGAAAGTCCTGAACTTTATCGAGTTGACCTTAAGGTAGTGGAGGTGATCGAAACATGCATCACTACGAAAGATTCCGGGTGAACTGAAGTGTAAGGTCCTACAGTTCGTACCCACCGACACTGTCGTGTGTTCGCACCGGCTCATCTCGATGGTATGCAGGCTCCAGTCCCCATCTTCGGCCCTCCTGGGGTATGGCTTCCCCGTCGTCGGTTCTCCTCGATGGGGTGCAGGCTCCAGTCCCCGTCGTCGGGTCTCACGGTCCGACGTTGCCGCGGTATTACCCGTTCTCCTCGATGGGGTGTAGGCTCCAGTCACGCCGTCGGTCCTCCTCGATGGGGTTCGAGCTCCGGTCCCCGTCGCCGGTTCTCCCCGTTGGGTACAGGTCCCTCTCCACTGACGCGCCCGTGTCCTCCCGGATCTCCTCGATGAAGTGCAAGTTCCAGTCCTCCCCGCCGTCATTCCTCTATGGGGAGCAGGTTACATTCCTCGTCGCCGACGTGAAACTACCTCGTCGGTACTTCCCTATGGGGTGCAGGTTCCATTCTTTTTGGGTTCATTCTGTCGTCCATAACGTTCTCCCGTAGTCTCCCGTCTGTGTGACTTTGGTATGAGTGTCTTTTTATCAGTTAGATTAGTGTGATCCTGGAATCGTAACAGATTGAGTTACTTTGTTTCGGTACGGCCAACCCCGGTGGGTTCTGCCCGCCCAGGACCACCTCTCCAGACTGTCTTACACCAGGTGACCTCTTCCCTTACCGTTTGGTGAAGTCATAAGAACGGAACTCTTGGGGTACTTGTCATACTTTTCCGTTTTACTATCCTATGACTTTCTCCTTGAGGGGTCCAGTCATCCACGGGTTATACGATGACCTCTAGTCACCTCTTTATTGAGGTCTTTCTTACTTCCCTACTTCGGTTTCGTTTTTGTTATGGTTCAACACCTACACTGACCACTATCTTCGTTCCAGGCTACGACATTTCTCGTTATAACGTATCCTTGGACCTTACAGTCCAGGTACTTAGTTCCGTTTAACCTTCACCAGTTTGTCCTCTACCGTTCCCACTTGCAGCTGTAAGATCCTTAGTCGCTTGATTTTACCTGACCTTACCCACTTAAAGTGAGTCTACTGGTAATATAGATGATGACACCCGTCCTTAGGGAGTCTTCTTTACCTCATCGGTAGTACCAGTTGTTTTCTCAGGTTTTACGTCATGAACCTACGTTAGAGTTTTTACTGTCTTACTAGAGACAAGCAAAGGTTCCGTTTGGTAAGTTATAGTGCCATTAGGTTCAGATACGGGGTTGGTCATTGCGACTTCTTCGACTTCAACTTTCCAAGATACTTCTGGACGTTCTGGAAAATCTTGATTGTGGTGTTTTTCTACGGGAAAAGTAATATCCCCTGACCTTACGTTTTCATCCTTTAGTTCTTTGTGGATCTCATTGTCCCTTTAAACCGGAACCTTATGCCTTACTTCGTCCCGTTTCCGATTATCTCAAAACGGTTCTCTTGCGTGACCAGTATCGTTTGTAGGAGAAGGTCGATTTCAAATCCAAGTAAGTTTCATTTTAATTGAACGAATGATAGTGATGACGTTTTCAAGTGTTTATTAAAAAGAGTCAATAAGGTAAATATCAAGGTAAATGGTTTCTTTTGTTTCGTGTTTCGGAGTACAATCAGACATAATATTAAATGGAGACGACCGTTATTCTGTTTTTCGATGAGACTCTAAATATTTAGCCTGTCACGGAGAAATTTGGACTAATATATTATGTCTGTTCGTAAAAATAAATTCTTAGTACAAAGAAGAATATAAAGTTCACTATAGAAAGGATTACACATTGAAAAGAGTAAAGAAAAGAGAAGAAATTAGGATGATGAAAATTTTACAACTCTAACGATTATTGTTCCTTCGTGTCTAGATTGTCTTGGGTTTCGACAGTTATGAATTGTTGGGTCCTTGTGGTTCATGATTTCCCGTTGTCCCCCTTTTTTTTTGTATCGAAACCAATCAATATCTCTAAAGACTCTTTGTCGAGCTACTTCGACGTTTGGTTTTCATTTTTCAAGGTGTATAATAATAAAAGTCATAACTGCGGAAAGAAAAACAGTGAGTAATTTTGACATTGAATGTCTGTATTCTGTTAGAAAATTTGTTAGAAATTAATATAATATTCTATTTTTTGACATGGAGAAATAACTTATTTTTTTAGATATAAGATGGAGAAGAAGATAAGTTATTAATTATATAGTTGACATCATATCTAAACCCACTCAAAGGAAAAAAATTTTCCGACGATTAGTTGACTAAACAAGTAACCTTCCTGACTACGACTCCGACTTTGAGGTTAAGAAACCGGTGAAGGACGCTTCTCAACTGGTGACCTTTTCTGGGACTACGACCCTTCCTAACCCCCGTCCTCCTCTTCCCCTACTGTCTCCTACTCTACCGACCTACCGTAGTGGCTGAACTACCTGTACTCAAACTCACTTGAGTCCCTCGACCACTACCTGTCTCTCCGGACCGCACGACGTCAAGTACCCCAGTGTTTCTCAGCCTGTACTTGACTTCACTTGGGTACAAATGACTTGTGTTATAATACTAATCATCGAGTTTGATAGTGAATTGTTTCGAATGGAGTTTAATCGTGTGAATAAATTTTTAAAAAATACATTGACGTCTGATCTCTTCCATGTTCTCAGTACTCAGTATGTTTTATAAGAGTTCAATGAGAAAGAGGTCTAAAAGATTTACTGTTGTAAAATGATGTAAATAAAAATAGTATAAAAGGGAGAAAAACAATTTTCAAGATATAAATGACTGTAACCATGAATCTTAGACTCAAATCTCTCCTGAAAATCGTTCAAGTTCCAAATATTAAAAACTAAACTATAAATGAAACGAATTCGTCGGGAAATATGGGGTCTACGTGGACGAAGTGATCAAAATGAACACCCTAGAATTTTTTATGTAACACTAACTAAGTATCTTGATTTTAACTAGGAAGAACTATATTTTATATAGTACAAGAAGTGGTACTCTGACGGGTCGATACAGTCATCCGAATATGGTATAGAATAATATGTAATATACTGACGAAATAGAGATATCCCACACCGAATCCTCGAGTCCAGAATTTCAGTCCATAGAACCCAAACTACGACTGGACTTTCTTAGTACCGACTTCCTTCCATATAATCAATTTGTAGTCCGACTCCTAAATCGTGACTTGATGGTCAGTCGGCCCTATTTCTCCACCGACACTAAAGGTGAGTCATCATTCAGAAAATCAAACATTCCCGACATTCTTTTTACTTGGGAGTCACAGGGTCGTCTTTACCGAAACTGACTATGGTTGTGTTCGAAAATTTCTTTTATTTCTCGGTAAGTTACACACAGGTAAAGATTTTAGTCGGGACCTATTTTCCTTCTCGTCTTACTATTAAAAAGTACCTGTCTTTCCGATACAATGAATACGGTACCTTATTTTGAATACGACCAAATTATGTCCATAATTTGAGTTTCTTAAAATTACCCAGTAAGTAAACCGATATTTTCTCCGGTCTCCTCCTCTACTAAGAGTCGAACATATGGTATATAGGGATCTCCAAGGTGAAGGGACTATCGAGTCAACCATTTCTTAGGTGGACGTTACGTCCTTTGGGACAAAACTGAAGGACCCAACCCTTCTAGGTGATCTCTTCCCTATCCGATGGGAGCGGTCATAAGAACCCGAAGAGAACAACGAGTCGACCATTTCTTGGACGGACGTCATTCCCTCATTCAAGTTGGGGACCCAACCCTTGTAGGGGACCTCTTCCCTTTCCGATGGGTGAGGTCATAAGAACGGACCTCTTGAGGTAGTTGTGTTTGACTCATAGATGAACGAGTCGTAAATACCCTGAGTACTTTATTCTGAAAGTTTTTTTAATAAACAGTTTATTGTTATGTTTATATTAGGGTAAGAACTTTCTTTATATTGTAGTTAGGGTGTGTGTATGTAATATATTAATGATAGATTTTCATATGAAGAGTTTACAATTCGTGTCCGACAGTTCCGGTTTACTGAGATTAGGTTTCATACAATAAATTTATGAAACTAGGAGTCAAAGGAGTGGACGTTATTATGGTGGATGTGAACACCTCGACAAAATTCGAAATCTTTATTTCTCGACTCGTAATTCGTATCCTTTACCGTGTGTTATCCACGAATCATCTACCGTCGATGATAATAAAAATAAGTAACGACACGGTCCTACAGACTGTTTCGTCTTACCATCTACTGAAGTTTTACTCTTAATGACTTTTAGATTTATCGAATATATCGAGCTGGTCATCAGTGTCTCGTGAGGTGGAGTGGAGAGTGATGAGTCCAGAAGGTGGGTAAGGAGGTCCGTGAAATTGGGACGAAGTCAAGGTAGTTGGTTACAAGAGGGAGTGTAGTCCAGAAGTGTTTGTGGGACGAGAGTCTTCTGAGAAGGAAAATAAAGGAGGAACCAGTGAATATAAGAAATTTAGAATCGAATTTGTAGTGAAGGAGACCCTTCTGAAGGAACTGTTCGACAATGATGTTTATTGTTGAAAATAACGAAGAAGAGAAAGTCTATGACTACAGTTCCTCCGAGTCGATATATATATATATATATAACTCCAGATATAACGGTTACATAAAGATCGTGTGTATTTCTTAAGGAAACTAAATGAAACCGTTTCTCCCGTCCACGAGACAAATTCAACACAAGGTTAAAGAAGTTTAATACACATTTGTCTTCACGGTCAATAATATCAAAAGATGAAAGATGATTATCCTTTTTACAAAACCTGTTTGACTTGAAAAGTTTGTTTGTTTTTCATGACTACAACTTTGACTATCAAACTATTCGTTTAAACTACTAAGTATCCTTTGTAATGTACAGAGATTCTTGTTTTAATACCTTAACTGATTTTATTCAGCTATTTCGATTCACTAATAACTTTTTCTTTTAAAAGACGTCAAGTCGAAACCCTCCAGGAAACCTTATCCATATAATCTACTTGTCACATTTGGAGAAGATTAATCTTTTGACTTAAGGTCCAGTTTCATCGATATCTTATAATTATATAATAAGAGTAAAATTAAAGAATTTCAGGATAGTATGATGTGGTGGTCTATATGAAAACCAAGTTTTAATATAAAATACTTACCTCATTTTGGACCTGTACAAGAAGTCGAGATGATTTTTTTAACCGTAAAGGGATTAGTGATACCACTGATGTGACCCACTGTCTGGTAGGTCCCACTTCCTGTGGTCACGACTGGAACGGAGTCCGGTTCAACCATAGGTGAGACTGGATCTCGGACTCAAAGTTATTAAGTGTTAGGTCTCGTTATGTTCCTTCTTAGTCTCCAAGAATCATTTCTTTTCCCTTCGTCGACCGAAATACTGATTACATTGACGTCTTCTAATCAATGAACTGTTACTCCCGTTTTTCTCTCTCAGTTTCTGGTTGAGAAGATCTTTTCCTCCAGTTTAGGTTGGAGGAGGTTAAAAAGTAATCTGTTCAGACTGTCATAATGGTCATGATGACTATCACTATTCTTACTTTTATCATTATCGTTTTTCTCTTGAAAATAGTTTCCAAATAATATATATTCCATGATAAAATTTAATAAATTATTTATCCAATAAATTATGAACTTCATACAATCTGTATTAATAAAAATATGTCATCCCATAAGTCAGAATCTTTTATTTAACAAACAGTTTTCAGTATATTGATTTTTCTCCTTCTTAGTCCTAAATTTAGGTAGGAAAGTTGATACTTAGAGTGAGAATTAGATATGCTTTGGACTAAATAACTACTTTATAGAGAGTTTCTTTATTTTCCCCTTTTAATTTTAGGTACGTTTTTTTCTTTATGTATTGTCAGTTCTCTTAGATTACAATTTCTTTTTTAGATCTTTCTGGGATCTCTTTTAATAACCTAAACCGAGACAGGTTCTATTAGTACTACCACACTAGTGAGTGGATCTCGGTCTGTAGGACCTTACACTACAGTTCACTCGGAATCTTTCGTAGTGATGCTTGTTTCGATCACCTGCACTACCGTAAGGTCAACTCGATAAAGTTTAGGACTTTCTACTACGACACTTTCACGACGTGAGTTATACGGTCGTGTAACCTTTTGTGTCGTCACCGGTGTCCTGACCTTTTCCAGGCAAAAGTAAGGTTAGGGTTTCTTTCCGTTACGGTTTCTTACGAGTTTAATGGCGTGTCAACATGAGTAGAGTGTGCGATCATTTCATTACGAGTTTTAAGAGGTTCGGTCCGAAGTCGTTATGCGCTTGGCACTTGAAGGTCTACAAGTTCGTCCCAAATCTTTTCCGTCTCCTTGGTCTCTATTTTAACGGTTGTAGACGACCTAGTACCTTTTCCGTTCTCTCAAGGTCTTTTTGTAGATAAAGACGAAATAACTGATACGGTTTCGGAAACTGACACACCTAGTGTTATTAAACACCTTTTAAGACTTTCTCTACCCTTATGGTCTGGTGGACTGGACGGAGAACTCTTTGGATATACGTCCAGTCCTTCGTTGTCAATCTTGACCTGTACCTTGTTGTCTGACCAAGGTTTATCCTTTTCCTCATGTAGTTCCGACATATAACAGTGGGACGAATAACTTGAATATACGTCTTATGTAGTACTCTTTGCTACCCGACCTTCTTTGTGTTCGACCTTAGTTCTAACGGCCCTCTTTAGAGTTAGTGGAGTCTATACGTCTACTGTGGTGGGAATACCGTCTTTCACTTCTCCTTGATTTTTCGGAGAACTACTTTCACTTTCTCCTGTCACTTTCTCAACCGAATTTCGAGTTGTAAGTCTTTTGCTTCTAGTACCGTAGACCAGCGTAGTGAAGTACCCTTTATCTACCCCTTTGTCACCTTCGTCACAGTCTGAAATAAAAACCCCCGAGGTTTTAGTGACGTCTACCACTGACGTCGGTACTTTAATTTTCTGTGAATGAGGAACCTTCTTTTCAATACTGGTTGGATCTGTCGTATAAGTTTTCGTCTCTGTAATGAAACGGTTGATTCCAGGTAGATCAGTTCCTATACCAGAAAGGTCACCAGTATATACCTACACTCTCAACCTGACACTTCTTTCGACTCGCGGTTTCTTAACTACGATAACTTGACATCGTAACCTCTCCTGAAAACTTTCAGGGAACCTGACGTTCCTCTCGGTTGGTCAGGTAAGGTTACCTCCAGTCAGGACCCATAAGAAACCTTCCTTACTACGATTTCGACTTCGAGGTCATGAAGCCGGTGGAGTAAGGTTCTCTACTGAGTAACGTTTTCTGAGACTACGACCTACCCTAACCTCCGTCCTCCTCTTTCCCTGCTGTCCTACTCAACCGACCTACCGTAGTGGCTCAGTTACCTGCACTCAAACTCACTTCAGACCCTCAACCACTGCCTGTCCCTCCGGAGTCAAACACAGGCTGAGAAACGCTGGGGTTCTTAGCGTCGTGCGGTTTCGACTTGTAAGTCTTTTGCTTCTAGTACCGTAGATCAGGGTAGTGAAGTACCCCTTATCTACCCCTTTGACACCTTTCTACGGTCCCTCCGGACCACACGATACTAAATATCCCAGCGTTTCTCAGCCTGTGCTGACTCGCTGACTTGACTTGACTTGACTATCACGTGTCAGGTTATAAGAACGGACCGCTTAAGGTACCTGTCTCCTCCGACCGTCTGTCGTCAGGAACCCCAGTGTTTCTCATCGTGTGTTAATCATTGATTGTAAAAGTGAAAGATTCGTATGTCATAGGTAACGTACCCATCGTAGGTTTAAAGTATCCTAATTTTTCACCAATCTGTTTTCCCTTTACATTATCCATTGACACTACAGATACAGGTCCTTTAATCGTTACTCCCTTATGGATTTCTTTGTACAGTTGACTTCTCCCTTTTATGAGTCCTCCTCTATGTACATTTCTATGGTATGAGTTCGAGGATGTTCTCCAAGAATGTGTTGTAACAAGGTATCGGGAGTGAGGGTCGGGGGAATGGAGGAACTAAAGTGGACTCGAGAAATTCTAAAGATACTTCTTTACGGGAAAAGGTCAAACAAAAAGAACACTTGAGGTTGAAAAGGAAGTCGTGTGTCAAATTTCCAATGTAGGAACCACTTCTGTAGTGACTGGGAGTAAAGGTTTTGTTAAAAGTAAAAATGAGGATTCCTTGAAACATAGATTAAGATATTGTTTAGGTAGAGGTAATTTTCAACCAAAACTTCCCAAGGGACCACCGAGTCACCATTTCTCGGTTACGTCCTCTGTACCCAACCTAGGTACCGGACCCTTATAGGGTTCACCCGACGGCAGATACCCCAGTGCGTCTCAGCCTGTGCTGACTTCACTGAATCGTCGTTGTCGTCGTCGTCGTTCCTCGTTGATCCGAGTACCCGGTGTTGATAACTTGGACACGGGATCTCGAACACTCGCCGTTGATATACCGATCGCACGTCGTTGACGACTTCGGGTGTACGGGATCTCGAACACGAGACGTTGTTCTCTCCGATGACGTTACTGTTCGGGTGCGTAACGTTGATCTCATCGGGGGCGAACGACGTTGATCTCTTTTCGGTTGTGTCGTTGTTTCTGTGTCGTGTCGGTGTTTATTTATTTATTTTAGTGACCAAAGGACATTAGTCCATGGTTTGACTTAATAGAAACTTTGGGATCGTAAATGTGTCTCGGACCGTATAATGAGAATTTTATATGATAGGTCTTGACAGTTATTAACAAAAATTATTAAAAATTGAGATCTACTCTTTTATAAGATTTCTAGTGAATTTTCTCTTAGTTTCTGATATTGATGGATGGATAAATTTATCATCAAGAATAAAAATGTTTATAAGTCATGTCAACCAGTTGATTTCCTAGAAGAATAACCCAACCGTGTCATTTTAAATAAAGTTAATATTTAGTCGTACAAGGAAGTTTCGTGGAATGAAAAAATATAACCTATGATTTTTAATCGTCGAGACTAAGGTTTTTATTTATACAAGGAGTTCTTGATTTTAATTACAGAAATTTTTTTAATAAAAATGTTTTCTGAAAGTTGACTTTAAGTAAATTTTTATATTGGGGTGGAAAATCCTACAGACGGTGTCGGAATTAATACTTTTGTGATAAGGGAATCCCCTGATTCGGTTGCTCTTAGTTCAGGGTTCATTCTCGTTTACTCTCTTTTTACAGAAACAAAGACAACTAATATAGTTTATTACCAGACTTCACTTTTCTTAAGATAAGTACGGGTAACTTCGATCCTACTTGTTCTTCGTTTGGAGAACTGGGTCTTGTCTCCTTTCTATCTGTTCCTTCTGCCTACGTGATGGAGCCCGAATCAAGAGGTTCGATTGTGTCCCAAGGTAGGTGTTATAATGACTAGTTTAAAATTAGGTTATCTTGTAAGACAAAACCTGAGTTATAAAATATCCGTTAGTAAAAAAGGAGAATTAGTGACAACTGACGAAGGTAGTCTTCTTGAAAGAGTACCCATATAACGATTAATGGTACCGAAGGAAGACTAACACTACTAAATGATGTGTGTCCTTGTGTCTCTTCTCTTCACTCCTGTCTTTATTGGGTAATTCGACACCGGATTTCACCCCTTCAGTCCTCGTGACTATGAATTGTAATTAGGGATTTTAGGTAGAAGATTCCCAACACCGTGGTAAAATTTCTATAGATATTTGGCATTGTTTCTCAGCCTGTACCGACTCGCTGACTTGACTTGGAAGAACTTCTGACAGGAAACGGATTGACTGTCAAGACCAACCTAAACAAAGGATGTGTTTTACAGAAAAACTGGTGTACTATTATACGAGTGAGAGGTCCTACGTGGTATTGAATTCACCCTTACGATTTACCCACTATTTAACTGTGATCTGTTTTCCTTTGTTATATCGGTGTGTCGATTATGTAGGTAAGACACTTTCTTTGTTTGTCGTAGACCCGTCTCTTTCCAGTTCTAAGTGTCAGAGACTGTTATTTTCTTAGACTTGTTTCAACTGTCGTAGAAACTTATGTTTATATATATATACAGGAACTTGAGTCTATCTTCGGGGATTTGGGGTCCCGAGTTGACAGGGACCCCATAATGTGAATCTTCCTCGTCATAATCCTGTTGTATGAGAGGGTGAAACTCTCTTTTCTACATACTGGAAAAAGTTCTTTTTCCCTTCAGTCCGTCTGTGTCATCTCAGTCCTTCTTTAGGTCGACCCCCTGGTCAATTTTAAGACCCTTCGGAGTTACCCTCTTTTATAAGAACCTCGGGACCAAGTTCTAAATCCGACCAAATCTTTAATAGGAGTCACAGTCGTCGTAAACACTTTATGGACCTAGGGTACTAATTTTGTACTTATTTTCAAGACTTAAAACTGATCTAAGATGGAAATTTTCTTAAATTTAACCGACCGATACTACATTTTACTTTATCATCCTTATATAAAAGGAAAAGGAGATGGAACCTAAAAAAAATTTGAATGAATAAAAATTAACTTTCTATTAACGAAATGTTATAACACAACCAAAGACAGTTTGTAGTTGTACTCAGTCTTTATCCATATGTATACAGGGGAGGAAGAACTTGGAGGGAGGGTGGAGGATGAGATAGGGTAGAGAGATCCACAGTGTCTCGGGGTGAAATTCAAGGGACTCAGTAAATGGGACCTAAAAATTAAGTACAGGTCCCGTTCATCCGAATCTTCTGGAGAGTTTTAATCCGTATTTTACTGGTTGAACTTCTGCATAGATGTTCTTTTAGACTGTTTAGTGAGTTCCTTCCCTATCCCCTTCTCTCTAATCGTGTAAAGATCAGTATAAGTTCTGTCTGGCTAATCAAGTTTTCCCGAAAAATGTTTATACTATTCCTATTTATTATAGTTCAAACATCACAGATTAGTTCTATGACTTGAACTTACAAGAATACATAAAATAAATTTACCCGTTGTTACAAACGTAAAAATTCGACTCTGAGATACCGTAAAATACTTATTACTTTATAACCTTTTTTATCTTTTAGACTATTTCTTAATATATTATTATGGAGTTTTATAGAAGAATCTTAAGAGGTAAGGATTTAGTCTAACAGGTTCCTTTCACTGTTTGACTAAGAATTGTAGTATGTCTTATTTAATTTTTATTGACTTTATAAAAATCTTATTTGCAAAACGAACCATGAATAATGTGTTACTTTATTTTTGGGAATCCCGAAACCTCTTTATTTTGATATATCATTCTAAAATTTTACAAGACCAAAGAGTTTTAAGGTTATGTGAATTATAATGTAACAGAGTTTTAAATTTCTAAGTCGATACCCGAAAGAGAAATGTGGTATACCGGTTTCGTTCCTTTCGATCTTGTGTTACTTTTCAATTTAGTTATCTTCGTTGATGGAAACTGTAGTTACGATACTAAAGTTGTAGGTAGTACCCAGTCACTGTTCTGAACCTTATAAAATTTCCGTAGGATGATGTCAAACTTTTGAATTCTACTGTAGTCGTATAATTGTTATGTTTCTACAATCTTATTATTCTTTAATATCGTGGATAGAATAATCAATAACTGTTAGATATAAGTGTCTTTGTGACAATCTTGCGTGACCCCTACAAGTTTATACAGTGACAAGATCTCCTCTCCTTTCCTTTTGTCTCCTCTCCTCTCTCCTCCGCCCCCTCTCTTCTACTTCCCTCCCCTCTGTTCTTTCCTTCCTTTTTCCTCCACTCCTTCCTTTCCTCTTTCTCTCCTTCCCTCCTTACCTTTCTCTTTCGCTCCTTCCTTCCTTTCCTGTCCCATTTGTTTTAGAAAGGGTTATTGTATTCGGACCTTCCTGTTATATTGTTCGTAAAGGTCCGTATATAGTGTTATTAGGTGATACACTTTATTTCATGAAACAACTGTTTTTCTTTTACTTTCGAGAGTTTAAGAAACTACATTCCCCTGGTCCAACAGTGGACGGAACTTACAGGATCTTCTTTCTTGATTGAACTTCCTGACTTTTTATACGGACAACCCTTGCTCGGTACACCGTATTGGAATTTCAAAAGATATGACACAAGGTATACATGTACTCATAAAAAAAATATTCCTATACTTGTTTCACACACACATATACACATTAAAAGATAAATAGTGACCACTATGACTAAAAGATGAAAACAATCCTTGAATCAAAACAAAAAAGAAAAAACCAAAATATATGTAAACTCGGTCTGTAGGACCTTACACTTCAGTTCACCCGGAATCTTTCGTAGTGATGCTTGTTTCGATCACCTCCACTATCTTAAGGTCGACTCGACAAAGTTTAGGACTTTCTACTACGACACTTTCACGACGTGAGTTATACGGTCGTGTAAACCTTTTGCGTCGTCACCGGTGTCCTGACCTTTTCCAGTCAAAAGTAAGGTTAGGGTTTCTTTCCATTACGGTTTCTTACAAGTTTGATGGCGTGTTAACGTGAGTAGAGTGTGCGATCATTTCATTACGAGTTCTAAGAGGTTCGGTCCGAAGTCGTTATGCACTTGGCACTTGAAGGTCTACAAGTTCGACCAAAATCTTTTCCGTCTCCCTGGTCTCTAGTTTAACGGTTGTAGGCGACCTAGTACCTTTTTCGTTCTCTCAAGGTCTTTTTGTAGATAAAGACGAAATAACTGATACGGTTTCGTAAACTGACACACCTAGTGTTATTTGACACCTTCTCAGACTCTCTCTACCCTTATGGTCTGGTGGACTGGACGGAGAACTCTTCAGACATACGTCCAGTCCTTCGTTGTCAATCTTGACCTGTACCTTGTTGTCTGACCAAGGTTTATCCTTTTCCTCATACAGTTCCGACATATAACAGTGGGACGAATAAATTGAATGTACGTCTCATGTAGTACTCTTTGCGACCTGACCTTCTTTGTGTTCGACCTTAGTTCTAACGGCCCTCTTTAGAGTTAGTGGAGTCTATACGTCTACTGTGGTGGGAATACCGTCTTTCACTTCTCATTGATTTTTAGGAGAACCACTTTCACTTTCTCCTGTCACTTTTTAAACCGAATTTCGAGTTGTAAGTCTTTTGCTTCTAGTACCGTAGACCAGGGTAGTGAAGTACCGTTTGTCTACCCCTTTGTCACAGTCTGAAATAAAAAACCCGAGGTTTTAGTGACGTCTACCACTGACGTCGGTACTTTAATTTTCTGCGAATGAGGAACCTTCCTTTCAATACTGGTTGGATCTATCGTATAAGTTTTCGTCTCTGTAATGAAACGGTTGATTCCAGGTAGATCAGTTCCGATACCAAAAAGGACACCAGTACATACCTACACTCTCAACCTGACACTTCTTCCGACTCGCGACTTCTAAACTACGAAAACTTGACACCATAACCTCTTCTGAGAACTCTCAGGGAACCTGACGTTCCTCTAGGTTGGTCAGGTAAGACTTCCTGTAGTCGGGACCCACAAGAAACCTTCCTTACTACGATTTCGACTTTGAGGTCATGAAACCGGTGGAGTACGTTTCTCAACTGAGTAACCTTTTCTGAAACTACAACCCTCCCTAACCCCCGTCCTCCTCTTCCCGTACTGTCTCCTACTCTACCTACCTACCGTAGTGACTGAGCTACCTACACTTAGACTCACTTGAAACCCTCAACCACTACCTGTCCCTTCGGACCGCACGATGTTAAGTAGCCCAGCGTTTCTCAGCCTGTGCTGACTCACTGACTTGACTTGACTTGACTTTTATATTTCACTAAGATAAATTCTTCGATAGTCTAGAGGAGATAGTTGAGACACATTACTCCACTGACCGGAAGGGATTGATACCACTTTCAGACTTACAAATAAGAAACCAAATTGGAGACGTCACTCCTTTGGTTCATGGCCACTTTGGTATAACTTTTCTTCCTAAGTCACTTAATCGCGTTCTTTATAGGTTGATAGAAAGGAATGAGTCGAGGGGTCCGTTGATTCGTAAGTGGGTGGTCCGTTCTTCAACTTCAGTAAATTTTTATACTGGTGGAGTTCTCTTTTTTGTCATGACTTGTAGTCTTCCAGGGGTCAATTTTTCGGGCAGTTCAATGAGATATGACTTCAGTTGTTTCAGTGACTACGTAAATTTAGTCCGAAAATAGGGGAGTAAAATTTTATACTTATTTGGGAACTTCTAATAGTCCATAAAGTCTTTACAAAGATTATGTTTGCTATCCGGTCTTTTTTTAATAACATGTACTTTCTTTCTCTGATATACTCTTCTTTTAAAGTGTTTGAACTTTTTAATTATGGAACTCTCTCTCCTTTTTTTCTGTGATATTTGTCCTTTATTTCGTACTATAATATTTTTCCCGGTATATTCCTTAAAATATTTCGAGAATTTTTAATTTTAATACCATTGTCTTTACTTTTCATTGTCTACCCTACTTTCTACTTTGATTTTTGTCTTGGGTTTTCAGGTTTTTCACTTTTTCCTCTTTTTTCTCCCCTCCATTAGTATTTACTTTTTTTATTTTTATTTTTCTTATTTTTGAGGGTTATGACCTCTTGTACTCACAGGTACTCTAACTTATCCGAGTAGTTCCAAGGTCGTGTTACATACCCTTATCCGGGTATAGTTCTGTACTTTAAAATTCTTTGACCCTAAATTTTGTACTTTCTTTTTTTGTATATCTGACGTATGTTACCTAGTTATTAGTCTTGTCAGAAAGTGAAAAGGTATCGTTAAGACTTGTGACCCTCTGTAACCTTGTTAAGGGAGTTCTAAGACTTCTTTTTCTATAGGTTGGGGGTTAAGACATGGGTAGGTTGTTGGTTTGACACTTTATTTAAGGGAGAGTCTGTGTTTTCTCACGTTTTATATGGTAAAGAATTCTACAATGACGTTCGACACGAAATTGTTTAGTTTTTTCTCAAATTCTGTGACTAAATCCTTTGTCCTTTCGGTTGTATTGTCTCTTTTTCCTTTAGGGTCCTACTACCGTTTCCCTAGCGGGTCCTACCCCGACTCGTTTGTCGTAGGTAAGGTCTGATCTCGTCCAGTCTTACGAGACTCTGAATAAGTTTCCCTGTGTATTAGTAATTTGCGTTCCTTTCATTTACTCAAAATGTTTTTTCTTTTCATTAGTGTCGAGTGATCTATCTAGACTTATCAAAAATATACAGTATTCTTATATTTGTAATTACTAGATAGTCTTAATATCGTTTTGATAATCCAACTTTGCATACTTTAACGACAAAAAACATCTAGTTTTTAACGTGTGTCAAGTTGGATCATATAGTCCTCGGAAACCCTGCCTTTTTCACACACACACGTACGTGTGTTCGTATACAATTTCTGATTGATCTTTCTTCTCGTACTATGTTTTTACAAATTTTTTAGTTCTTTGTCATTTTATTTGTGACGAACGGAGACTCTTCCTTATCTCCCTCCCACTCCTGACGAAAAAAAATTTATTGTTTGAACGACTTGATAAAACTGGACATTGTTTATAGATTATTGTGATTTAAATTAAAAAAAATTTTACAAAGAACTTTTCCTTTCTTCCTTTTTTCCTTCTTTTCCCTTTCCTCTTTCTCTTTCTTTTCTATCAGGTCCTCACTTCCGGTCCACGTGAATAGTGTGTGTGAAGTTCAAGAGTTCCCTCGTGGAAGACCTCTTTTCTCGTCCGAGAGGTGACGTGACGGTAGTCTCTGTCCGTACGAGTTCCGGTGAGAAGAAGGTGTGTCCTCTGGTTGTTGTTTGGTGTCACGCACATTGACGAGTTACACACGAATTATAACCATCCGACAACTTAATAGAAGAATTTTAATATATATTGTAACAAGGATGTCAAAAGATGGACGAGAAACCTACTATACGGTATTCGATGAGAGAAGACTTATTACAAGTCTCAGAACTTTAACCACTACTGTAGTTACTATGGTAACACAATATGTCTTGTCCCTCTTCTCACACGACTCTAAATTCATATTTTCTTTATTAACACTGTCTACAGAAGTAAATGTGACTCTCAGGTTCTGGGAAGAGGTACTAAGACCGTGAGGGGGACGGGTAGGGTGAAGATAGAGGACTCTTGTTGTATTGGAACTCAGGAAGACAGATATTAAATTCTTTTCAATAGGGAGATGGGTTTCTGAATCAATATAACGTTAAAGTTTTCGTGTAAACGATTTCTAAAAGAAAGTATGACTCTTTAATGTCCTTTTAATAGAAAGAGTGTATAAAAGAGTGGTAAGAAATCTCCTTTACTGTCCGGTTACATAAGTGTTAGGTTTCCTCTTGATAATTGACCGTGTTTTATCGTGATAAAACAGTCATCGAAAGGTTTTGTTCGAGTCACAGGGTTCATACTTATTCGGAACATCATTTGTACACTACTACTTAAGTAAGAGTTAAAAAATTCACCGTACTGAGTCTAAAAGTCTGGAAATTCTATTAAATTAAAAGTAATTTGTCATTGTCAGTGGTATTGCGGGTCCGTGGAAGGTTTTATAATGTTTCCGTTTTAGGGAAGGACATCCCATGTTTGTAGGAGAGGAAATAGTTTATGATGGTATTCGGTTAATGTATTTTTATACTCACGGCTGTAAAGTTATTCTTTCTTTATCCTTCTACACTATTTCTTATTCCTCCTCACTTCTCCTCTTCTTTTGGGTCAATCTCACCAGTTCAGTCTTTGTTTACGAGAGAAATCCTGAATTCTCCGAGAAAACCTTCTACCTAATATCAAACTCACAAATAGAAACATAGGGATGTCGGATAGAGTCTTTCTTGAACCGTGTGGTCTTTTACAAGTTCCTTATAAACGACTGAAATTCTTGACTTGCTCTAGACAAACCCGTGGGTAACACGGTCTTTGACAATAGGCTTAGTAAAGAAGTTGTGTCGATACAACCTCCCCGTCGTGTTCCTCCACGTGTCGTAGAAGAGACCCTTGTCGTCGAGGAATGGACAACAACCTGACCATGAACGACTTGGTGGACACATCCGTGACGACGAACTGATCGGTGTCTACAGACATTTCAGTGACAGCTTGGACACAGGCTGGGCCAGAGACTACAGACGTACTACCAGAGACTTTAAATAATTTTGTCTTTCTTTCAAATTTTACGATAAGAATATACTGATCTACGTCATGTAACAAGAATTGTAGGATTTGACTCTGATTGGAAGATGAGGGTCTTATAGAGATTGAGGTGGGTTGTACGAGAGAACTATAAGATACGTACCAATATCAGTACAACTGGTGAAAATTTTAGTTATATCTTTTAACGATTAGATATAAAATTTTTAGAGGTCCTTATGGAGACTAAAACTCCGATATGTCCAACTTGAAGTTACTCCAGAGTAGACAATATTCGACAAAGTTCGTGTGATATTTGATCAGTATAACATTTAATACGCTTCTGAATTAAAAGTATTGTGTTTGGGATTGACCTACGTTTACAGTATTTAACATGAAAGAGTTGTGAAAATATTTGATATCCTACAGTGACCTTCACATGTTAAATCTTATTTAATAAAGATTCCAGGTTGAAAGCTTGAGTTATAAGTGACTGAAAATTTTTAATTACACATATATTTTTGGTTAACTATCTAGGATTTGAATCGGTGTCCTAGTTCGAGTGACTAAAAGAACGGACACCCTACTATACCACGATTTTAGTGTCAATTTAATATAAGAATGTGTTTCTATCGGTTTATTGTTGTTACAACTTATAAAACTTTCTATTCCTCCTAGTGATAATAGATCACTGTAAACGTTTGTTTCTGTGCTTTAAAATGGTAGAGAGTAAGTGTTGAGTTGTACCGTATAAAAAGTCAAGAGTACACGGATGGAATGATTTAGTCCTAATTTAAAATGTCACATGTAAGTTGTTCATACCAAAGAATCCGGGACTATGAGGGAAAACAATGAATATGTCAGTTATCTTTTTTATAATTAAAGAAACGATAACTCGTCCCTGGTCTTAAGATTAAAAGAAAGGATCCCCTTTTTGTTATAAATTAACCATCGAATTCTTTTTATGACGTAATACCAAATTTAGGTACTTGTCATACTACTTGTAATTAAAAGGGTTTCTTTTAAGACTTTCTCGTAAGTCAAGAAAGTCATCTTTTAATTGGAGAGAGTCGTAGAAAACAGTGTCGTACTGGAGAAGGTTAAAAAGGGGTTTGGAAAAGTTAGTAGAGTAAGTTAAAGTCTTTGTCTGGAGACTTCTATAGATTAGATTTGAATAAAGTATTTTCTCTTTTGATTTCGGTCTCTCCAATTCTCTGAACGAGTTCCACTGTCCCTCATCTCTTTCCCGATCCGGAAAAGTGAAGCTTAGAGACGAATCAAAAGAAAGATCTGGAACTATGACCATATTGAAATCCACTAACTGATAAGAATAAGGTAACAATCTGTTTGGGGATTTCGTCTTGTTATTTGGAATCACGCATGTTTTTCTATGTCGTCATTTCGATTGTGACTGTCTCATAAATTGTATACGATACAAGAGAAGATTTACGAAACTTACAATTAAGTATTTATTGAGGTACACTGTTGGGTTACACCAACCATACTAATATTAGAGGTAAATGTCTACTCCTTGCAATACGGGTAAGTCACTTCCATCTCTCCCCGATGTCTTCCTTTCACTACCGCTGACACCGATGGTGAGGTAAATAAACCCGGTCCATTACAAGTCGAGTCCCTATTGACTTAAATACCCTTTCGTTTTGACATCGACAGTCAAAGAGGTCAAAAGGTTTTATTCTGAAAAAATACACTTTATCGATTTCTACCATCGATTAATTGTTTTTTACATTGTGACTAGAGGTTTGTGTGTGTGTCGGAAAAAAGAAGTGATCATAATTCTGGTACTTATACGGACTGTTATAGACTCTTACTATCATAAGTGATGTACTTTGAGAACGGATTAATTCTAATGGACCCCAAGGGTTTTAACCCTCTCCCCTATGGGTTTAAGTCTTGAGATAGACATGGAGAAGAAGAAATAAGGTGACATCTCCCCTTTTTATGGGAGGGGGTTTTCTTTCGTGTACGGTTAAAGGAAGTTAAGTAATGTGTGAAAACCCGTTAACTACGACGAACGTGATACCGTCTCCCGATAATCACTCTCACTCCACTGTGCACAGACGTCCCTTACTCCTTACTTGGTCTACAATCTATAGTAGAAGTCACTCAAAAAGAATCGAAGAGAAGGGTTGAGGTTCTCTCCGTAACCAGTTAAATCATGTGTTTACTCCTTGTGTCAATGGTCAATACAAAAACACAAATTCGATAAGTTAGTTCCCAACCTACTCTAAGAATGTCACTTCAGTGAGTTTCATTTTGAGAGAGGACAAGTAAGGTCAGAACCGATCCTTGAAGTAACTCCGAGAAAGCACACAGGTCCCCAGACATGACTTCTAGTGGGATGTGTGAGACAAAACCATATACTGAGTATTAAACTGGTGGTGACGAAATCTGTTTATATGCAATTCTGATATTTATTACTTCTAGAAATTTTTTAATTTACGTAAAACTTTCATTAAGGAGTCATTTAGTGGACTCTCTCGAATAGTCTTCTATTTTCCGTGTCTAAACTTTTGACCCACGGATACCTGGTATAATCTGAGGTGTCTATCCGAAACCGTGTCTGATAAATGTTTAATTTTTAAAATAAACAGTCGGAAATTTTTGGTCTTTTAAGACACAATTTTCGGTTTAAAGATTTAAGAGAACTTTTTAGACTTATAGATCTTTTGCATTCGGGTATAATACACAAAATATGAGTTTAGTAAATATGCCGTTATGTATATGAACCGGAAATATCCGTAAACTCCGTATTTTCTTTGTGGCTTCGAAACTGATGAAATGATTATCCTGACAGATTGAATATCTACTAACCTTGATTTTAGAAATAGTAAATTGAAGTAGAGACCCAGTCGACTCCGGGTCTCTACAATTCAGTGACTTGGCTCTAGTTTATCGACAACCTCATTTTTTTCTCCCATACCTGTATTGTGACTTCGAGTACGTAACTTGCTGATTTGTTTGATCTTCAGGACTCAAAGTATTAACTGTGACTTATCTGGTCTTCACTTCTCTTAAAATTTTTCGTTTAACTACTTGAAAATCTTACTCTTTCTTCCTTCTTCTAAGGTTAATAAATTATCCTCGTTGGAAATGTCTTATCTTACCCCTTCTATTCTACCTCTCTTTTACTACCGGATATATGGAATTTCAATATCTCAGTACCTCTTTGAATGTAGGTCGAAGAGTGAGATCATTTATGGTGTAGTTTTCGTACATGTGGGTACCACCTAAGTACAGTCACATACCGTTTTGGTTATGTCATAGCATTTCATTGTGGGCACCACCTAAGTACAGTTACATACCGTTTTGGTTATGTCATAACATTTCATTTTATTTCATTTTTAATTTTTTAATTTTTTTGTTTTGTTTTTTTGTTTTGGTCGTGTCTTTCGGGTTAGATCTTGTAAATTATTGAAGGGTCTTATAGATGACAAATGAGGGTTTAATGACGAGTAGTAGATTAGAGGAACTGAGGACTTAATGTCCCAGTACGGTTGACTATTCTTGAATTAGAGAGTCAAACCAGAGATGGAAAGGAATTATCTGTGTTGAATTAATAGGAGACTAAATTAAAAGAAGGAGTTCAAACGTCTTCTTCAAGAGAGGTGGTTTCGGAGTCCGGAAGTTTCCGAGAATCAATATAGGGAGGGTCTCAGTATTGTTTTTTTGTCAGTGTTAGGGTATCAATCCAGAGAGTAATTGATCAGAAAAGGTCCACGGTGTGTTATACGATTGTCGAACTTTATATAGAAGAGTAAATTAGGAGTTTTGTGGGGACATTACCATTACGACGACGATGCAGCGAAGTCAGCACAGGCTGAGACACGCTGGGGTACCTGCCGTCGGGTGGTCCGAGGGGCCAGGGACCCTAAGAGGTCCGTTCTTGTGACCTTACCCAACGGTACAGGAAGAGGTTACGTACTTTCACTTTTCACTTTCACTTCAGCGAGTCAGCACAGGCTGATCATCGTTGGGGTACCTCACGTCGGATGGTCCGAGGAGGCAGGTACCCTAAAAGGTCCGTTCTCATGACCTCACCCCACGGTAACGGAAGAGGCTTACCATTACGATAATAAAGGTTAATTTTTTACTCTTTTGACTTCGTGTTTAACTAATTTTTGAACGACTTTCGGTGTGTCAACCATTCTCACAGATTTAAGTTTAGGTCTAAACGAAATGAGATTTCGGGTACAACAGTATATGGTGTGTGTACGGTATTACATGTAATGACTTATGAAACGTTTTAGTGTTACTTTATGAAGTTTTACTTTTTGATCTCTATTGACCAGACTTGTCTTTTAGAAACCCTAAGAGTTAGATAGGATAAACTAGATATGAAGATTATTGTCACTCTGTAGAGAAAAGAGAGACTGTACCTTGTGTCCTTCATAAGAAAAAGATGACTCCGTATTATTTTGACTTGACTCGATAGTTCCTTCGGAGTAACGGGTAAACCATTTCTTAGACGGATGTTACGTCCTCTGGACCCAAGATGGGGACCCAATCCTTCTAGGGTACCTCTTCCCTTTCCGATGGGTGAGGTCATAAGACCGGATCTCTTAAGGTACGTGACATATCAGGTACCCCAGTGTTTCTCAGTCTGAGTTGATTCGCTGGAAGTGAAAGTGAAAGTTATTTTGGGTTGATCACAAAAGGGTCTCCGTAAAATTGACTAATTAAGGCTTCTGGACTAAATTATCGTCTAGTTAAACTTACAATTTCGTACGACTCTCCACATACGAAGGGCGGTTTAAAAGGATTTGTCCAGTAAATTTGGGTGACTGTGTACATCTCATAAAACCATCGAAAGGTTGTAATGAACTTTCGTGTCTGGTAGTGTACTCCCATCACAGAATCGTACGAAGTAAACATCCAAAACAAAATCTAGGTCATATTTCCTAACACACATGTAGACTCCACAAGGGTAAGTAGATTACCACCAAAGACTACAAAACAAATACAAACCTTCATTAAACCAATCAAATCAAGGAAGTATCGGGGGAAAGTTCACTATAAACAAATAGTCGGTGTTTACGACAGTGTAATTAGGTAAAACTATTCGATTTATTTGGGGACGTCAAACAGGTACTACGTCAGGTATACATTTATTCAACATATAAGAACGTCCTCTCTTTACGTGTTAAAGTCAGATCAGTAGGAACGGATTACACCGACAGTCCACACAGTTCTCGTTGTCTACGAACAAACTGTTTCCTGGAAAAATAAGACCGATTAATTCGTCAACCTGTGTGGGCGGACAATTGCCAAAAACGAAACATACCGGTCGAGACCGACTTAGTACGCTTAGATGTCGATTTATCCGGTGTAAAACTTTCTTCCGATTAATTGGGAACCTTTTTCCTTTTCTTATAACGTTTTTGGGTCGACGACTTACGTCGTTCTAATGGTAAGACGTTGGACTACCCGTTTTGGATCCGTTTCGTTTACACAAACCTTGTTTGTGTGTAATAAGGTTCAAAGTTCCGTAAGTTCACGAGAAACACTTTGAAGGACTTCTAATAAATTATGTGAGTTTAAGTGTCGACCTAAAGAAAGTAGTGTGTGTTACATGTACGGTCTAATTTGTCAAATTATCAGACTGGATTAGTTAATGAATAGTTTGTCTTGATATATTGACCCGATCGAATTTTCATGTATCATAGTAGATTAAAAATAACCCAAAAAGGTAGGACTTTATTAAACGAAAGGTTTTTTTTTTTTTCGTTTCAGACGTTTCGAACCAGGGTCATATGACTAACATGACAGCAATGTGTGAGTCCATACATTGTTCAAAATTAAGTCAAGTCAAGTTTTATTTTTGGACATTAAACTTATGTTGTCTCTTAATAGAAGGAGATAGGAATCATATCTTTTCGGTTTCTACCATTAAGGTTAAAGATAAACTTGGTTTAATTGGTTATAATAATACTGTCAATCAATAACCATATTATTTTTATTTAGTGTGGATTTTACACTGAAATTTCTTATTTAATGAATCTTTGGACCAAGTTGTATTCTGGTATACTTACGATAAATGTCTTTTTTTTTCAGTATTAAATTTTAATAATGAAAATATTATGTCTTATTCCTCAAATTGTAGTCACACGAAAGTGCCTCTTTGTAGGTTTTAGTGTTGTTTTGAAAGTCATTCTCCAATAATGATTATGAGACTGATTCGTAGTCATAAGAACTTATTTACAATCAGTTATTTATTCTCGTATATATTGTGGGTATCGTAACTTTTGGAGATGAATAATTTTAATCTGTTGACAGTACTAAAACCCCTTTTTTTATGGACTATGTATGAAAGGACTTGTATTTTGGTCATACTTTATGTGTAAAGACTGATAAGACTTTATCTACTACTTTTATAATTCTAGTAAGATTAAGAAATCTTTTTTTGATTCTTATAATTCGTTAAAAGTTTCAACTGTTATATTACTTTTTATTACTCCATATAATCTTTAATATATATCCCAATTTTATTACACCAAAAGAAAAAAGCTTTGACTGTTTTGAAATAACCCGACTTATTAAATCGATGTTTACATTTTGTGATACAGAATCGAAAAAAGAAAAAAAGTGAAGTGATGGTGTTTACTACCTCTTCCTTTGTCGTTGGGTGAGGTCAAAAGAACGGACCTCTTAGGGTCCCTGTCCCCTCGGACCACCCGACGGCAGATGTCCCAGGGTGTCTCAGCCTGTGCTGACTTCACTAAATCGTCGTCGTCGGCGTGTTTACTTTTGTTTGACCAATTCGATGTTTGATTGTCAGTTGAGAAAAATGAACTTTATATGGAGACACTTTTCAAATGAGTAACATTTATTTCGTGTCCCGAAAGAGTTTAGTCATTTAGTTCATTGATTTCTCTACATTTTGTTTTTAAAGATTAAAAGATATAATATTTTCGAGACGAAGAAAAAATCTAAACTACGATACTAGGAGGATACATGTAAATTAGAAAACGTGATTTAACTAGACATCCTTCTACTACCTTACTATTATCACATCTAAAGAACCGTCAGTAGAAGGACACTATTGACTACTACCTCTAATTAGAACCCTTACTAATTAGTCGTGTGGCCATTGTATATGTTAAACGGACCCATTGAAAAAAGTGAAAAGTTTGTTTTCAAAAGAGAAACTAAGTCTTTATCTAATACTTTTTGACAAAAACCTCTTCTGTTTAGTTTAATTTATTGAAATTGTACAAAAATAGAATTACCTGATTAACTTTTTACTTTGTTGGATAATTGTGTAATGACTTTGGTTTGACGACTTTACTACATTCTTAAAACAATAAACAAAGATCAATAGTTTTTTCTGATAATAGTCAATGTCTCCATTAAGGACCCTTTTGTTGGATGCACGAACAGGTCAGATGACGACTCCGGTAGGACGGACCGTAAAAGAGCGTGAGTGAAACTGTTTAATTTTCCGTTTAGTCAGAATGCATCCACTATATACGAATTTTTTTTTTTCTCGTGAGTCTATTGTCGATTTTCTCTTCTTTTGGTTACTTGTTTTTAAAGACTTATAGGATATGAAAAAGAATGATCTTCTACTCAGACTCTTTTTTTACTACGTTGTATGTCTTTCTAAGAATGGTTTTAAATACTCTGTTTGGGTATTTACAAAGAATAATAACCAGTTAAGTTAGGGCTGTCCCTGATTTTGGATAATTTGCCTCATAAATTACTACTATCGTGAATCTTAATTTTTTGTCTCGTAAAATAGTATTTAGTTAGTAAAAGTAATGATCTCTGTCATTATTTTTATCGATCGTATACAACTCGTAAAGGATACACTATCTACGAAACGTAGAAACGTATGTAACTTGGAATTAAAGTTGGTACTTCATCTATAAGAGTAAAATATCCTGTCTTTTCCGAAGTCAAATCAAGTCAAGTCAAGTCAGTGAGTCAGTACAGGTTGAGAAACACTGGGGTACTTGACGTCGTACGGTCCGGAGGGACAGATAGTGGTTGAGGGTCTCAAGTGAGTTTGAGTCTTAATACATTAAACGACTGTCAGTGCCTTGATAATTCACTATTTCTTCCCTAAGTTCAAGTCCAGACGGAGTGAGGTTATTACCGTGGGACTGTGACCTAGGGTCCGTCGTTATATTTGTCGGTCTGTCCACTCCGATAAAATCACTTTAGTAGTTCTATTTCATAAGATACCTCTGAAACCCACGATTCTTTCTTAAGATTTAAACTTGTTTACCTGTGTTTATAGTGTACTTGACATTTATACATGATACGGATCATAAACTAGTGATACATTAGTTTCAATACAAATACTGTATCTTTTCGTATAGTACCTAATTCTCTATACGTGACTGGAACACAAGTCTTTTATAAAATATCTACCTTCTCCTTTATTATACTCTGAACAGAGGTAAATTTTTAAATTTAAACAGATTTTTTTGTCAGTTTACCTGGGTAAATCCGATCATAGAGATATATTATTATATGTGTTTATGTTTCTACAAGTGATTCATGATAAACACTGTCAGTTATTATTGACTTTACAGACATTACCCCCTTGATTATTTAAGAAGATAAGATATAAGGATATTACCTTGTGAGATATCTAGATATTTTCAGTCGTACCTTTCTACAAGTATTATGAATTCATATTCTTCGTCCTACGGTTTATTATACGTCGGGTACCATATTAAAATAAGTGTCTATATTTTACCGTACGACGACGACGACGATTCAGTGAAGTCAGCACAGGTTGAGACATACTAGAGTATCTGTCGTCGGGTGGTCCGAGGGGACAGGGACCCTAAGAGGTCCGTTCTTGTGACCTCACACGACGGTAAAGGAAGAGGTTACGTACTTTCACTTTTCACTTTCCCTTCAGCGAGTCAGCACAGGTTGAGAATCAGTGGGGTACCTGACATCGGATGGTCCGAGGAGGCAGGTACCCTAAAAGGTCCGTTCTCATGACCTCACCCCACGGTAACGGAACAGGCATTTTACCGTACCAAACCATTTTAAGAACTCCCATATGTCACTGTAGTCACATGGAGGATTCCTGACTTTATGTTCGAAAGGGTTTGGTTACTAGAATTGAAACCCACCGGAGTTCGATTGGTATCCGAACGACCAGTTTTCGTTGTACTCGAGGTCTCTGAATAGGATGGGACCTTGGTAGGGTTTTTCAGTCAAAACATAAGACATTTTCTCAGGAATATTAGGGGTTTAATGGACATATCATAGACTAGGGTTTTATGGACATATCATAAACTAGGAAAGTCAATCATGTTCAAGACAGACGGAAGGATGATTCACCGAGTTTTAAGGGTTTCACGAGATTTTTGGTTGTAAAAGTTATAAAGATTACCTTGTCCGATGTACGTTTTGTTACTTTAATCTATTAAGAAATTGTGGTATGTGTTTTTATTCGAGTTTTACCTAATTTCTGGATTTACACTCTGATATGTGATATTTTAAGGATCTCCTTTTGTACGCACTTGTGAGACTGTATTTAACGTCGTCATAGAAAAAACTAGTTAGAGGATCCTATTTCATTTATTTTTGTTTTTATATGTTTACCCTGACTGAATTTGAGTTTTCGGAAACGTGTCGTTTCCTTTGTTATTTGTTCTACTTTTCCGTCGGGTGTCTACCCCTCTTTTATAAACGTTTACTACACCGGATGTTCCCTAATCATAGGTTTTAAATATTGGTCAAACACTACGAATTGTCGTAGTTTTGTTTGTTGAGTCAGTTGTTTACCCGTCTTCTGAATTTATCCATGAAGAGGTTTCTTCTGTATGTCTACCGGTTCTCCGTGTATTTTTCTACAAGTTGTAGTGATTAATAATCTCTTTACTTTTTGTTTTGATGTTACTCGATAGTGGAGTGTGATCGGTCTTACCGATAGTAGTTTTTTAGGTGTTTCTTATTTACGACCTCTCTCACGCTTCTCTTTCCTTGGGAGGATGTGACAACCACCCTTACATTTGACCATGTCGATGATACCTCTTGTCATGCCTGCAAGACATTTTTTGACTTTTATTCTCGATGGCATATTGGGACGTTAGGGTGAAGACCCATATGTGGGTCTCTTTTTGTACTAGTCTTTCCTATGTGTGTGGGGTCACATATATGTGTGACCCCACACATGTTATCGGTTCTGTTCCTTCGTTGGATTTACACGTGGTTGTCTCCTTGTCTATTTTACATCATGTATATATGTTACCTGATGAATGATGAGTCAGGTAACATAGATACATGTGTATTAATAAATTTTTCTTAATTTATTACGGTAAACGTCGTTGTACCCATCTGGCTCTCTGAGAGTATGACTCACTATGCTATTGGGAATATACATCTTCGATAGTTCTTTACTGTGTCTACTTTAATGAATGTTTTGTCTGTGTGTCTGAATTCTCTTGTTGTACCAACGGCCACCTTCCCGACCCACCTTCCTTATCAATCCCTCAAACCCTACCTGTATATATGAGACGATGTAAATTTTACCTATTGGTTGGTCCTAGATGACATATCGTGTACCTTAAGACAAGTTAACAATATACCGTTGGACCTACCCTCCTCTCAAACTACCTCTCGACTATGTACATGAACATACCGACTCAGGGAAACGACAAGGGGGGTTTGATAGTGTTGTGACAATTAACCGATATACGACACGACACGAATTAGGGAGTGAGTACAAGTTGAGACGTTGAGGACCACCTGACATCGGGTGGTCCAAGGAGACAGGTACTCCTAAGAGGTCCGTTCTTATGACCTCACCCTACGGTACGGGAAGAGGTCCCCTAGAAGGGTTGGGTCCTTAGCTTGACCCCAGAGGAGGACGGAACGTCCATCTAAGAAATGGTCAACTCGATGGTCCCTTCGGGTTGACCGATATGGGGTTATGTTTTATTCTTCAATTTTTTTTAATAGACCTCTAACATAGATGTCCAGGTAAGTAACGATCACGGTGTTTGAACCAGTATAAAGACGACTTTCTTCCTTTAGTTACCATTATGTGTAAGGGTTTACAGTTTATACTAGGGAAGGAATACTGTAACGGATCATGAATAACAGGTTAGGTCTTTTTCTGTACTTAAAGTAAAGACAAGGGTGCATGACTTTGAGTATTTTCGTCACCGCGGAAAAGGTATGTAGAGTTTGACTCTTCTCCTATATCCACCCCTTAAATCCACAAATCACAGAGAAAATTTTATTCGGATCACTGTAGACCAAAGAAGAAGGATGGGTGGGATTTGAAATAAATTTTCAAAATAAAAAAAGGGATATGAGTCATAACCCCAAATAGGTGTGTGTACTTTAATAAGTGGGTCGGAATATTAAACACAACTATTTGTTTCTATACGAACGGTCGACCCCGAGGGTTTATTTACCAGAATGAAATCTACCCTGCTCTCGTTTCTCTCTCCTTTGTTACCGAATTTTCCATCGAATGAATTTCTTGGTGTTTTCTTTCTTTTATCCATTACGATAGAGGTTTGTCCTAAAGGAAACCTAAATTGCCCCTCACTTCATTTTGTGCTTAAGAGTTAAAAGAAGTGTGGTTTTTTCCGAAGTTATTGTTGAAAAAGAACCTAAGAGAAAGGGTGCGTTCTTTAAAAAGATAAAAAAAGATGGAGTAAAGAAAAAGAAAAATATTTTCACTTCTTATCTCGGAAAACGTCAAGGATTGATAACGTTACTGTCCGAGTTTCTCTAGTTGTGTAGATTTTCCCCTATATTATGACATATTATTGTAACGATCATTACCTTTATTATGTGGGGTGATTTACATGTTATAGAATTTTCTTGACTTGAGAGTAATGACGGTAAAAAACCACTTACATCACTTGTACCCTCTCTCCCACCTGAAGTTTTTTAGATATATAAGTATGTATGTATTTATGACCTTTATTGACAAGATTTTGTATTATGATAATTAGTTCACTTTATCAATGTGACTGAGAGTAATATTTTACGTATACATGTGTGAATCTTTTTTTCCGAACCTATTTTCTACTTTTAATTTTGTCTAACTTCTAAAATGGGTTGAGACATGTAGAAGTTTGAATTGGTCTTTTAATGAAGATTTTTACTTATTATGAACTTTATTCAGTTATTATGACTTGATTTCTGTGAAGGAAGTCTCGAAGAAAAAACCTTAACCACTACATGAGAAAAGTTAAGTGAGATTTCGTAAAAGTACCGAAGTTTTCGTTCTCAAGGAAGATTCCGGAATCCGGAATACCGATAGAGTATTTAGATACCAATTCTGGGGAATTGACCCCTATAATTATACGTTTAGTGGACATTTAAGAGATAATAATTTTCGATAACAGTAATACATTACAAAATATGTTAACAATTTTAAAATGTACTACGCAAAATAAAGATGGGAGGGAGGAGAAGAGTGTGAAACCACTAGAAGGGTCCCCTGATTTTGTCTTCAGAAGGAAATTGGGAATTTTATAGAATTTGTCACTGACAAGATAGTAAAGAAAATGGTGGTTTGAAAAGAGAGAGTTAAGGGTTTATATTAGTTAATGTCTCCGGTTACTAAGACGAAGAATTCAGAGAGTTTTAAATGAGTGTAATAGAAGTAGAGAGTTCGAGGTCTCACCTCCAGTGAGGGACGTTATCCAAGGGTCACGGGAATCCTACTTATCGTATCGGGAGTTGTTCCCAAACATTCTTTCTGAGAAATCTTGTATCTAGGGCGGATGGTAGAGGTCTCTCATGATTTATGTTCGGTCGGTATACCTTGATGAAAGTCGTAAGACTAGGGTCCCGAAAACGTGTTCTTCAAGGGAAACTGAGTTTGTTTAAACGGAAGGGTAGAGAAGTGAGATAGAAAGTCTAGAGTCTTATGGAAGGTGAAGGGGGTCTGTGAGAGGGTTTGGGGTGGTGATAAGGGAGAGAGACTGGGGAGACGAAGGTTTATTCAGACCTAGACCATAAATTCACAAGGATATCGTAGAATGAAAATGAGTCGATCGTCGTTATAATCAACGTCAAATTGACAGAGAGGTCAAATATTTTTGGTACTCGTGTACCTGATACGAATAGAAAAAGTGGATGTTTATACGTTGTGACGGATTGTGTGTCTCCTAGAAGTCAAACAACTTACTTGTCTACTTAGATGTTCCTCCTACTCAAATTCTGGGACGTCTTTGTTATGATAATCTCGTGTGATATAGTACTCGTAAATTATAAATTTTTAACACTTTTTTATATCAAAAGAGTCAGGACCCACAAGTAATCTTCCTGACTACGACTTCGACTTTGAGGTTATGAAACCAGTGGAGTACGCTTGTCTACTGAGTAACCTTTTTTGGGACTACGACCCTCTCTGACCTCCGTCCTCCTCTTCCCCTGCTGGCTCCTACTCTACCGACCTACCGTAGTGGTTGAGTTACCTGTACTCAAACTCATTTGAGGCCCTCAACCACTACCTGTCCCTCCGGACCGCACGACACTAAGTACCCCAGCGTTTCTCAGCCGGTGTTGACTCGCTGACTTGACTTGACTCTTGGTAAATGTTGGTTCAATAAATAATCCTTACAAAAGAGAATTAAAAGATTACACTGAAGTGAAAGTTAAGGGTAATACCGTCTTAAAATATTGAAAGTATAAGATTATAAACATACGGAATTGTCTAAAACACATATCGAAAAATTTATTTCTTTGTTCTATTCCTAATTTATTTGAGTTTACTCGTTTAATTCAAACGTTGATAACGAGACTTAGAGGACTGTGTAGTAAATGATAAAATTATTCATGTGGACTAAGTGACTTAACACCAAATTCTTGGTCACGAGATTAGTATAGTAGACTCTTTTGCATCGGACCATACGGAGGAAACAAAAGTTCTCTGTCTTCGTGAGTCTCTAGAAATTAAAAGTATCGACCTTACGATTCTTATTCATTAATCGGATTATCATTAATTGGTAAACTTTAAATAAACTCGAACCGTTACAAGTTGACTGTAAGAAGATACAAGAGAATTGTTAGTAACTTTAAAGTACCTTTTTTTTATTTATTTTCCCATAAAGTTCTTCGGAGATCAATATTTAGTCAATTGTGTAAATACATTTCTAAAACGTACGTAATAAATTAGACAGGTCTTTAGAACACTCCATTCATGATTATAATAGGGTAAAATACCTACTCTTTTGAATCCGGATTTCGAATTTATTAAGATATTAGGGTTCCAGTGTATCAATCTTTACCTGTCTCACTCCTGTATTTATATGGTATGGTACATAATCCATGGTCCTCGTTTTTCAAACCCGAGAAAAAAGAAAGAAAAAAAATGGGATCGTTATACGACATAACCCGAATATTTTGTTACTAAATTTACATCATGTCTGGTTAATGATACATCAGGACAGATTTATCATCAGAAAAGATATAAAAATTAGAAGACGTTGTCTTCAACCTGTACCACATTAAAAAGTTGGTTCAATGCTTAGGAGACAACACCATCGGTACCGAGTACACGTGTATACGTGTGCGTGTGTGGGTGTCGTGTGTGTATTACCTATAAATCGTAGTTGTCAATACGACATGTGCATCATTCATACCTTGTGTGTACGTTTATGTGTGTCTCCGTCTGGAAGGTCTACCAAGGTTGAAGCCGATATCCGTTCCCACTCCTTTTTTGTGATTAAGATTTCTGTCGTCATGAGAAGGTAATGTCGAAGTGACAGGGGGTGAGGACCATCTCTACTACTATCCATATACCATTGTGATTCTGGTGAGACAGTTTTCAGTTGAACAATCTATTCTTAGTAACCACTGTTTGACTGGTCAAGTGAGTTTTAAGCAAAGAAAATTGGTAAATGAGATACTGTGTTAAACATAACTTATTTTCAAAATTTCCCAGAAACTCCTAAAGAAACTGGGAAGATAACTACTCAAGTTCTAAAATTGAATGGACTTTAAAACGATTTTCAATCGTGTGACATCCGATGGATATTGATATAAGACCTTAAAATAGTAAAAGACTCGGTTACTGAAAACTTTTACTTATAATTAAATTTAATTTCCTTACACGTACAGAACTTACAATACCCCAAATTTTTACTCTTGTCCCTTCCACATAAAGAAAATTATGTAAAAAGTGGATAATTTACGTAAGATATGAATAGGATTAAATTGTTTAAACAATTGGTGATGTTTATGTATTTATATAACGAAGGCAAAATTCGTTGACTTTCCACAAAGTGTATATTTCATAGTTGTTATGTAAACCGTAAGTCAACCCGACATGACTATTTATAAACAACTTTTTACAGGTACCACTTTGTCGACACCTTTTTTATTTTGATTAATTACACACACGAATCAACGAACCAGTACAAGCTGAGGAACGTTAGGATACCTGATATCGGACGGTCCGAGGAGACAGGTACCTCTAAGAGGTCCTTTCTTATGACCTCACCCAACGGTACGAAGAGGTCCCGTAGAAAGGGTGAACCCTTGACTTGGTTCCAGAGGGTGTAACGTCCGCCTAAGAAATGGTAGACTCGGTCGTCCCTTCGGGTACTTATGACCTCACCCATCGGATAGTGAAAAGGTCCCCTAGAAGGGTTGGGTCCTTAGTTTGCTCCCAGAGGACGTAACCTCCGTCTAAGAAATGATCGACTCGATGGTCCCATTAGGATTAATTATGAAGAATGGTTTTAAAGCTTTCGAAAACACTGATAAATCACGTCACATTAAACACTATTTAAAATATACATTAATTATGTTTGTATAAAGTCCGTCGACTATTAAACCTTTTGACCAAGAACCGATTGATTATTTAGTCTCATGAACCTCTTGAATTGTTTTAACGGTGAGTTACTTAAAGTACAAAGTCGTTTGACGGCAATCTATATATAGGTAAGTCATTTAACTAGTGAGTCACTTTTTGTTTTTGTTTTTGTTTTGGGACCTCTTCTCCCATATATTATCTAAAAGTCTATTTACGAGATGAAAAGTTTTAGTGTCGTAAATTTCGATTTTTTATAGACCTTCCAGTAGACCAAGTCCAGGGGTAAAGTGTCCCTTAGACTCTGGTTATTTGGTTTACCTAGGTCTATTTGGTTTACCTAGGTTGAGATCATCGTCTCAACCGTAATCTTGAGTCTTAAGGGTTAAGGGTCAGTTATCGAGAAAGATTGTTTGATACCACGTATTTTCTTCTTTCTTCCTTGTGTGAGTTTTTCTTCATCCTTCCGGACAGTTTTCGAGTTTGACGAAGAATGTGTTGCTTTCTTTACGTGTATTGTACCTCTTACTTTGGGATTTTATTCACTCAGAGAATCTGTAAAAGTTCAAAGAAAGAGTGTATTTACTAATTCCATAAGAAACTTCTACAATTTGTTCTAAAGTTCATGCCGTTTGCACACACACATACCTCTACAATTGATTTTACCGAGTGACCTAAAATGTAAGACATCTCTGACTTAGGAGAACGTTTTAACAGAAAACAGAAAACACAGAAGTACACAGATAAGGAGTACATGTACTTCGTAGATTCACTGGATCCAAGTCATAAAATAATAATGTACCTTATAGTCTCACAAAGTCCAAGTTGAAAGTAATAATGTAATAGAGACAGACTCCGGATATCGTGTGTTTGACTGACACAAATATGACTTTATTTCTTTAGTTTTTCCGATTAAAGATCAAAAGGTCCTTCTTCCCCTTCTTCGTTTTAAGTTGTGGTACTATTGACGGAGGTTTTATTTGTTCCTTGTTTAAGACTTAAAAGTGAACGTCGTTCATTCAAATTAAAACCCCACACTCTACCTTTGGAAAATTTACATTACCGAACACATTGTCGAAAATGTTCCACATGAAAAGTGACAGTTTATCGTACTTTGCGAGTATTCCCATTAGTCAAAATCTACCGTCCAAATGTTCGAAAGGTGTTGAACGTGATAAATAAGTACAATTTTACAATACGTTAATGTAGAAAATGTATAATACTAGTGTTGAGGAAAATTTTTTAAAATTTAATAAAACATGTTTACATTGAGGGTTTGGTTGGTTTTGGAGAAATACGTGTACTACGTATGACAACCAAAAATGACGGAGTATTCAGTAGATGTTGATTAAATGTATCAAAACATCATCAAGATAGTGTCAAGACATTATGGCTTCCTGTAATTTCGGTCCACTTTCGTTTGTGGAGGGTTATATTGATAAGTTTTGGACACAAAAGATACAGTGGAAAGAATACTTCCATTATGTTTACTAAAAAGAACAACATGGTTCTGTACGTATATAATATAAGTTTTGGTCTATGTTTATACCCGACTAATGAAGAGAGACGCCCCAGGAAAAAATGTGTTTGGACTAAATGTTCCCGAAGAAGAAGGTTACGTCCTCTAAGTTCTCTGTACCCAAACTAGGGACCCAACCCTTCTAGTAGATCTTATCCTTTACCGTGGGGTGAGGTCATAAGAACGGACCTTTTAAGGTACCCGTCTCCTCGAACCGTCCGATGTCAGGTACCCCGCTGTTTCTAGACCTGTGTTGACTCGGGTCTAAATGTTCCCACCAAAAAAAAAAGGAGTCTCGTTTTTTCCAACAAATGTTACTTTTTAGAGAAACAAGTGTTCCAAATAAGTTGTAACTGACTATGTAAGACAAAGTAATTCTGTTGTCTTAAAAAAATTGCATCCGATTACTTAGTTAGTAAGAAGGAGGGACTCAGGGAAAGAGAAAGAAAAGAGGGTATGGAGGAAGGGAAAATGAGTAGGACAAGGTGAAAGGGTTTATTCTCGTGGATCAATCCGAGTATCAATTGATCATCGGTGTGTTGTCGAGGAGGTTTAACGAGATTCATGTATCCGACTCAGTCGTTACTTCGAGTTAATACAGATAGTAAAAAAGAAATTTTAACAAGAGTATGTAAAATTGTTGATTAAAACTGTAAAACTCCAAACCATCTCAGTGTGGTAAAGTTAGTAATATCTGTAGTTTTTATTATCGATTTGATAAAAAGTTATGAACGTCTATTCGGTGTACAGGTTTCATAGACTACAGAGTTTTGTTTCCAATGACACTTTAATCTAGTGGTCGTGACTTATAAGGAAGAAATATGAATGGTCTGATGTCATCTTGGTGAAATATTACTCTGGTGATTGTCAGTTGAGATCAGTATAATGAAATACACTAATGCAAATCTTGTTGCATCCGAGTCTCGTGAAGTCACATTCTGGGACACTGTATCAAATCCGACACTAGACGGACAAACTGGAGACGTTACTTCGAGATGGTATGATGAACTGTTTCCTATTGAATCGAAAATTGTACTGAAGTTCCATTGAGGTGATATAAAAACCAAAATTCATACATTTATTATTAATTGTCATCTTTCCCTTTTATTTATTTCCGAAGGTTGTTCTAATAGTCCTTTTTGATTATTTCTTTCTAATAATTAAATAAAATGAAAAACAGAAGGACTCTTTTAAGATTTTTGGTATTGTAAAAAGGATCTCGTTTATATAACTCATTTTTCAGTATTTTCTTTCCACGTTTCCTACTTCGACTGTAAAGACTTCAAGTGGTCGACAACGAGGTTTGGGTAATTCAGTCACTTTGGGTTCAGGGGTCCCGTCGAAGGTCTCTACGTTGTTACGGACGTTCTTTTAGATAGTGGACCAAGGTTTTATATCCTTCGTACAAAAATGAGTTTCAATAAAATATTTATCCCTTTAAATACGGATAGAAACTTGAAGGTCCTTTTTTTAATACTTGAAGAATAAAAATTTTAGTAGTAACGACCGTTAAGATCATAATTTAAGTAAAAAGAAGGTTTAACCCATAATTTTTTCGATGGTGGTTCGACTTTTAGATACATAACAAAATCATACTTAAATTATTTTTAGTTGTTTCTATTGTCTCATTAGTTTTTTATTCTAAGGTTACACATAATATAACTTTTTAGATTTTTACCCTGTAGAATTCAACCAAGAATTTCGTGTCCGAAATATGTGTACTTTTAAATAGAGTCAAATTGTTCTTTTTGGTTTTATAGGTTTTCGGAAAGGGAACTCTTTATGTGTCTGATATGTTTAAAGATGTTTGACTGTGAAATATCATTGTAGATTAAAAAAAAGTTAATGTTGGAAAAGAGGATTTCTTTTGAATAGGTTATAGATGTATCAGAATCTATCAATACTTTTATAAACAATGTCGTATTGTATTGTATTTCGTTAATTTTGAAAATTTTATATAAGTTAAATGGGTTTTTAATAAAACATTTTATAGTACTTATTCCGAGTTGTTATTAATTGTTAAGTATTAAATTCACTACTACGACTTCGACTTTGAGGTTATGAAACCGGTGGACTACTTTGCTTGACTGAGTGATCTTTTCTGGGACTTCGACCCTTTCTAACGTCCATCCTCCTCTTCCCCTGTTGTCTCCTACTCTACCAACCTACCGTAGTGACTAGCTACATATACTCAAACTCATTCGAGGTCCTCGACCACTACCTTTCCCTTCGGACCGTACGACGTCAGGTACCCCAGTGTATCTCAGTCTGTACTGACTCGCTCACTTGACTTGACTTAAATCCACTGAATACGAGGAAGGGTTATTACATATTAACAATGAAAATGTGTTCATAATTTAACCCTATAAAATACTATCAAATGTTAAACAAGTCCTCACTTAAGAAGATGAAAATAAAATAAAAATCTTCCGGTGTAGAAGTCATAAATCTAATTCCAAAAAGAAGTACATATCGAAAGTGAACTCCCTCTTTTTTTCCGTGTAGTTATCTTTTTCCATGGATGAATAGTAAATAATAGATGACGTGTAGGACCTGTGATGAAAAACTTTCTCAAGTACGGAAGCAGGAAAGAAGGAAACTTCCGTTCTTTAGTCACGAAGGACTTACATCTTAAATTGGATTCTGACGTGACGAAATTGTGGAAATGTCAGTTTTATCAACCTCGTTTGTATTCAATTAAAGACATTATATCGACAAGAGGGTGTTGACACTCAGACGTTCACTTTTTGGAAATTCCAAAGAACATACCGTAGAGTCGTACCTTTCTACTTATGATTCATTATTGAGTCCTTTGTTTTTGTTCAGTACGGGAGGTGGATTTATTGTAATTCTTTCAATTCCGACGACACCATGGGTTTTCTAAGATGGTTATTTATTCTTGAAAAAGGTAGGAGTCCAGAAGTCAATATAAGTTGAGAAAATTCAAGTCAAGTCAAGTCAGTGAGTCAGCACAGGGTGAGAAACACTTGGGTACTTAGCGTCGTCTCGTCCGGAGGGTCAGGTAGTGGTAGAGGGCCTCAAGTGAGTTTGAGTGCAAGTAGTTCAGTCATTACGTTAGATCGGTAGAGTAGGAGCCAGCAGGGGAAAAGACTGACGCGAGTTAGGGAAGGTCGTAGTCTCAGAAAAGGTTACTCAGTTGAGAAGCGTACTCCACCGGTTTCATGACCTCAAAGTCGAAATCGTAGTAAGGAAGGTTTCTTTAGGGTCCCGACTAAAGGAAATCTTACCTGACCAACCTAAAGGAACGGTAGGTTCCCTGAGAGTTCTCAGAAGAGGTTGTGTTATCAAGTTTTCGTAGTTGAGAACTCGCGAGTCGTAAGAAGTGTCAGGTTGAGAGTGTAGGTATGTGCTGGTGACCTTTTTGGTATGGGAACTGATTTGCCTGTAAACAACCGTTTCATTACAGAGACGAAAAGTTATATGATAAATGCAACCAGTATTGAAAAGAAGGTTCCTCATTCGTAGAAAATTAAAGTACCGACGTCAGTGGTAGACGTCACTAAAACCTCGGGTTTTTCTATTTCGGAAAGGGGTAGATAAAAGGTACTTCACTACCCTGGTCTCGGTATTAGAAGTAAAAGACTTACAACTCGAAATTCGGTTGAAAAAGTGACAGGAGAAAGTGAAAGTAGTTCTCCGAAAAATCAAGGAGAAGTGAAAGACGGTATTCCCACCACAGTAGACGTATAGACTCCACTAACTCTAAAGAGGGACGTTAGAACTAAGGTCGAACACGAAGAAGATCGGGTCACAAAGAGTACTATATTAGACGTATCTTCAATTTATTCGTCCCACTGTTATATGTCGGAACGGCATGAGGAAAAGGATAAACCTTGGTCAGACAACAAGGTACAGGTCAAGATTGACAACGAAGGACTGGACGTATGTCCAAAGAGTTCTCCGTCCAATCCACCAGACCATAAGGGTAGAGAAAGTCTTAAAAGGTGTCACATAACACTAGGTGTGTCAGTTTCTGAAACCGTATCAGTTATTTCGTCTTTATCTACAAAAAGACCTTGAGAGAACGAAAAAGGTACTAGGTCGCCTACAACCGTTAAACTAGAGACCAAGAAGACGGAAAAGATTTTGGTCGAACTTGTAGACCTTCAATTACCAAGTGTATGACGACTTCGGACCGAACCTCTTAAAACTCGCAATGAAATGATCGGACACTCTACTCACGTTAACACGCCATCAAACTCGTAAGAAACCGTAACGGAAAGAAACCCCAGCCTTACTTTTGCCTGGAAAAGGTCAGGACACCGGTGACGACGCAAAAGGTTTAAACGACCGTATAACTCACGTCGTGAAAGTGTCGTAGTAGAAAGTCCTGAACTTTATCGAGTTGACCTTAAGGTAGTGCAGGTGATCGAAACAAGCATCACTACGAAAGATTCCGGGTGAACTGAAGTGTAAGGTCCTACAGACCGAGATCCACTCACTAGTGTGGTAGCACTAAGAGACCCAGTACTTCTAGAAAAAACATGTCAAGAATACATATAAGAACAGTGCAGAAGAATTATAGAAGACAAAGAGAATCCAGGTATGGTAAAGACAGGAAATAACTCGAGTAGAAACGCACTTTATAAGGGAACCATAGAGATTAAAAGAACTTCTCTAGAGATCAGAGAGGGTAAGACAACAAAAGGAGATAAAGAAACGTAACTAGCGACTCCTTTCGAAAGAATAGAGAGGAACGATAAGAAACCTTGAGACGTAAGTCTACAAATACAGAAAGGAAAAGAGGAAACAAAAAACGAAGAGAAGAAAAGTGTCGATAAACATTCCCGAGGACTCTGTCGGTAAAACGAAAAAACGTAAAGAAAAGGTACCCCTACCAGAACTAGGGACAGAGGACATGTTACAGTACTTGGAGTAAGGTATCAAGTAGTCCGTGAGATAGATAGTCTAGATCCGGAAATAGATAAAGAGTGAAGGTGACATATTAGTATTCCCTAAACTAAATCCAATATGGACGTGCCAGATCACCAAAAGGGATGAAAGAAGTTAAATTCAGAGTTAAACCGTTATTCCTCGAGTACTAGACTCGGTGTCAGTCGAGGACCAGAACAAAAACGACTGACATATCTCGAAGAGGTAGAAACCGACGTTTCTTATATTAGTTAGACTAAAGTCACAACTGGTAGACCACTACAGGTACACATCAGAAGAGAACACAACAACCTTCTCCCACAAACGATACTGGTCACGTAAGAGAACCGTTTTGAGATAATCAGAAACGGGACGAAGTAAGGCGTAAGGTTCCGGTTTAAACGGACAATGAGGTCCACAAAGAACTGAAGGATGAAAACGTAAGGTCAGGTGATATTACTTTTCCCGTAGAAAAAACCCACAAGCAAGATTTTCAGAAGATCCAGAAGTATCTTGGCAAGTTGAAGTCGAAGAAGTCGTAATGACCAACCCCGTATCTGAACCTAATGACACTATAACTTACCAAACGGAACCTTTGCTTGTCTCTAGTAAGACAGCAAAAACTCTAACGTAGGTTCATGACATAAAGCCTGAGAAAACAACTGGTACTACCGATGAGGAAAAGAAGAGTCCCTAAGGACGAGTGTCATCATCTATATTACCAGTAGACTCACTTTAAGTGGGTAAGGTCAGGTAAAATCAAGCGACTAAGGATCTTACAGCTGCAAGTGGGAACGGTAGAGGACAAACTGGTGAAGGTTAAACGGAACTAAGTACCTGGACTGTAAGGTCCAAGGATACGTTATAACGAGAAATGTCGTAGCCTAGAACGAAGATAGTGGTCAGTGTAGGTGTCGACCCAAAACAAAAACGAAACCGAGGTAGGGAAGTAAGAAAGATCTCAATAAAGAGGTGACTAGAGGTCATCGTATGACCCGTGGATGACTGGACCCTCAAGTAGACAGTCATAGGACAGTAAAACGGAAAAGTATGACAAGTACGTCAAGAGTTCCGTTCTTATGACTTCACCAAACGGTAAGGGAAGAGGTCACCTGGTGTAGGACAGTCTGGAGAGGTGGTACGACAAATAATAACTCATGGATGGTGATTTAAATTATGAAATTAAGAGTACTGTTGAAACTTTTTTACATACAACAAGAGATGAAATATTTTTACTGGTGACCCCAGGTATTTATAAAAAAGTTTCAAAATGAAGATCATTTTCTGTTGTGGTTCTGGCTGTACCTTGAACTAGACTGATATTTTAGATACAAGAACGGTATGAGGGGGGACGAACTTTAAAAAACGAACAAAAAGTATCAAGGTTCAATTGTCTTTCTTTTAGACATAAAGTGTGAACTTTAAAAGTGACTCTTACCGTGAGAATTCTTATTTGAGTACCAGGACGTTACAGTCGTTTTTAAAGTTTTTGTAGTACCAGGAATTCACAAGTAATGTGTGTAGTCAAACTTTCTGAGGGTCTTTGTAAAGTTCAAATTGGTTTTTTCGTGTAGTGTAACGTATAGTAAAATTATCTATGTTATTATTTGATTATTTAATTCGAGTGTCGGATACACGTAGCTTCAAGTTTTAAGTGAACATCTTACGTTCAGTGACGTAAATCTGTGACTTCTTTTACCTTCCTTACCTTCCTAATCCTTTCGTAATTGAAAGGACCGACGGAGGAGAAATTAAGAGATTGTTTCTGATAAGGGACTTCTATGTACGGACAGGAAAACACAGGTGACACATGTGTGACAGGCAACTGATTATGACGTCAGAATTACAAGTGAACATATAATACATATAAAGTTTAGATGACAAGAAGAAGAGTAACTGGATCTAAGATCATCTTTGACAGGGAAACGTTTACGGTATGTTAGTCTACTTCTACTATAAGGGAGAGTGTCGTGTACTCACGACTGGGGAGTCAGAGTGAGACAGGTGACGATCTTAAATCTCCGGTCATAGAGACTGACGGGGTTGGAGACCGGAAGGACTTTAAATAAGTGTTGAATCTAGAGGGGACTTGAGACTTGGATACACTAATGGTATGGGTAAGTACCATTGGGGTGGGTGTTATTGAATTGAAGGGATGTGTGTATGTTTACAAAGGTCCAGTTTTCGTGTCTTATTTCAAACATTTCTATTAACTGATACTCTTTTTTGATTTTCGTAAATGAAGCCGTAGTCCGTTATTGAATGTACTAGAAATATACCGTTTATATAGACTTCGGGATGTTACATGGTTCGTTAGATTAATTGATCCATAAAATATTTATAGAATAAGGTAAATTAAAACTGTTAGTTCTATCTTTTTTTTTGTAATATATTCGTGTGTCCTGTTGTTGAGGAACTTCACTAATACTACATATAAAATCCCGTATTTTAACATCACAAATTTATTGAGAAGGTCAGTATATAGATCGTTCGTCATCGCGATCTTAAGTTTGGATCCAAGTCGACTGAAATTCTAGTGATAAGGAATGTAATACGATACAACCCGGATAAAACGGTAAATAATGTCAGTGAAATTTGACTCGGACTTAAACAAGTAGGTGTCTTTCTTTCATACGATAGTTACAAGGATACCCTCCTTGTTATTCGGGTTCCTCCTATAGACTTCGTTCCTCGAAAAGTTTCACGGGTGTATGTATATGTTGTTTGTACTAAGGTCGTACACGAAGGTTAGGTAACGGGGTTAACGACGACTCTTGATGACCGAAAAGAACATGATCTGTCCTTTACTATACTATAATGTACTACCATGTCGTACCGTTCAATTTCTTTGTTTGACGTTTGGTATGTCATTGTTGATTTTTATATTTTGGTTCCATATTGTTATTTGGTTATTTCCGCTACCTTAGTGTTTTAATGAGTTCATTATGTTTTACTTCGTCCTTATCTGTCTTTTCCTTGGTGTTCAATCCTTTCTGTTTATCTTTTGTTTATCATTGTCTCATCTAAGTTTGGATTGGATAGTTGTTAGTGCATTGTACATGAAATCTGTGTGGTTACCTTTCCCTCTCTGACAGTTTAGTAAATTATTCGTTTCTGGTTCGATTTACAAGAAATATTCTTTAAGTAAAATTTATATTACAGTGTTTATCTAATTTTCATTCCTGACTTTTTCTATGTGTTACGAGATAGTTATGATCTGTTCATCTAAAGTTTCGTCCTTTATAACGGTCCTTATTTGTCCCTGTGAAGACTTACTATTTACTTAGATGAGTAGTTCTCTTGAATGTTAAGATTTATAAATACGTAGATGATAGTCTTGTAGTTTTGTATATTTAGTTTTGGACTGGTTTGACTTTTTACTCCTTCTCATTTTACATAATAATATTTGCCTCTAAAATCATGAGCAGAAAGTTATCAACTATATTGTTTATCTGTCTTTTACTCATTCTATATCTCTTGTTGTGGTAATTCGTTGAACTGGATTGACTGTACGTTATGAGGTGAATTGTCGTCTTAGGTGTAGGAAGAGTTCATGTATGTCTTGTGGATTCTCTCTGGTATGAGATTAGTGTTTTGTTCATAGTTATGTAAAGTTTCCTAAGTATAGAATCTTCCAATTCAACAGACTAGTCTTATCTGAATTATTGTTTTTATAGTTCTTTTTATGGTTTATGAACCTTTGATTTATTATATAAACACTTATTAGGTACCCTTTTACCGACTCAACGAAACGACGTGTGAACTTTGATAGTATTGTAACAATTAGTCGATACGAGGTTATATTTTATTTTTCAATTTTGTTGTTCTTGTTTTGTGTGTGTTGTTTGTTTTTATATTGAGCACAGGTTTCTTTATTTTTAGTATAATCTTCATAAAACTTGACTTTACTTTACTTTTAACTGTATGTTAATACTCTACCGAACGCACAAGCTCGTGTCAACGAGGCAGTACAGGGTAAGAAACGTTGGGTTACAGGACATCGGCAGGGCAGAGGAGACAGGTACCCTAAGATGTCCGTTCGTATGACCTCACACAACGATAAAGGAGGAGGTCCCCTAGAAGGACTGGGTCCCTAGTTTGGGTACAAAGGGCACAGAGGACGTACCCGTCCACCTAAGAAATGGTGACACGGTGGACCCCCCCCCCCACGAAGGGACCAACGAGTCGACCATTTCTTAGGCGGACTATTCGTCCTCTGGAACCAAGCTAGGGACCCAACCCTGCTAGGGGACCTCCTCCCGTACCGTTGGGTAAGGTCATAAGAACGGACCTCTTATGGGTACCTGTCTTCTCGGACCACCCGATGTCAGGTACCCTGTACTGACTCACAGATTCTGTCAGCCTGTACTGATTTACAGATTCGTGTCGTGTCACGGTGGTCCCTTCGGGGACTCTACGGAATAAGGGAGCCATTTACTCACTTCCTTTTCTATCAATTTACTTAGTTAGTTATCTAAAAAGTTCATTCGTTTTAGTCCTTAATTATTATTTTCTTTCTCCTAGTGTTTAAGTATTTTATAACTTTGGCCTTCCTAAGATCTTTAGAAAGATTTTGAATTTTTGAGTGTTTTAAATATCTCCTTTGTCAAGGTCCTTCTTGTATACTAAACGAATTATCCCAAATATTATCATTTGTAAAATTTTACACGTCAGAGACGATCATCGATGTAATATGTTAACAGCCCTATGAAATTTACGGATAAAAGTAGATTATTTTCGTCTATTTCCAAAATATTTTGTCTACACGTATAAAGAAACGGATACAGACTGATTATATAAAACACGAAATGAACATACAAAAGGTATACACGTGTGTATCATATTATTAATTCTTATGACTTAAGAACCAGATGGAACGGATTTAAGTATGAGACCAAAATAGTGTTGATAATTATTATTGGTATAATTCGGTCAATAGTCAATAGATTGGTGGTTACAGAGTCAAAAAAGTTAACATTTCGTCCTTATTTGGTATTTTACTCTTATTCATCAAAGATAGGGGATTTCGTTATTATTCCTAAGTCATTCAAATGTTGTCACGAACTACGTATCATTCTCGAGTTATTTACTGTTGATAATAATATATAGTAAGTAAATATTAATGAACTCCGAATAATCAGTTCTGTTACTAAAATTACTAAAAATTAATCAGCTGTAGTTAATTTTATCCTATAGTCGTGTCCTTTTACCCAACGAAGGTTAAGAATTCACGATTTTTTTATCGAGTCTTCAAGAAACTTTCGGTTACAGTTTTGTTTCGACCCCGTTAAAGAGAAGTTTCGTCCTCTGTTACTAGGTTACTTTTTACTAATATATCTCACAAAGACCTAGTTGGTTGTTTAAATTATGACAGTATATACTACCCTATAATTTCAATGTGTAGTCCCGATATGACGACATAAGTAGATGAGGAGGATTCACGAAGTAAGTTGATCTGAAATACCTAAATTTATAATATTAAATTTTTACTGTTCTGTAAGTAAAGATTTAAACAAAAATTTACCTATTCTCCGTCGTAAGTCGTCATATAGTAAATTCGTTTAAGGTGAACCACTTGTGTTTTATTTGCACCTTGTATAAAGTGTAAAAAATAAAATACGTTGAAGTTACGAAAGTTGTGACGTATATAATGATTTTCATGTTTTTATCTGCGACATGATAGTTTAACATTTCTTATGGTTTAACTATATTAATATGAAATATTAAAGAATGTTTAAAGTTTCCTGTTCAAAAAAAAAAATTAACTAAAGTACACAGAGAATATACGAGATTTCTTAGTCCATTTTGTCTGTACAAAAATGATTCATCGAGGTTTAAAAGTACAAAATTATTTATGATGAAAAATATTACTTTACCCTCGAAGTCGAAAAACTGTTACTGTGGTTTCTGAGAAGTCGACCTGATTTACTCGTACACGGACTTAGTTATACCATTATTCTATGGTTTTGTTCAGACTGAATGAGATAAAATGACAAAGACTTCATCCACTCTCTAAAAGATATGAAAATTATTGTATTGATTTTAAAGTAGGGATTTCAATCGTAAACGTTTGGTAGAAAGAGGAGAGGAGTATGATGTGTCCGTGAAAAAGAAGTGTGAGTTTTAATATTCCTTCGACCAGTGTTACCGTGTCTTCTTGTCACTCACTCGGATCGACCTGTCTTTCGTCTTTCCGTCTTTCGTGCACCTACAGATGTCGAGACGAACAGGAGACTCGTCGGAGAGTCGGAGGTGGGTGGACAGTCGGTCGGTCTACATCTAATTTCGAGAGTCGTACACCCGACAGAAAGAGTTCGAAAAACATTGAGATGGTTGGTCATCGAATGTGGTGACCCTCTTCCTGACTCCGGTCCTTTTGTGAGTACGTGTTCCTCTCATAATTACCCTGTCGCATACCAAGTGACTCGTACTACAGATGGTTCTTCTATTGTCTTTGGACTTTTGTCTTCGGGTCTCGTTTTTTTCTTTGGGTTCTGTCGATACTTCTGACTCGTTCCAGTAGTCAATAGCAGTAGAAATTTGTGAATGGATTCGAAATGGTGAATGTTCTATACGTAATAAAATAAACTAAGAATATTGCCAGTATGCTCTTATATCACGTCTATAAAAATAATTAGTGATATAAAACGTCCACTTTTTTTACTTCTTTGGGTTGACTCTGAAAGAATTCCAATGAAATTAATCCTTCACTCGTCCTTGAGGTGAAGATAAAGAGGTTTTGATTACCGTGGAAAGTCAGAAGGTCTATGTAACGACATCGGGTATATATTTTTCTTTCTCCCCATTTACCTTTCTTCGTCTAAGGTATGACTTGTTTTACTCGTTAATAAGAATGTTTGGTGACATAAAAAGGAATGGATGGAAATTAATAGTCAGGGTGAGGAAAATAAGGAATGGAGGGAAGTAAGGATCAAGAAAGTAAGGCTACTGGGTTACCGGTCTTTAGTAAAACAGGTAAATTTAGGGAATCTATGACTAGAAGTGTTGGTTTTTATTGGGATTCCGTTTCGACTTTGGTCGTTGATACCTGGGAAGAGAAGACAATTCTATAGACCGATATACTCTTTGACTGGATTCTTCATTACTTTAAACACATTTAAAGTCTCCATTTTAAAAAAAGTTGATGGTTGGTTTTTTCATCCGTCCGCTATTTAATAGTTGTATCATAGAGGGTCTGCTTATGATATAGAGGGTAAGGGACGTCCGACCTGAGCAAGTTCCTGACTGGACCTGTTTGGTGACTCTTACTATTTTATTCAGTGTTATTCACTGTTTTATCCTAGGATTGGAGAGTTCACCCCGAAGGGACCACCGAGTCACCATTTCTTAGGTGGCCGTTTACATCCTGTACGTCCAAGTTAGGGACCCAGCCCTTCTAGGGGACCAACTTCGCCGTTGGGTGAGGTCATAAGAACGGACCCTTTAGGGTACCTTCCTCCTCGGACCGCCTGATATCAGGTACCCCAGTGTTTTCACAGACTGTGTTGAATCGTTAATTTGTTGTTGTTTGGAGATTTCTTGATGGATCTAATGATATAATTCACAAATGTTAGAAAGACTTGAGTTTCGAGTGTTCCAGAACTCCTCATACACTTTTACTTGATTCACCTTCTACGATCGTTTTTATTACCTTTCCTTGGAGATGACTAATTTACGTTAACGATTTCTCGACTTATAGACGGAAAGTAGATTTCGAATGTTACTTAAAATTATATCTTTTTTCCTTATAAATTTAAATGTATGTAAATTGAGATGTCTCTATTGGTGACAATTGTAAGAAGATCAGATAAAATACTTTTATATACTGTCCTCCTCACACGTAAAAATTTTGTTTATGACAGATCATGAATAGTGACATGTCCTATCGACAACTAATTTTGAGAATCGTAAGGTTAAGGAAGGGGTTATACTTTAGACTAGTAGGGTGATTGGGTTACTGTCTCCTTATTCTCTATCGTAGGAATAAAGTGTCCACTCCTTTAGTTCCGTTCATAAACAAATGTCATCAACATCTATTCGATATACTGTATTTACGTTATATCTTTCGTTAGGACTATCTTACTACGACAGAAGAAATGTGAAAAGGAGGGTATGTCAAAGAGAAAGAGACGGAGAGACAAGAGGAGAGGGGTTGTGGTACAGGTACTTTCTAATAGTACAATTGAGGTCGTCCTTTTACCTCAGGTGGTTGTCCCAGATATCAGGACAATTCCCTTTGATACGTGAGGTTTTGTTTTTTTATGACAGCAAACAACATTCACTTGAAAGTCCTTTCTTTTTTTTTTACCATCCCCTCTTCCATAAACCTTTTTCTCGACTAAACAAGAAATCTTATCTTTTCCATGGATTCTTTCCTGTCCTCACCGATGTCTTTCCTGGTCACTTTGCTTACTCCTCTTGTTTTCAGGTAGACACCGTTAATGAGGTCCACTTTCTAGAAATCAATTTAGTAGGACTACGTATATGGAGAGTACACTTTCCTATCGACCAGAACAAAATCGGGTTATTTGAAAGGGGATGTAATGGTTTGACTAGGGTTTCGTTTAAACCCAAAAGAAACAAAAAACAACCACCACCACCACCGCGTACACACAGACAAAAATTTTCTCTTTACTAGATTTCCGTTTCCGTTTTTGTGATGCTATGAAGACGACACCACACCTCACCTAGACGAAGTCGAATGTCCTAAATCTCAAACGTTATCTTTAATTAAAACTTAACAATCTGTTGTTTCCTCTTTGGGTGATGACGAAATCTTCGTGGAAGAGAGATACCAAACTATGATGACCCTTGTTTTGTAGAAGTTTAACTAAATGTCTAGTTTAAGTTGTTAAACTTAGTGAATAATACGATCAATTCCTCTAAGGTATTTTTCAGTCTAAATAAATGTCGAGATGGGTTAAAACGATGAACGAATCCTCCGTTTATTGTCCATAATACCTCACTTTTGTACCAAAAATTCTTCTTTCTTCTGTAACTGACTCGTGGACGACACCCATTCCCAGACGATGTATGTTCCGTGTAACTCTCCGTTCCTCAAAATATTTGTACTTCGCGAAGTTTTCCTCTTTACATAAAGTCTTTGTACTAAAGACATACTAAAATCACAATTACGGACTGGTCTGATAGTGTTACCTCAATATAAAAATTTTCATGTCTTTTTCTTCGAGATATTTTTATCATAAAAAAAGTCTTTCGATTTCTAAACGTTCTTTTGACTGTTAGAACTCTCCTATTTTCTACTTTTGTTCGATAAAGGATTTAAATCCTGATATTATATCTGATCAGTTTCATTTACCTTTGAGACCTATTGACGTCTGACGAAAACATTATAGTTAGATCCTGATACGTTTGTATACGTTTCTTAAGATGAGTCGAAATTTTGTTACTCACCTACACATACTTGACCTCGATAATAATGTAACTGCAACCCTTACATTTTACCATGTCAGTGAAGTCTTTCAAGAAACCTTCGAAGAAGATTTCAATTTGTACGTGATTCGTAAGTCAAGTCAAGTCAGCGAGTCAACACAGGCTGAGAAACTCTGGGGTACTTAACGTCGTTCGGTCCGGAGGGACAGGTAGTGGTTGAGGGTCTCAAGTGAGTTTGAGTGTAGATAGCTCAGCCATTATGGTAGGTCGGTAGAGTAGGAGGCAGTAGGGGAAGAGGAGGACGGGGGTTAGGGAGGGTCGTAGTCTCAGAAAAGGTTACTCAGTTGAGAAGCGTACTCCACCGGTTTCATGATCTCAAAGTCGAAACCGTAGTCAGGAAGGTTTCTTGTGGGTCCTGACTATAGGAAATCTTATCTGACCAACCTAGAGGAACGTCAGGTTCCCTGAGAGTTCTCAGAAGAGGTTGTGGTGTCAAGTTTTCGTAGTTAAGAAGCCGCGAGTCGAAAGAAGTGTCAGGTTGAGAGTGTAGGTATGTACTGATGACCTTTTTGGTATCGGAACTGATCTGCCTGGAAACAACCGTTTCAAAAATTATACGACAGATCCAACCAATATTGAAAGGAAAGTTCCTCATTCACAGAAAATTAAAGTACCGACGTTAGTGGTAGACGTCACCAAAACCTCGGGGGGTTTTACCCGTATACTGGGTTGTTAAGATGATTGTTCATAAGTAAGTTCTTTTTTCTTTTGTAAAAAGATTTGTTTCTGAACGTGTGTGTTAAAGTATGGTCAAAACAATTGATGTCGGTTATTGAACACAACACCATACCAGTAATGGACCTTATAATTAGTCGTCATTTTTCTTTGCTTGATAATTATAGTACTGTCATACCTACTTAGCGTTGTAATACGACTCGTTTTGTTCGGTCTGTATTTTCCCACGTGTAACATGTTAAGGTAAAGGATACAACCTTAAGATCTTTCGTCTAGTCACAAACCGACCTACAGTCTACACCCATGCTGTAACTCATTCCCGTGTCCTGCAAAACCCCCGCCCCATATCTTTACAAGACATTGAATTAACACCTCCAGTACCAATGTACCTATATTTTAAAATTTTTAAGTTGACTTGTGAAAATTCATCATGTAAAATTATATACATAACACGTAAAATATTACGTACATGCAGTTGGTTTCGTTAAATTTTTTTAAAACCTTCATTGTATTAATCTTGTTCCTTTATTTATAGGGGTGATATACTTGACGTGACAAGTATAGTGTAGTTCCAATATCACAGATGAATGCACTTATAGAATTTCGTTTGATTTTTAATTTCATTAAATTCTCCTTCCATTCAACTTACCACACATACCTGTTACGATAGATACCTGTTACGATAGTACATACTCTTTATTGACTTACAGAACAAATCACTGTTCTACTTTATCCCTCTGTACAACGGGTTTATGTATACTTCGTGAAGACAGATCACCTTTCTTTCTCTGTGGATGGCCCACCTTCAACAATATTTGTGTGTTTAAAGGGGGAGTTATATACCTTCTGTTATTGACGAAATTATTCTCGAGTTTAATTTTTAGTTTAGTATAAACTTATAAGTGATATAGGATATATTTTACCTTACACTTGGAAGATTAGTTCATTAATGACTCAAGAGTAACGATTTGAGAAGGACAGTCCGAGTGACCTTTCTCTTAATCTATCCCACTGTCTAATCTACGTGAGATTCTCAGAAAAGAATCTCATATAATTATAAAATAAGGGAAAATATGTTGAACTTGATTTAAAATGCTAAAGTTTAATGACTTGAAATATGAACGATGTCCATGGTACAGAAAGTATATAACCACAAATTATTAAAAATTTTTTTGACACGAGACGAAAAATTTTATATACCGACAAGTAGTGATTGTATGAGTTACGTTTCAAGGACCGACCATATTCGGTGTATTACCATTTTAAGATGTCATACCCCTTTATTTTATGTGAAGTCTTACTAAGTGTACTAGGATTTTGACAACTGTGTCCTTTTTTTATTGGTCGACAAACAGGATCACTATCTTTTGTTGACTGGTCCTTTTAACACGAAAAGGACGAAAAGTCTCCTTTTGTTATTCGAGGGATACAATCTTTATTTTCTGTTAAATCAGAAATTCATACAGAATTTCCACTCCACCGACATTTCCTACTACCGGATACACTAGTGGTAATTAGTGCAGGGAAGTGTAATGAGAGGGGGGAAAAGAGGAGGGTCTTCTATTATAAAATTGAACCCCTGGGTTCCTACAATTGAGGTGGGAAATGACGTTCTTACCTAGTGTGTTAGGTCGTACTAAGTTGTTAATACTGAAATTTGATAGTACCGGTACCACTAATCAAGACTCCACTTCATACTGGATTTGACGAACTTAGTCTTATCTATGGTTCTGAAACAACCTTTATGACTCCGGTTATGAGGAAACAGGTCCCCTCTATTTATGCCTTTACCGGTCGGAACCCTAGATGATCTTCGGTTTAGTCTTAGTTCTGTCGTCTTAGTCTTACTTCGGTTGTAGTCCTTTGGTCTTATTCCTTTCCTTCAGTGTTTCGGTTCCCAAGTAAGGGTTTCATCGGGGTAAAACCTGAGACCCCAATGTGATGAATTACATAAAGTAAATTCCGATTTTAAATAAAGTAAAAAATTCTTTTTTTAAAAATAATGAACGTTGTTTTTGACTCTTCCGTACTTGAAGTACGGTTCCCTTTTGTCTGATCTTACGTGTTCAACATATAGTCTGAAACTAAAACATTAAATAACCGTTTAAGTGATAATTTCATTAAGACCACAACTTGTCTCTGTATTAGATTCAAGGGTAAGCAACCTGTAGAAAATAAACAGGATATAACTATAAAGTATATTCGTGAATAAAATTTTGAACATTTACAAAAATCTAGGTAAAATTGAAGGAGGAAGTGTCCTCGAGGTCTGAATTTCCCAGAACTTAACCACTCCACGTTTGTTCTACCACGGTAGAGATAAAAGTTCGACGGTGTTAGTTGATCTTTAACCCACTTTCTCGGTAGCTGAAGATCTCAAGTCGAGACTGACTATTCGCGTTACACCTGTACATCCATCGGAGACGAGATGTTTCAAAGAGTGATAAGGAGAACTTAGGACAAGATTAAGGGTTTATATAGTCTCGGGACTCTTATGTCTATCTCTTGAAAATTGTTGGTCTGATGTTTCGATGGTCTGTTATTTTGACGATTTTTCTCAATGACAATTTTCGTTTCCTGGGGTCATAATTACACTGAGTAGTAAATTTTATAGAGTAAATTCTTAATGTATCTTTTTTATTTTTAATTTATGACCATTCTTTTATGTAATTAACCGGAGTGGTGAAACCTTAAAACTCTTGGTAACTTCTAAGGACAGATTCAAGGAGACTATTTTTTATAGATTTATTCTTTATCCTCCAACAGAAACCACTAGAAGTCCATTTTTAGTTAAAGTAAAACAGATGTATAGTGATTTGACTCTTTTTTTAAGAATTTATAAGTATCACAGATGTCTTTTTAAAATCGTCCTGTTATAAAATGGGTTTTACCCCCTCCTCTTTCTTTATAGTCAATGTGTTAACTTACAGAATAATTAACTTATTTTTTACATAAGTCCGAAGGATTATATCTTTAATATTCGTTAAAAGTACCAGATATTAAGACACATATTAAAGAGTAGGTGTTAGTCAAATACAGATTGATCTCTAGTCTTACATCCCTTATAAAACTTTATACAGAATTTATTTTTGTAAAACATAAAAAATTACCAAAGGGTGATTAACTGTTTTTTTTTCTTTTTTCCTTTGTATCATCTTATTTTCCAGTTTTCGGTAAACTAGTACCCGTTAAGTATAAGATAAAGATCTAATAGTATATAAAGGAGGTTACTCGGACGTAATACAAACATTAGACTTTTCGTTTTAGTATATAAACTTTTAATTAGATCCGTACATCTTATACTAATGTATAAAATTTTATATATTTGGTCAGGATGGAAGGTATAAAAAGGGGTACACCCTATTTCAATTGACGAGAAAGGTTTTACCATCACCTTATGAATTTCGGTGAACTGTCAAAGAAATAGTGGTGGAATAACTGCTGACCGATAAAGTCGTCGGATTGATATTACACGGATCCACGAACCCCGACCTACTCGAAGAACCTATACATTTAAGTACAAAATAATTTATGTCTTTTAAAGTTGGTAATAAAGACTTTATGAAAAATACGGGGAAGAGTACGAAAGGAAAACACTGAGATCTATGGGTTTACACTTTAAGGAATCCAGGGACTCAGAGACCAAGTAAAAAGAATCGAAAAAAGAAAGATCCAAAAAGTATAGTTTATAATAATTATACGAAGTTCAAGTCAATAAAAAGATGATAGTGGTTATTTGACAATCCGAATTCGTTATTTTAAAGTTAATAAAGGTCAAGATCTTAAAGGTAAATCAAGAAAAACATATCAAAAGTAAAGAAACGGTTCTAAAGGATAGACAAGTATGTATTTCTGGTGTCTTAAAAAAAAAAAATTAAGACTAAACCCACACGTATGAATTCAGAAACAGTTGATTTAGGTTGGAAATCCGGTGACGTTCCAGAGAAAAATAAATAAAAAAAGAAGTGATCCCTTATTTTAAAAAGGACCCAATATAATATTTAAACAAAAAACGTACAGATTATCAAAAGTAACATATAACTTGTGACACCATTATTCTACATTTTCACTGGTATATAAACCAGTACACTGTCATCTAAACGTCACACTTCTACTCTGTATATCTATCTTTCGTTTGTACGTTTCACTCCTTTTATAATGATCATCGATCCAAGGATTACCGAAATGACTACTTCTGAAGGTCAAAGAACAATCCGGTCCGATAAGAAACCCTAAAGTTCTCAATACGGTTATAGGTTACATACAGTTTTGACATATTCCTCTTCTACAATTTAACTCCTTATTGAGTTTATTTATTTTGATTCTTTATTTATTAAATTGATTTTTCTTTCAAAAGTTTTTGGTCTGGGGTCATTAGTTTCTATACTTATTATGATAATTTGTATAAAATAAAAATCACTTTTCTATTTACGAAACTTTTCTATTCTCGTAAATATATTTCTAATTATATAAGATTTTGTTTATAAAAAGTCATTAAGGAGGTCCCTTTTTAGACGACAGTGACCTGGAAATCAAAGTTTTAATAAGTTTTATGAAGTAAGGGTCACTGACCAAGATTGATAGAAAAAAAATTCGTTTTTTAATTGGTAATACCCTTATTTGAATAATTCTGTGGTTTATATATATTAGATTTTTTTTTCCTGTCTCTCCTTAAGATTCAGTGTACACTTCATCTTTAGTTGAAGACTTCCTTCTTTCCTATCCTTTAATATTGTGGTTTGACCTTAAGATAATGAATCTGTACACTTTTTCCTCTACATTTTCCGTTACTCAGGTTCGGTATTTAAGGGATTCTTAGTTCGGTCAATGATGTTTTATACTGAGTTAAGACTAGTGGGTACGTCGGTTGATAAGGATAAATTAATTTTTTTTAATCAAGGATTAACTCATTAGGTGTAATTCTTCAAATTTATTTTTACTATTTTAGAATCGTTAAAAGAAATATCATAATAAGTTTCATAGATAAAAAAAGGTTCGTCGTTCACTTTTACAGTTTTTGTAAGAACGACATCTATAAATCAACAAAAGACGGTTTAATTACTTTCCTTTTATAACGTGAAACTTAACCAATTAATGGTACTTAGGAAGACGTTTCCCGAGGACGAACGTCTTAATTCGGTCGAGATCAACCGTGTGACGGGATTGTAAGTACCTCTGGTCTGATATCCGAGGTGACATGAGTTGTCTATAAGTCAAAAACCGTGGGTAAGTAGTCGAATGTTTAGTAGTCAAGATTGGTGGTATCTATAAGTTGACAGACTTCGTTTGTCCCGTCTTTCGTGGACGTAAATTATCCCTACATGGTGTAAGACGAAGAAACTTTAAAATTCTCGATCTGAATCTTATGTCTTACTTGTTCTTATGGGACTAAATGTATAGAAGATCTTTGATCTCGATGAAGTTGTTTTTAGGAGATCGCTGTTTCGATAAAGTGCTTTTGGTGATCCTTGTTCCGTTTAACTCCTTTCCTCCTTAAACCTCTTCAAGAAAAAGAGTCAAGTTCCGGTCCCACTTACGGGAATGTGTCCGGAGAACTCTTGGATGTATGTCTCGAGTATAAAACGGTGAAGGATCTTAGGTTCTATCTATCCACGACGAGACCGTTAAAGGTTTAGACTATTTTATTGGTATGGTAGTGAGTCTGAGTTCGAGTACAGAAGAAAGAGACAGTACCGTAAGGGAAGAGATGGCTTTAATATTCTGTACTTTACGGAAGAGGTATAACCTACTGTATGACTACATGAAGAAATATCCTTATATAACAAGTAATAAAACTTTGTACATGATGTAGTCAGGAAATAAACCCTTTCTTTCTTATCTGACTATATCTTTTATTGATAATTAAATAGAGAGAAGAAAAGGAGGAGAAAGATTTATTTTACCCCACCCCTCCTTATTAGGACTTAGTTCAGTCTATTTATGACTAACTGGATCCTTACGTTCGACCGAAGAGATTCTAGGTGAAGTAGACCAGGAGTCCTCATTTTTGGGAGTCCGAGGTTTTATAGTGGAAGAGTACGTCTCAGAACGTAGTTCCTTACCTTTCTTGTGTCTTCGGTTATCAACTAGGATTTTTACCAATAAGTTGTGGTTGACGTTGTAACCAAATGTAATTGTAGATTCATAATTTCGGTATTCGTTGATAAGTCCTAATTCTTCTTTGGAATTAATGGATCAGTTTTTGTAAACCTCTTGTAATTTATATGTTCGAAACTCTTAGACTGTCCTATTTAGATATGTTAGAAGGTTTTTTTGACTTCGATTGGGTTTACTGTTGGTCCTACGAATTTCCCAAATCTTTAGTGGTGTCTTTGTCGTATGTTTATTTGTTTTCTTCCGTCCTTTTCTCTTTTTCCGTTGTTTCTTGTCTGCCCTGACTCTTGTTTCTCATTCTACTCGGTACAGTGGTTGGCACCATTTGCATTTACTAGGTTTGTGAGGTTAATTTTCTGTATGTAGTAGTGTAAGGATTTTTTCGTTCTGAGATGTTACACAAGAGAGACTTTTTCCATACAATTTATGTCTGTGTGTGTCCCACTTTCCGTTTCCTGTCTTTTTCTGTATGGTGTGATTGTGATCAGTTTTCTTTGGATCTCACTGATATGATTATAGTTTTTTTCAACTACAGTCCTATCTTGCTAATGTTCCTTATGTCTCCTATTAAAGTATTATTATTTCATCAGTTAAGTAGTTCTCTTGTATTATTAGGATTTACAGAGACATAGATTTTTTCTCGAAATTTTATGTACTTCGTCTATACTTTCTATACCTATTCTTTCGACACCATATGTACGTGTTACTTTATAATGAGTCGGTAATTTTTCTTATGTAAACTTAGTCAAGATTACTTCACCTACTTTGACCTTGTATAATATCTCACTTAGGACTTTCTACTACGACACTTTCACGACGTGAGTTATACGGTCGTTTAAGCCTTTTGAGTCGTCACCGGTGTCTGACCTTTTTCCAGGCAAAAGTAAGGCTGGGGTTTCTTTCCGTTACGGTTTCTTACGAGTTTGATGTCGTGTTAACGTGAGTAGAGTGTCCGAACATTTCATTACGAGCTTTAAGAGGTTCGGTCCGAAGTCGTTATACACTTGGCACTTTAGGGACTACAAGTTCGACCAAAATCTTTTCCGTCTCCTTGGTCTCTAGTTTAACGGTTGTACACGATCTAGTACCTTTTTCGTTCTCTCAAGGTCTTTTTGTAGATAAAGACGAAGTAACTGATACGGTTTCAGAAACTGACACACCTAGTGTTATTTGACACCTTTTAAGACTTTCTCTACCCTTATGGTCTGGTGGATTGGACGGAGAACTCTTTAGACATACGTCTAGTCCTTCGTTGTCAATCTTGACCTGTACCTTGTTGTCTGACCAAGGTTTATCCTTTTCCTCACGACATATAACAGTGGGACGAATAAATTGAATGTACGTCTCATGTAGTACTCTTTGCGACCCGACCTCCTTCGTGTTCGACCTTAGTTCTAACGACCCTCTTTATAGTTATTGGAGGCTATACGTCTACTGTGGTGAGAATGCCGTCTTTCACTTCTCCTTGATTTTTCGGAGAACTACTTTGACTTTCTCCTCTCACTTTTCGACCGAATTTCGAGTCGTAAGTCTTTTGCTTCTAGTACTGTAGACCAGGGTAGTGAAATACCCTTTATCTACCCCTTTGTCACCTTTGTCACAGTCTGAAATAAAAAACCCCGAGGTTTTAGTGACGTCTACCACTGACGTCGGTACTTTAATTTTCTGCGAATGAGGAACCTTCTTTTCAACACTGGTTGGATCTATCATATAAGTTTTCGTCTCTGTAATGAAACGGTTGATTCCAGGTAGATCAGTTCCGATACCAAAAAGGACACCAGTACATACCTACACTCTCAACCTGACACTTCTTCCGACTCGTGGCTTCTTAACTACGAAAACTTGACACCACAACCTCCTGAGAACTCTCAGGGAACCTGACGTTCCTCTAGGTTGGTCAGGTAAGACTTCCTCTAGTTGGGACCCACAAGAAACCTTCCTTACTACGATTTCGACTTCGAGGTCATGAAACCGGGAGAGTACGCTTCTCAACTGAGTAACCTTTTCTGAGACTACGACCCTCCCTAACCCCCGTCCTCCTCTTCCTCTGCTGGCTCCTACTCTACCGACCTACCGTAGTGCCTGAGCTACCTGTACTCAGACTCACTTGAGACCCTCAACCACTACCTGTCCCTCCGAACCGTACGACGCTAAGCACCCAAGCGTTTCTCAGCCTGTGCTGACTCGCTGACTTGACTTGACTTGGCTTCTTTCAGTCTTTCTTTTTGTGGCTATGTCATACGACGATTCAGCGAAGTCAGCACAGGCTGAGACACGTGAGGGCCATCTACCGTCGGGTGGTCCGAGGGGGTAGGGACCCTAAGAGGTCCGTTCTTATGCCCTCACCCCACGGTAACGGAAGAGGTGGTTATGTCATATGATTGAGTATATATACCTTGAATCTTTCTACCATTGTTATTACGGTATACACTCTGTCGTTTTCTCTGTGTCTACATTTCTTGTCAGAAAACCTGAGACCCTCTTCCACTCCCACCCTACTAAACTCTCTTATCGTAACTTTGAACATATAATAGTATACACTTTGTCTAGCGGTCAGGTCCAAACTACGTACTCTGTCCCACGAGTTCCGACCACGTGACCCTACTAGGTCTTCCTACCCTACCTCTCCCTCCACCCTCCCCCCAAGTCCTACCCCTTGTGTACATGTGGGTACCGACTAAGTACAGACTTAGTAAGTACAGTTACATACCGTTTTGGTTTTGTTATGACATGTCATTAATCAGAGGTTAATTTTATTTATTTAATTTTAATTTTTTTATTTCAGATACATAACCAGTTACGTATCTGACGACTTCATCAAAAATAAATTTGTTTATGTCTGTGGTTCTGAGTTTATTTATATATTTAATTTAATTTATGTACTTTGTTTTTTACTGACCTTTAGTTTCATATCTTATAAGACCAGTATTTTGTTCAGAGTTTAAATTTTCCTAAGTTCAGTATGTTTCATATAAGAGACGAGTGTTGACTTGGTTTAATCTTTTGTTATTGTCTTTCTAGAGACCTTTCGAGGGTTTATAATTGATCTGGGAAGATTTATTGGTGTCAGTTTCTTCTTTGTTTTTCTCCTCCATCTTTCATATACCAATGAAGGTACAGGACCGATAACATTTGTCACGACGCTACTTGTAACCCCATGTGCACAGAGAAAGTTAAGACCGAAGGAACGACACATACGGGTCGTCACCCTAACGACCCAGTATTCCGTCAAGATAAACGTTAAAAAATTCCTTAGAGGTGTGACAAGAGGTATCACCGACATGATCAAACGTAAGGGTGGTTGTCACATTCTCCCAAGGGAAAAGAAGTGTGAGAGAGGTCGTAAATAATGAACATCTGAAAACCTAGCGTCGGTAAGACTGACCACACTTTGCCATGGAGTAACACCAAAACTAAACGTAAAGAGACTATTACTCACTACGACTCATAGAAAAGTACACAAACAATCGGTGGACATACAGAAGAAACCTCTTTACAGATAAATCAAGAAACCGGGTAAATAACTAACTCAGCAAATAAAAAGATCTTAACTCGACGTCCTCAACGAACATATAAAAACTCTAAACAACGAACAGTCAGGTAGTCGTCTACTTACCTATTTTTTCGACACCATGTATATGTGTTACCTCATAATGAGACGGTAATTTTTCTTATGTAAACTTAGTCAAGATTACTCCACCTACTTTGACCTCGACTAATATGTCTCACTTCATTCGGTCTTTCTTTTTGTGGTTATGTCATATGATTGCTCATATGATTTCGTATATATACCTTAAATCTTTCTGTCATTACTATTGGGACATACACTCTTCCGTTTTCTCTGTGTCTACATATCTTGTCAGAAAACCTACGACACCCTCTCCCTCTTCCACCCTACTAAACCCTATTACTGTGACTTTGTACATATTATAGTATATACTTTGCTCAGCGGTCAGGTCCAAGCTACGTACTATGACCTACGAACCCCGACCACGTGACTCTGCTGGGTCTCCCTACCATGCCCCTCCCTCCTCCCTCCTCCCAAGTCCTACCCCTTGTGCACATATGGACACCACCTAAGTACAACTACATACCATTTTGGTTATGTTATAACATTTCATTAATTGGAGGTTAATTTATTTAAATATAAAATTTTTTTCTTTCATACATTACCTTTTTTTTACATTTGTGTGGTATAATTTGAAACACACTACGACGATTTTATCATTAATGTCTCTTTAGATATCATCTGTTGTAGACTTAATCTTTTTACATTACCAGAGTTGAGTAACTGAAATGGAAGGTGAGATACTGGTCTTTTTCTTCCCGTTTAATTTGTGTTTAGTTCGTCTTCTCTCATTTATTTATTATTTCTAGTGTCGTCTTAAGTTACTCCACCTGTTGTCATGTTATTCTTTTCATTTACTTTGTCTTTCTAATAAGAAATTTCACCAGTTGTTTAACTATCAACAGATCAACACAGACTAGTCTTTTTTTTTCTATAGTTCTTACTCTTTGTACTGTAGTGATGTCTTATATGTCTAGTATACCCTTATAATACTATTGAAATATGGTCATTCCAACTGTCGAATCCTTTTTATTAGTTAAGGAACTTTTTGGGTTTAATGGTTTCAAATGTTTTCTCTTTTATCTATCGTTTTCGTTTGGAAATTATGTCTTTAAGTTAAACATCAATTTTTGGAAGGGTGTTCTCTTTAGGTACGGGTCCATCAAAGTGACCTCTTTATTCAGATTTTTAAAGGGGGGTTTAATGTCTTCTTACTTATGAAAGGTTAAATATGATACTCTGGTCGTAACGAGAACTATTGTTTTTGTCTGTATCTATAAAATTTTCCTTTAGTATAATCTGGTTATAAGGGGGTAATTTATATTTTTAAGATTTTTCGACTTAGGTTGTTATAGGTATTTTATCTTACATAGTCCTGGCTCAGCTCAGTTAATACCCAAAGTTTCGACTTTCCCTGTCACTTAATTTACATTAAGTGGTACAGTTGTTTGATTTTTGTTTCTTAGAATACTAGTAGATTTGTCCATGGTTTTTTTATGAGTTATTTTAGGTTGTAAGTGAAGACTATTTTAGGAGTCGTTTGTTCTATTGTTTTCTTATAAAGAAATCGAGCTATTTTACGTAAATACTGTTTGGATGTCAATTGTAGTATGAATTACCCCTTTCCGACTTACGAAGAAAAGAGATACTAGTCCTTGTTGAATCTTTATCAACGAGGGTAGTGAAGAGACAACGTTAACTCGTTCTTTTTCTTTACTTTTCCGTAACTCTTTCCTTCTATATTTTAAAACAAATAAGTGTTTGTTGTACTAGAAGATACATCTTTTAGTCTGTCTTAGATATTTTATCTATGTTCTTGATCATTCAAAATTTTCCAAAGTTCTGTGATTCCGAGGAAATTCTTGACGATTAGATTCCGACCCTGTTACTTTTATATTCTACTGGGAATCCATAGAACATCACAGTTATTTTTTCTTTCACGACCCTTTTCCTTTTCTTTTTACATTCCGGTTCCCTGTGTTTTGGGTTGGTTTGTCTCGAGGGTTACCGGTCTTGACCTCATTCAACTTACTGTCTGTTATAATTTTTTTAGTTAGTATACAGATAAATGATTATTGATTAGTAACCTTCAACGATAATTTTCGGTTATGGTAAATATCATCGTAGTTATGTGTATTTTACGAATCCTTATTTAGACTGTTTTCTACAAATTCTGATATTTAACTGTTGATGTTTTGGGAGGACTTTCTTCAATTTCTGTATATATTTACGTCTCTATAATATGTCAGTACTCTCTATACTGAGTTATAACAATTCTACAGTCAAGAGAGGTTTAATTAGAGTTCTAAGTTACGTTAAGTTTAGGTATAGAGTGATCCGAAAAAACCATCTTTGACTGTTTGAATAGGATTTTAAGTATATTTTTACGTTACTGTATCTTATCGGTTTGTTGAAACTTTTTCTCCCGATTATCGTAATGGACTAAAGTTCTAAATGATACTTCGATGTTATTAGTTGTGTCATTCAATAATCTTACTTCTTTCTGTTTGTTTGACTGTTTACTTTGTCTCTCAAGGTTTTGACTGGTTATATATTTACCTCTTAGTCAAAAATTGTTTCTACGTTTCCGTAAATCACTTCTTTCCTATCGGAAAATTTGTTTATAACGACCTTGTCAACTTATAAGTGTAAAAATTTTTCACTTGCGAGTAGGTAGAATATGGTATATGTTTTTGATTGAGTTTTACCTAACGTCCCATGTCCAATTACTGAGACTTTGACGAAATGTACATATGACACCAACTTGTTTTTGGTACCACTCTTAGTACGAAGAGTGACTACCTCTCTGTGGAATACTTATTTGTAATAAGTAATACCTTCTCAGTCGTTATAGTCATACTTAAGTCTAAATCAAATTATATCTATTTTTACCAGTCTACGTCTTCATTAAAATCTACACATATGGTGTCCAATCGTCCGTATGTATATAAAGGACCAAGACGAACGACTTCCTTGACTCTGTGTCACTGTGGGGTCATCGTCTTTGGTCGTATAGGTTACGGGTGTAGAACCAAAGATGATTTATATGCGGGGGTTTACATAGATCCCGAGGAAACTCTTTACCGACTAAGTTTCCGACCCCGTGACTTTTATTTGTAGAACATCACCGTCTTTTGTTTCTTCATGACTCTTTTCCCCTTTCTTTCCGTTTTTTTTTTTTCAATTCAGGTTCCCTATGTCCTTAGTTGGACTTTCTCAACCTTACCGTCTTTTAAGGTTCGACTCGTCGTTTTGTGTCATAAAATAATATTGGCTTTCATGTTTTAATTATTTGTACTTAAGTATAACCATATTATTTAATAACTTCTTTATTTATTCACCCCCTTTTCTCCTTTGCTTATGGTGAACATCATGACTAGAAAGTTTTATTAAAGTTTGTTAAATCCATCTATGAGTTAGAGGTCCTTCGTATTTAGGAAGGGGGGGTTAGGCGGAGTTGGGGGATGGGAGACGGAGGGACCTCGTTCCGATATGAATCATTGAACGAAGGTTTCTTATTACGTTCCTTTCCCACTCTTTTTCTAATTGAAATGTCACCTTTTTGGACAGTTTATAGAACCACCCCATTAGTTCCAATTCCTCGTGGTCACTATTTTGTACAACTGTGGTACACAGATGGATGGAGATGAAGAGGGGTTTTAATAGGGTCAGTTTTATTCTCTTTGTAGTCCGTTAGAGTTTAACTCCCTGTAAGATGTTTCTTAGACTGGTCATGACGACTTCTGACAGTATCAGTAATTTTTGTTTGTTCCTTTCTGATTCTTTGACAGTTCCTAGTCTCCACTGATTCCCCGATACTCCGGATTTGTGATATATTTTAGGACCTAACTTAAGATCTTATCTTTTGTCTATCAAAAAAAAAAAAAAATTTTTCCACTTTAGATATATATCAGACTTTACATCAATTATCATTACATGGTTATGACTAATGAATCAAAACTGTTTAAATGGTACAATGTATCCTCTTTCTCACTAATTATTTAAGGAAATGATGGAAACATTGAAAAGACGTTCAACTTTTAATAAAGTTTGGTTTTTGAAATAATACTTTTATCTGACATCTGTGTTTACAGTTTTCATTTTGGTATTTCGAATATTTTCTCTTATACACTACTTTATCAAATCTAAAACTCAATCCATTTCTGAAAAAATTGAAGGGATCACCGAGTCTACCATTTCGCAGACGGACGTTGTGTCCTCTGGACCCAAGTTAGGAACCCAACCCTTCTAGGGGACCTCTTCCTTTACCGTTGGGTGAGGTCATGAGAACGGACCTTTTAGGGTACCTGTCTCCCCGGACCATTCGATGTCAGGTACCTCAACGTTTCTGAACCTGTGTCGACTCGATGAAGTGAAAGAAAGAAAGTCTCTGAAAAATTCTTTCCACGATGGTGATTTTAGGTAGTTTCTATTTTAAGTATTTAATCTGCAATAACTTTAATTTAGAAATCGATAAACTCTCTGTGACACAAACCCTTACTTTCCTGTTCGACTGATCCTCTTTTATAGATGTTTAGTATATAGGTCATGTTCTGAAAATAGTTATTACATATTACTTGAGAATTTTAAGTAATACCTGGTATTACTTTCGACTCGCGGTTTCTTAACTACGAAATGTTGACACCACTCTACGGGAATCTGTCGTTCCTCTAGTTTGGTCCAGTTTTGATTTACTTTAGTTGGGACTTATAAGTAACTTCCTGACTACGACTTCGACTTCGAGGTTATGAAACCGGTGGACTACGTTTTTCGACTGAGTGACCTTTTCTGGCACTACGACCCTTTCTGACTCCCGTCCTCCTCTTCACCCACTCTCTCTTACTCTACTGACCTACCGTAGAAACCGAGTTACCTGTGCTCAAACCCGTTTGAGACCCTCTATCACTTCCTGTCCCTTCGGACCGCACGACGTCAGGTACCCCAGTGTCTCAGTCTGTACTGACTCACTGACTTGTTGTTTTTTTAAGTTATTATTGTTGAACTAAAAAAAATTATCTACTTTCTAAACTTGTCTGAAGTCACTTCTATATTTCTACTATATATACGTGTACAAGTTTTAGTAATTGGAATCCTACTACGTTTAATTATGGTGTTCCTCTTTGTTGATGTGTATGTCATCTTACTTGAGATAATTTGGTTCACAACCATCCTACGTCTCCTTGATCTTGAGAGTATGATACGACCATCTTTATATTTTTCCATGGTAATCAAACTTCTCAAACCTTAAAAAGGATTTTTAAATTTGTATATGGATAGTACATATTGTTGATAAGATGAGGATCCATAAATAGGAGGAAAGGAGTTTTCTTTTGGATACAGGTATGTTTCAGAATATTATAGTTACTAGTATTAATGAAATTAGTATTATAAATTATTGACCTGTATTAGGTTAACAGGTATTTGTCCACTTACTTGTTTGATTAACACCATATAGGAATACTACTTTGTGATGAGTAGATATTTTCCTTTATTTTATAGTAATAGACATTGTTATACCTATATAGAGTTTTATTAATACGACTTAATTTCTTCGGTCTGGTTTTTTTCTTACGTATAACATACTAAAGTAAATGTATTTCAAGTCCTTTACATTTGATTAGACATAGTTGTTATTGTCTCGTTACTAACATCCCCAACCTTCCCACCCTAGACCGAACCACCCTGTCCCTCACTACTTTGTTTCCTTTATATCTCTGTGTTCCTTTGGTGACCCATTTACGTATAGGTGATAAAACTGACGACATTACCAAAGTGTTTATACACGTATGTAGTTTCAACATATGAATTGTATACACACATCAAATATAGTTTATATACAGTTGTTTGGACAAGAAATTTGTTTAGTTGTTGGTGTTTTGGACCTTTTGGACTTTTATATCATTTGGACCTTTACTCTTCGGACTTTTTGCCCTCCTACCGAAAACTGTTTCTCATCTACTGTGTCGTTCACTTTTGACTAATCTAAACCAGATAAACTAAAACCCTCTCTTGATCATAGGTTCGTCATCTTTAATTTTGATTCGTCGTATTTTATGTACTCTTTTTGTAGGATGTTAAGGTCAAACTCGACTTACACCTTATCTGAAGAGACATCCCATTTCCTGGGAGTGTTTCCTCAAGTTAGTCTTTAAATTAGTGGACAAATTCCCCTAGGATCCTCTTTAAGGGTGAAATCTATCCTCTGTCATAAAGAGCTAGAAATTTACGTGTCTAATATTTTTGTCTTCTTAAAGGTGAACCCCTCTTTAAATAAATTAGTATAAATAGTCTGGTATTTCAGTAATTGTGGTTTATAAAACTTACTAAATTTCATAAACCCTTATATACTGGTTCCAATTACTTGGGTAAACAGTTAGAAGTTGACTCAATAGGTGTGTCCCTTTCGTTATTCCCTCCGAAGTTTTTATTTTGTCAAATTTTTTATACATAAATAGAACGAGTAAACAAAAACGTATATAATTTAATCATATTTAAAGAACTCCCTTTCCTCGTGAATATAACAAATGGTACATTAAGATTCATGAATGTCCTGTTATTGATTATTATTATCGATGGTAAACAACTTATACATAATATTCGGATGTTTAAATTGGTTTCGTAAAACTCGAGGACTTGAAATGGTATAAAGTTTTGTCGATAATAGAGGTCAAATGTTTACTTCTTAGAATCCGACTTTCTTCAATTCCCTTGGAAGAAGTATAGATCCTAGACTTCAGTTCAGACATACCGAGGTTTTGGGTTACTATATTCTAACGAAAGATTAAGTGATCCGGTAGACTACGATTGATACTTTAGAGAAAGAAGGGATACGTTTATGAAGGATATTAGGATTGGTTAAATAAAAAGTTTTCATGTTTTATTAGAGTACAATGAGTAGGTCGAAATAAAGGGAGTTACGGAACTTTAAGGAATGTTCATTGTGGATTTCAGTAGTTGCACCACTTACTCTTTGTAAGGACGGATGAAAAGGTTGTGGTGAACGTTAATAAAGAGGACATATAAGGTTTTTCTATGACCGTTAAGAAATTCTTTACGTTACGTAGACATGCAAGATAAGAGTGGAAAGTCGTACCGGAAGGAGAATAAAAGTCGGACCACTTCCTTGAAAAACTTCTCCAGTGATCAGGAAGGGTAAGACAACAAAAGGAGATGAAGAAACGTAACTATTGACTCCTTCCGAAAGAATAGAGAGGAACGATAAGAAACTTGAGACGTAAGTCTACGAATATAGAAAGGAAAGAGGGAACGAAAAGTGAAGAGAAGAAAAGTGTCGATAAACATTCCGGAGGGGTCTGTCGGTAAAACGAAAAAACGTAAAGAAAAGGTACCATACCAGAACTAGGGACAGAGGACATGTTACAGTGCTTGGAGGTAGGTATCTATAGAGAAGTTCTTTTAGTCTCCATGGTTCGCTTGTAAAGTACGTTTCTACCCGAGTTATTTCCTGTCTTTACTATACCTGGATTGTCTTCGTCTTCTATAATTCTTCTCCACCGTTCTTATGTGCCTTCTTGACATGTTTTTTCTAGAAGTCTTGGGTCTCTTAGTGCTACCACACTAGTGATTAGATCTCGGTCTGTAGGACCTTACACTTCAGTTCACCCGGAATCTTTCGTAGTGATCCTTGTTTCAATCACCTCTACTACCTTAAGGTCAACTCGACAAAGTTTAGGACTTTCTACTACGACACTTTCACGACGTGAGTTATACGGTCGTTTAAACCTTTTGAGTCGTCACCGGTGTCCTGACCTTTTTCCAGGCAAAAGTAAGGTTAGGGTTTCTTTCCGATACGGTTTCTTACGAGTTTGATGGCGTGTTAACGTGAGTAAAGTGTGTGATCATTTCATTGCGAGTTTTAAGAGGTTCGGTCCGAAGTCGTTATGCACTTGACACTTGAAGGTCTACAAGTTCGACCAAAATCTTTTCCGTCTCCTTGGTCTCTAGTTTTACGTTTGTAGGCGACCTAGTACCTTTTTCGTTCTCTCAAGGTCTTTTTACAGATAAAAACGAAATAACTGATACGGTTTCGGAAACTGACACACCTAGTGTTATTTGACACCTTTTAAGACTTTCTCTGCCCTTATAGTCTGGTGGACTGGACGGAGAACTCTTTGGATATACGTCCAGCCCTTCGTTGTCAATCTTGACCTGTCCCTTGTTGTCTGACCAAGGTTCATCCTTTTCCTCATGCAGTTCCGACATATAACAGTGAGACGAATAACTTGAATATACGTCTCATGTAGTACTCTTTGCGACCCGACCTCCTTCGTGTTCGACCTTAGTTCTAACGTCCCTCTTTAGAGTTATTGGAGTCTATACGTCTATTGTGGTGGGAATACCGTCTTTCACTTCTCCTTGATTTTTCGGAGAACTATTTTCACTTTCTCCTCTCACTTTTTCAACAGAATTTCGAGTTGTAAGTCTTTTGCTTCTAGTACCGTAAACCAGCGTAGTGAAGTACCCTTTGTCTACCCCTATGTCACCTTTGTCACAGTATGAAATAAAAACCCCCGAGGTTTTAGTGACGTCTACCACTAACGTCGGTACTTTAATTTTCTGCGAATGAGGAACCCTCCTTTCAATACTGGTTGGATCTATCGTATAACTTTTCGTCTCTGTAATGAAACGGTTGTTTCCAGGTAAATCAGTTCCGATACCAAAAAGGTCACCAGTACATGCCTACACTCCCAACCTGACCCTTGTTTCGACTCACGGTTTCTTAACTACGAAAACTTGACACCACAACCTCTTCTGAGAACTCTCAGGGAACCTGACGTTCTACTAGGTTGGTCAGGTAAGAGTTCCTCTAGTCCGGACCAATAAGAAACCTTCCTGACTACGATTTCGACTTTGAGGTTATGAAACCGGTGGAGTACGTTTCTCAACTGAGTGACCTTTTCTGAGACTACGACCCTCCCTAACCCCCGTCCTCCTTTTCCCCTGTTGTCTCCTACTCTACCGAACTACTGTAGTAGCTGAGCTACCTGTACCCAAACCCATCTGAGGTCCACAACCACTACCTGTTCCTCCGGACCACACGACGCTAAGTACCCCAGCGTTTCTTAGCCTGTACTGACTCACTGACTTAACTTGACTTCCTTGAACAATAGAAAGGTCTGAGTGAAATTTATAACGGAGGGGAAACTTCAGAAGTGACTGTAAAGTCGTTGTTAATCTACATGGAAGAAAATGTACATGTCGTGAGAGAAGTATGATTATTAATGAACTTATTAGAGTTCTTGTCAATAATTAGAGACTTAGTGGTCATGGGTTCGGGTTAAGGGATATATGTTCTTTCCAAGTTATTTACAAATAACTGATTTACTTACCTACCACCTGTCCACCTACTTATTTGTTAATTTACCGATATGATTGATCGTAGAATTTAATTTGATCTTATTCCTTTTGCATTCCCAAAAGGAAAAAAACCATGTGTTTTCTTTAATATGACGGATACTCTCTCTATATGATCAACGGTGATAAAATTGTGTGTGACGTGGAACAAACAATTAGAAAATACTAAAGTAGGATTTCATACATAATTAACTTCGTTGATAATAATAGATCGGATAAACATGTTAGGATAGTTTTGTCAAATAAGTTAGTTTGGATTCCTTCATATTAAACTACGTTTTTAATTAAGAGTTCCGATATATTTTATTAACCTTTCGTCCCCTAGACACTTCATGAGACTAATGAACAGTTCTTCTTTCGGTCTCCTTATTGGAAAGACACTGGAGGAGGGTGTTTGTTTTGATAAGTGTCTAATATGGTAAAATTCTATGTTGGAACGAATCTCGAGAGAAGGATGTCTAACTATACTCTGTAGTTTTTTTTTTTGTGTTGAGGTAAATTTTTAGGTTAAGGTTCGAAGAAGTTAAGAAATACCAAAATTTAATAAAAATACGATCGGTTACATAGAAACTGATTCAAGGATTTTAGTCAGAATTACATATTGACCCTATTAAATACGATGTGAAACCCCTCGGAGAAAATAATATAATAAGTGAACGTGTCTCTACTGTACCTTTATCGAATCTAGGACAACAAAATACAATGTTTGTCGGATCTGCATTAAGAAAATTTTTTACGTTTTATTCTACCTTGAAACTCTTTTTTCAGTTCTTCGAATCTCTTGGTGAGAGTCGATTACCTTTTTAATAAAATTAATGTTCTCTTTACAAGATTTCGTTAAAAGGTCCACTTTTGTTTTATAATGAATAATCGGTTCGTTTTACTGAAAGGATTTCTTTACAAGTGTACAAGTCATTAGGAATCAGGTACTTTATTTACGGAATATGTCCATCCATCCAGTTTTTTTTTTAAGTGTGGAACCGTTAAAAGAAGATTTTGTGACGGAGTGATGTCGTCATTGTAAAACTAAATACGAAAGACTTTTTGATTTTCCATAGAATTTTTTGTGTGTTTCCTTTTGACTTAACGAGTTATTTCACGAGATTTTCATGTATCGTCAGTTGAAACGAAATTTTCCTGTTTTCTACGGTAAAATTTGGTGTAATTGACATTAGTAGAAAAAAAAGGGGACTTTGTACTATCATTTTACCCCTATTATTGACTTACTAAAGTCTCACGTCGTGACTTTTTAAACCCGACATTTTACTTTTCTGTTTTTTTTTTATGAAACCCGATTCTATATGTAATTTATTTTCCTCTGCAAAAAGTTTACGACTATATTTAAAAGAGTCTAATCCGTCGTTTGTGTGCTATACGTTAAGCGAAACTAAAAAGAGAAATGATAGAAGTTGCAACAAGGACTCAAAGAAAAATATTTGTTTGTCCAATTGTATTCCTCCATTGACTAACAAATTGAATAGTGTAATACTAGAAAGTTCCCTTTACAAAGTCGTGTAAGTTCAAGACCGAAAAGAGTCGTAAAGAGTAGAGGACGTACTTTTATACTATAAGGTATTTTCCTTTCCTGTGGTACACACTTAATTCATTCTTGCCAAGTACTTTCTTGACCTTAGATTAATGTATTTGTGTGAAGGGATGTCCACCTAAATTCAAGTCTTTAGAGACTTTAGAGTAGAAATTTCCGATCGTCACGAAAAAATTAATACGATTTTCAGGGAACAGACGAACTAGAGAGTACTTGTTAAAATTAGTTCGTTCGGATTATGTGAGGCAGAGTGTCTGTTGAATGGTCTCGAGAGTTGATACTCGATTACCCTTCTGTTCCTTGGTGTTCCTAAAAATAATTTTCCTTTTTTACTGGTCGGATCTCTAAACCGGTCGTTATTTCGTTCTAATTTAGTACGAAAGGGGGATGAATCGGATGAATTGAAGTTCTTGATGTCTGGACATTAATTAAACGAGAACTCTAAATGAGACATTTGTATTTGTATGGTAAATTTTATATAATGTAAGAATGTCGAGTGTCACCAAAAGGAATAAGAAGAAAGGGTAAGTGTCTGATTATTATGGTTGTTGGTCAAAAGGCCTGAGTTCTTATTGGGGATTTTACATAGAAGGGGAGTTCTCCTCTCAGTGTTTAGTGAGAGAAATAAGATATTCTTAGGACTATTCTAGTTTTACTTACACTTTACTATTAATTTACCTAGTTGTTATTGGGGTAGAGGTGGAAAGTCAGTCAGAGGTTCAGGTGAACGAGGTAGTCGATAGAGGTCAGGAGTCAGGTAAGGTTCCGGGAGACTTATGTCGTCCGATAGGGTTAGAAGTAAAAAGTTGACGAGATTTGATGGAGTTGGGTTGTCGGTGGTGAAATTTGAGGAAAGAGAATTAGTTAAGTTGGGTGTCTGAGGTTTTAGTAGGGTCACCAACGGGACCAGGATTCACAGACGCACATACGATTTGACTTAACCCAAAAAGAGAGATGGAACTAGAGGTTTGACGAAACCTTAAGTTTTAAGTTTTAAAATTTGGGACTAGTCCCAAATGGACTAATCAACGACACTCCAACCATCGTATAAGAGTTCGAGGAGACACGGAGTAAAGAAAGTAGACATTATGACATTCATTATTATGTGACGGAATTTCTCAACTACTTTCTTATTTTACTGTATTATTTACTTTGTCGACTACATTCTTAATTTACCGTATGATGTGGTTAGTCTACACGTATAAATTATGTAAATCCAAAAGGAGGTCACTCAGGGTCTAGTCGTAAAGGTCCGAGAAGTTCGTATTAGAAATCGTGAAGACAGTCTTGGAAAAACAAAATTAAAGGGGTACAGATTTGAGTCGAGGTAGGGAGAACTCCAAACGGTCGATAAAGGTACGATCCCGAGAGACCCGAAGAGGCAGAGTGAGGTAAAAAGACCCGTGACTCAGTGCAAACGATTAAGTAATCTCCCACGAAGTAAATTGAAACAAAGTCAAAAATGGACGGACCAAGAAAAGGAGTAATCACGACATGAAAAATGATTGACGTTAACGTGGAGTAGTCAAATTAAGTTATGAAAAGATAAATGTAACTAAGTTTTCTGATGAGAAGTGTCAATTTGATTTGTTATCGTTTAATGTCATATTGTCAAATCCTATCACTACTGACATCGGGTCCTTTTTCGTAAACCAATTAAGAATATTTTAACGACGACCAAGAAAAAAAAAAAAAATTTGTTTGTATGTGATATGTATAAGTGGATAGTCTAGGACACTATGAAGACTGGACCAACGATCTACTCCACATTTTTAAGTTGAACAAATGACTTTACCATCTACGACTTCTCGTTTTCCCTTATTTTGAACGGAATATTCCTTCCCGTTTTTTATTTTAACTTTTTATTTGAAAATTCTTTACAAGTAGTCATGATGATTCTGACGTTTATGTATGTGTGTTTAGGGAATTGTGGGGGTGGTTTTCCCAACAGACTAGATAGTTGTTTATAGAGTCTAATTCTCTTTAGAGTTAAGATCGCAATCCTTCCGGTCTAGAGATTATCCCTTATAAGGAGACATTACTGTATTTAGTCATACCTGTGTGACAAATCTATGATATTGGTACGAGTCACCAGTAAAAAGGAAGAGGAAAGATGAAAAAAAAACGAAAAACAATTATCAGAGAGTAAGTAAAAATGTGTTTAAATTTTACGAATCACCGTGTAATAAGAAATCTATTTATACTTAATAAAGAAAGTATCTGAGATACGAACCATTAAAAGGATTACCTGGTATTTCAGAAGAGTTTAGGATCGTAATTAGGGTTGGACAAAGTTTAATGGTCCAAAACTTCAAAACGGAGTCCAAGACCAGTTCCTGTTTAATTCAGTTTATTTCACGTTAGTTCCTGTCCAAAATAAAAAAATCATTGTCTTTTATTATTATTTTATTATAAAGAATCTTAAAATGGAATTTTTGAGAATACTAGTAGGATAAGTTAAGTAAGTCCGTTTAAAAGATAAGATTTAATCACGTTACTGGATTAAGTCGTGAAGTTCCCTGTTACCGATATTGAAAGAAAAGTTGAGTTGTAAATCAAAATTTTCTCGACGATAGACAGTAGTTTTACTGTCAAAGATTATGGTAAAAGGTCATTTTCTTTGGTGCCGAGGAGTCTCTTCACTGACTAAGATCCTCTTTTCGTCCTTTACATTTCCATTCAGACTACGTAGGACTCCTCTTTCCTTTCTGAGTTTTTTCTTTTTTTTACTTTGTTTTGTGTTACTACTCCCATACAGTTTCTTTGTGTCCTCAATTGTGTCTTGTTAATTTTTCGACGGTTACCGGTTTCGACCTTATTAAACTCGTTATTTTGTTATAACCTAAAATTGGGTTTCATATTTTATTTATAGTGACTTAGGTATGAAATGTATTTATTTACTAACCGATTTATTTATTTGTCTATCCCTCTTCTTCGTATAGAGAACAAGTCTTCATAAGATTTATTAAGTGTTTCGATGAAGGGTGAGTTTCTCCACGTTGCATTGAGGACTGAGAAATTCACACCCGAGGTATCTCATTGGAGGAAAGTTTATCATATCACACCTTTCTCCCCTAATTTCTCGCTGAAATCTCACCCTTTTAGACAATTATTCTCCTTTTATACACGTTCTATGTACTCTTAAGATACACGATGGAAGTGTTCGAAAGACATTTATACTTAGATAATATTATAATTTTCACATAAAATTTTCAACTTTTTTCTTTCTAGAAGGTGACGGAAAGTAACAGATTTCAAACGATAGATCGAATGGACTTCTTTGAGATCAGTTAAAATCTGGTGAAGTTAACATGTTAAGAAGTGTTGTGAAAGTTTAGGTCCGCATTGAACGTGATGTCATCTTACCTTTCCACCCTCAGTGTCTGGACGTAAACTCAAACCGAGTATACCTGGATGCGTGAACTGTCTTTATTGGTTAAAGGAGTAGATATGTTACCTCGTTCGGATGGACCTCCTGAAAGGATACCCTACCTCCGATTACCCTACCGGACAGACGTAAGAGTAGTGACTTGGAGTAGCCGTAGATAGGGATCAAACCGGGTAAACCCACAATTGGTCAAAGGTCTGGACCCACAAAGGTCAAACAAAGAAACTACGAGTCTACAGTAAGAATTAATTTTTTTTTTTAGTTAGGTACAATTAAGATAGGCAACTTCTTATTGGTCTTTAGTCTATCTTGTCAACTGAGATCACCTGTGTCCGCACCCTCCGTTTGTATTAAGTTGACATATGAGAGAACCCGATAGACTTAATAAAAAATGATACACATGTGTAATCGACTTTTGACATATTTAGAATTAATACAACTTGACCAAGTATCACGCAAAGTCCGGAAGATAAAAAGACAGATAAGTAAGATAATTAGAAACTCTTAAGCTATAACTTTAAGGTTGATTTTTAGAATTAAATGAGTTGAAATTTTTTAACATTATATATATCACCTTGATATAAATTGAAACAAGACATAAAAAATTCAGAGGACATTTATACAATAGTATGAAAGGATTAAAGTTTTTCTTTGTTTCTTTTCCAATAATGTCTTCGTTATTCTTTAAGTAATGATGAGTCCCTAATGATATTAAAAGAATGAAGATGGAACCATGGACGACAGACAATAGAGGAAAATTACGTCATAGTATCGTTTTTCGTTCTTCGTGTCTAGGTCTCTTTGGATTTTAATAAAGTTTGTTGAAGAAAACATGGTTTGGTCGACAGAGTTGACCGTATCGTCAGAACCTTAGTTTTCACTGAACTTAGATCCAGACGGACATATGTTTGAAGGGACCACCGAGTCTACCATATCACAGACGGATGTCACACCCTCTGGACCTAAGCTAGCGACCCAGTAAGGACTGGTCGCTAGTCCTTCTAGGAGACCTCTTCCTTTACCGTGGGGTGAGGTCATGAGAACGGACCTTTTAGAGTACCTGCCTCCTCGTATCATACGATGTCAGGTACCCCAGTTTTCTCAGCCTGTGCTGACTCGCTGAAGTGAAGTGAAGTGAACGGACATATGATCAATAAATTGGTGTAATTTGGGGTCGCAAGAGTAGACATTTTGACCTTATTGTTATGGGTGTAAAGTGTTCCAACAACCTTTCTAATTTATGTTCATGTACATTTTAGGAATCGGTACGAACCAGGTAGATAATGTCGGTATTAGTCATATTTACCTTCGGACACCCTTCTAAACTAAAGAGTGAGTTTGAACAAAAAGATGAATCGATACGTAGATCTTCGTTGAAGGTGCAAAATTATGGAAATTTTACGTTGACCAAAAGTCGTTAATAATGAGGATCAAAGGATTTCTTTTTCGTAATTTCTTGATCTTACTTGTCATAAAGGAAGAGACGTGTCTTTTCAGAGGTTAGAATTCTTTCCGAGTGTGTGATATCCATTGTATGAATTTCAACTTATTAAGAAAACTTGGTATTTTCGTTGTTTTGTTAGTTACTGTCATTGTCTTTTAAACTAATTTAAACGTTTACGATATCAACTTCGACAGAAACCCTAAGACGGTCTCTTAACCATTCAAATTTTAAAATCCAATATAGACATGAGACCGGGAAACAAAATCAAATGAACGTTTCCCCATACAGTGTGTATCTGTTTCAAAAGACTCTGATCACCATTGTATACATTTATTAAAATTATTTTTATGTTCAATCTATTGTTTATATTTGTAGAATATACTAGTTACTTATAAACAACTTACTTAAAACTCACATATTTATACATTTATTCATTATATATTGGTTACGTAGAAGAAAGGATACTGAATACTCTTTATGGTAAGGATAGGAAAGAGTGTTTTCCTTAATTTGTTATATAAAATGTGACTAAAGATAAAATGGTGTTCAAACTTTAATTTCGTGAAGCTTTTGATATCCTTTATAAAGGTGAATGTCCTGGAAAACACGTAAACACCCCTAAGTACGTGTAGATGTATGTTTATGTTCCCTTTGTGAAATCATCTTCACATATAGAGATGTCTGAACGTACGTTGAATACTATACTTTTATCATGGAATGGTTTTCTATAATAAACTCCTTAAAAAATATGAAGGACTAAAAACAAAATCTCAAAACGATGTTTTGGGGAAGAACGAAAACTCTAATGTGTATTCTTTTTGAGTACATACAGACATAGAGACTGAGTTTTGGTAAACTTCGTTGAACTGACAATTGATCTTCCAGTTTTGCGGAACTCAATGATATTTAAAAATGTGACACGGACAGTCACTTAAGAGGTTTTGTTGTCCTTCTCCTTACCTTTCGACTTTCATGTTACTATTTTTAGAATTTCTTAGCAGATAAAGTTTGCCAATCCAATCCTTTGTAAATTCTGGTAAGTAAGGCAATGAGGTGGTCGGTCATGTTATTACTGGTGACAACTGACTAAAAAAAGAGTTAAAAAGGTACAATACATTGTGAAGTGTCAAACATTCAGTGAGTGTGCCTATAATTTTGTATATACCATTAGGACTGTTTTGGACACTGGTTTACAACACGTCAAGTAAGTTGTCCCTTACACTAAACGTGTTCCCGTGGTTCGATCATTAACCGTCTTCACCCTAAGTGTGGTTTCAGGAGACCGGGATGTGTGTGACGAGAGGGGTGAGAGGAGTGTCGAGTCCAGGGGAAAGTGACTGGCGGGGGAAAGCTCGTCGTACTACGGGGGGCAGGTGGGGTACGTCAGGAAGGGGTCCACCAAATGGTGTTGGAGAGACCGGAGTGTGGTCAGACATGGGTGTGTGTAGAAGGGTTTAAATTTAGTGAGAAGTTTCATTCTGGTCGTTTACGAAAAGTCACAAAGGTCTGTGTCTTATTTGAAAAACCATTCCAGAAGTTCCAGACTTACCGGACTGGTGATGAAGGAAAAGTCCAAACCTTACATTAAAGACACGTGGTCGGTCCGAAAGGTAGCAAATATTATTCGTGCGAGTAAGTGTAATCCAGGGAGAGACGAGGGGAAAGGTGGTTCGATTGTATATCATATAAGAGAGAATGGAACACAGTGAAGGAGTTCGTTCGGAAGGGAATGATTAGTTTAGTTTACGAGGATAATATGTGAGGGTCCTACGGTCCATGGAAATGAAGGACATCAATCGTATTGACGTTAATGTACATGAGTATATTAATAAACGAATTACAGACTGAAAAGGTGGTCTGACAGTCACGGTGTTTCCCATTTCTACTTCAATAAAAAGGGGACAAAAATCAGTGATAATATAAGGGTTATGGGTCGTGTTAAAGGTCGGGATCTTATCCTTGAGTTATAAGAAGATTTTCAACTTGTTTATACCTTAATCCGATTAAGGAGAAAGTCAGAAATATATAAACTTTTGTTGATAATAAGACTACTAGGGAGTAAGACATGTATGTACGTGTTTTCAAAATGATTCCTTTGGTGAGACTAAGAAATTTTATTAGAAAAATACTGTTTTAAGAGTCTGTGAAGAATTTTGGACCTTCGATATTTCCTTGTGCTACCATAAAAGAGTGGTCAGGTCCCTAAGACGTTGAAAAGACAAGGTTTGTGACGTGAAGATAATTTTGTTAGATGTGGACTCTGTGTCGCCACTGTCAATATTGTGTAAAGGTCCAGAAGTCTACTTGACGAGAATTTTGTGTAGACTAAGAATGATCACGCTATTAAACTGTTTGGACATACGTCTTAAGATGTAATTAGTGATGACATCCGGTAAAATCAAAGTCGGTTAGTAAAAACTGATCCGGAAAAAAGTTAGGACTGAGGGAGTAGGTTTGATAATCGAAAACGAGGTCGAAATACACTATACGTTTATACTACCCGGACAAAGTAGGGTCAGTCACTATTTTGACTAATTGCCCTATCTCAATTTCTTTCTCGGTTCAGTGCAGAGATCTTTATGGAGAGAGGTTCGACTGTCGTTAGGTAAGTAGTGGAAAAAAGTTTGTAGATACTTAGATGGACAGGAGAGTTTTGTCGTGGATTAAACTGGTAGATAAAGTATTTGTATAACACTCTATGAGACAGGTTCCGGTACGGTTTTAGTTGAATGAGGTGGATGTGTCCTTTTTCTTAATGTGCTCAAATTATACTAAATAAGGTTGACTTGGGTATACCAAAGGTCCCCTGACAAAGAAAAGATCAAGTCAGAAGTGTTTAGTAAACAAATTACTAGTTAATTTTTTAACAGGGTTTCTGTCTGTACTTGGGTGATTAGAATCAAAGTCTTAAGATAAAAATGGGGAGAAAAATTTTTTATTTATTTAAAATTTTTCGTCATAAACGTCTTAGAATTCAGAAACCCTTGGAGATGATGACTGATATTTAACGAGTTTTTGGTGAGTAAAGAGGTTCAGTAAATTAGCGTCCTGTAAATGATCAACTCTCGTATCTGACGAAAGAATAGTGACGAAGTGGAAGACCTTTGAAATTGAGAGAACGATGGTAGTAATCAGAGGAAATGACTTGGACTTATAGTAAAAAAGACTATCTCTTCAACTCTGGTTGGATCTTCAAGGTATCGAGACGGAATTTAAGGTTATAGATCATAATAGTGTGTTAGACTGGGTTCGTTATAAAATAGGAAAAAGAACAAAAGGAAGTACTAGACTTGTGTACAACACCAGCAATCGGGGAAATACTCAAAGTCTTGTCAAACCCTAAGTCGGAGAACATACGAGAGGAGAAAATATGGTGAAGACGTAAAGACAAAGTTGGGGAAGAATACATACTCCTAGTGAATACGAATGTAACGGTCATGAAGTGATATCTGTGAAGTACGTAAGTTAGTTGTAAAATAACGAACGGTTTATATACGTTAAGTGGGATGATCTCGTTTCCTATGTTTCTCTGGATTCGCGAATAGGGACGGAAGTTCCTTAGGTCTCCTTTTTTTATCTGTAACCCCTTTTTTATATCCGGGTTTGTACGGTTCTATTTTCACGATACACTCGTGTCATGTTTCGTTGATCGAGTTCATACTTTATCAACGATTTCAGAAGTAGTTCCTTTACTATTTACTTAACTCAGGACTCCACTCCTTTATCAGTCATTTTCTGATTTTCATACACATTATATTTCTCACGGAACAAAAGTATGTTCTCACCAATTACAGTTCATTGACCCTAAATTCAACGGACCTCACGTTCTCTGGCGGACTTTTATATTTCGGTAAATAATATTCCGGAACACTAAATCCACAGGTTACGTGCCTTGTTTATTTTTCTTCGTTCAAGAGAGATGTCTTATGTCCATCCATCCAAATCAACGATTCAGAACAGACTGAGAACACTGAGGTATCTGACGTCAGATGGTCCGAGGAGACAGGTACCCTAAAGGGTCCGTTCTTATGACCTCACCCCACGGTAAAGGAAGAGGACCCCTAGAATGGCTGCGTCCCTTACTTGGGTTCAGAGGACGTGACGTCCGTCTGAAAGTGGTTGACTTGGTGGTCCCTTTGGGGTGTTTTATGATACGTCGTCAATTTTGTTTAGTTCCACATATGGGTCATTGTACCTTACCAGAAATCATAATCACAACTCCCATTTGATTTATTACAGATATCGTATTATAGTCGTTACGTTTTAATTTTATGTACATGTAACTACACTTCTTTACTGAGTAACCTTTTCTGGGACTACGACCCTCTCTAACTTCCGTCCTCCTCTTCCCCTACTGACTCCTGCTCTACCAACCTGCCGTAGTGACTTAGTTTCCTGTACTCAAACTCGTTCGAGTTCCTCAACCACTGTCTGTCCCTTAGGACTTCACGACGTCAGGTACCCCAGTGTCTCAGCCTGTGCTGACTCACTGACTTGACTTAACTGTAACTCACAAATTATACGTGTGTTTTATTTCGATGTTCAAATATGTTTATTTTCCTAAGTCTAGTTTTTATACTATACTATTTTATACTAAGGGATGTTTCTCCCTCCCCGAAGAGACCACCGAGTCTTTCACCTCTTAAGTGGATGTTAGACCCTCCTGGACCCAAGCTAGGGACCCAGTTTCTAGGAGACCTCCTGTATCGTTGGGTGACGTCAATAAGAGCCTCTTCCGTTACCGTGGGGTGAGGTCATGAGAACGGACCTTTTAGGGTACCTACCTCCTCGGACCATCCGACGTCAGGTACCCCAGCGATTCTCAGTCCGTGTTGACTCGCTGAAGTGAAAGCGAAAAGTGAAAGTACGTGACCTCTTCCTTTACCGTTGGGTGAGGTCATAAGAACGGACCTCTTAGGGTCCCTGTCTCCTCGGATCACCCGACGTCAGATACCCCAGCGTGTCTCAACCTGTGTTGATTTCGCTGAATCGTCGTCGTCGTCGTCGTCGTCGTCGTCGTCGTCGTCAATAAGAACGGACCTCTTTTAGGGTACCTGCCTCCTCGGACCATCCGACGTCAGGTATCCCAACGATTCTCAGCCCGTGTTGACTCACTGAAGTGAAAGTGAAAAGTGAAAGTACGCGACCTCTTCTTTTACCGTTGGGTGAGGTCATAAGAACGGACCTCTTAGGGTACCTGTCTCCTCGGACCACCCGACGTCAGATAGGTACCCTAGCGTCTCGACCTGTACTGACTCGCTGATTCGTGACGTGTCTCTCCGTTACATTACTCTTCAACCCTCTACTTTTCTTTCCTTAAAAAATTTTCACATATACTGTCGGTTTCTGTATTTTTTTTTTCACAAGGATGTTTACTGTCTTTAAAATTTCGGACCTTTACCGTTTTATATTACATGAAAAATCCTTCTTTCAAACCGGGTGACACTTCACGTATGGGGAAATCATATAAGATCTTAGTTTCTCGTACCCAAGTAGTAGGGAAAAGACGTGTACGACTCATCTAGAAATAGTAAAACAATTTTTGCAATCCTTTTAACCGTCTGATTTGACGGTTATTCATTTCTCCCTACATCTTGAAAACAATTTTCTACTTTGACTTCTGATCCAACCTGTCTCTCAATTATCGACGTTTATTTTCGTCATAGAATGTCAGGTTTAAACTGACAGAAGACCTTTGAAATGACTTTCGTAAGGACGTGACACATCTATTACTTGATACATTTATCATTCCCAAAATCGTTGAATTCCCACATAAAGTAAAAGAATATTCATACGGTTTCCCTCTCGTGACTCTGTAATTTTGTTTCAGAACTACTCACACAGAACCCTTGAGTCTTATCCACAGAGACGTTATTTGAGTGTGTCCGGGATGGTAAACGTAATGGTTCTCGACGAAGTAGACATGTTTGTCTGAAAGATATCTTAGTGTTGACTTGTGATGTCCGTTTTTCGCTTGTAAAATTTTGAAGTAGTTCGAGATCACGGTCCACTGTTGACAAACGAACTGTACTAAATACGTTGTGTAAAGTAGATCAATAGAATCTTAGTTTCCTTAAAATGGTTTCGTAAGAGTAAGTCTATTTGTCCTTACTAAAGAGAAGGTTAGTGTAGACACTTTGCACCTTTTGTGTGGACCCTTCAAGGTCCTACTCTAGGAAGACTAATTTAAAAGTTTTGTTTCTTGAATTTTTGTCTTTCAACCGTCGGAATAAATCGTAAGGAGATAACACTTAGGCGGATATTAGACCAAACTAAGGACCCAACCCTTCTAGACGACCTCTTCCCTATCCGACGGGTGAGTTCATAAGAACCCGAAGGGAACACCGAGTTGACCATTATCTTAGGAGGACGTTACGTTCTCTGGACCCAAGTTAGGGACCAAATCCTTCTGGGGGACCTTTTCCCTTCTCAATGGGTGAGGTCACAAGACCGGATCTCTTAAGGTGTCTGATATATCAGGTGCCCCAACGTTTCTCAGCCTGTGTTGACTCACTGAAAGTGAAAGTGATAACGCTTGTGTGAAAAAAAGTAAACTTACGTTTTTATATTGATTTTTCGTTGGTCTTAGTTTTATTAAAATTAACTTTTACTATGTATATTTATTATGTATTGTGCCAATTGTTATAACATGTATATTGGTGCCCTGGAAGGGACAACCAAGTCGTCATTTCTTACGTGGACGTTATCTGCTCTGTTTCTCTACACCCAAGTTAAGGACCCAACTCTACTAGGAGACCTCCTCCTTTACCGTTGGGTGAGGTCATAAGCACGGACCTCTTAGGGTATCACTCCTCGGATCACCCGATGCCAGGTACCCCAGTGTTTCTCAGTCTGTACTGATTCTTTGACTTGCTTGTGTATATATTGGTATATAAAGATGTCTGTACAATTACTCCCAGTTTACAAACAAAAAGACAAACCAGACACGAAGTAATTAGACTTTCTGTAAGAAAGGGGAGACTTAGAAGAGCACTTCATAGTAAAGTCGGGGATGAATTAATAGGTAGTAGAGTAGAATGCTAGAAAAGTGGGTAAGTCTTATTCCATTTGAAGCTATTTTTCACCTTCAATTTCCTCCCATAGAAGTTATTACTGGGTTTGATAAAATAAATATTCCCCATAAAAATAAAATGGGAATTATAATGAATTCCATTTATGTATAATAGATGCCTTTTACTCTATCCCTATAATCAAGGAAGGGAGATATATTTTACACAAAGAACATATTAGTTCTTTTTGATAAAGTGTAATGATATCACTGAAGGGACTCAACCATTTCTTAGGTGGACGTTTAGTCCTCTGGGGCCAAGTTAGGGACCCAACCCTACTAGACGACCTCTTCTCTGTCCGATGGGTGAGGTCATAAGAACCCGAAGGAAACACCAAGTCGACCATTTCTTAGACGGACGTTTCGTCCTCTGAACCCAAGTTAGGAACCCAACCCTTCTAGACGACCTCTTCCCTGTCCGATGGGTGAGGTCATAAGACCGGATCTCTTAAGGTACCTGAAATATCAGGACCTCAACCTTCCTCAGTCTGTACTGACTCGTTGAAAGTGAAGGTATCACTGTACTACTCCCTTTTAAAATATTCTTTAAGAGTTGAAGTTTTCTAACAATATTAGTTTTGACGTTACTTCATATAGTGGAGTGTGGTCAGTGTAACCGGTAGTATTTTTTAGATGTTTAATATTTACGATGTCTCCTATACCTCTTTTCCCTTGGAACAACGTGACAATCACTCTTACATTTGACTATCTTGGTGGTACCTCTTGTTATACCTCTTAGAATTTTTCTTTTTATCCCTTATTTTGATAGTATGTTGGGTCGTTGGTGTGATGACTCGTGTATAAGACTCTTTTATTATTAACTTTTTCTATGTACATGGGGTTACAAGTGACGTCGTGACAAATGTTAGTGGTCCTGTACCTTCGTTGGACTTACGGGTAGTTGTCTACTTGTCTATTTCTTCGCCTCCATGTATCTATGTTACCGTATAATGAGTCAGTATTTTTTCTTACTTAAACTCAGTAAACTTTACTCCGTCTATTTGGATCTCGGGCAATATGTCTCACTTCATTCAGTTTCTCTTTTTCTTTATAGCATACAATTACGTATATATATACCTGAGATCTTTTTACCGTGACTACTTGGATGAACGACCCGTCTTTGTCACTACGTTTGTATCTTTTACCAGAACACCTATGTCACCCCCTTCCTCTCCCACCCTGTTTAGTTCTCTCATCGTCACTGTATACATGTAGTGATACACATTGTCTCGATCACTCTTCAACGATAGTCTGTGTTCCTCGAGTCGGGCGTGAGACTACTATGTCTGTCCACCCCACTCCACCACCCACCCTCCCCGTGTTTTGCCTCCCCTACTTATATATGAATACCGACTAAGTGTGACAACACACCGTCTTTGGTTACGTTGTAACATTTCATTAATAGGATGTTAATTTTTTTATCTACCAATATATAGTTTGCTAGAGTCAGATCCTAGAAGGAGAACGGGAGAGAGTAAAAGGACCGATTTTTAGGTTGAAATCTATGTTTACGTGTTAGTAATCGAAACAGTTTCCAAGACACTCTTTAACTTCTCACCTCCGTTTCTGACTGTTTCAGATTTTCGATGTATATATATGAATCTTTTCTGTTAGACAAGACCTGAGTTTAAGATATAATATATGGTTCTACGGACAAAAAGAATATTACTCTGTGTAATTATATCGTGGAGTTGTTAAGTACGATTTATTTATGTTTATAAGAACATGGAGTTAGACATGTACATACTTCACTTTATTGGATTGTAATTGTTACAGTGTATTATCAAAATTGTCATACCATTCCTTTTTCAGGAACGAGTTATGTTGTTAATAACCGGACTATAAATGGTTCGAAAGGAGAATATGTTAATATTCAGTCAGTTGTAAATTTTTTGTTGTTATATTGTAAATTACAGGTTAAAATGAAAAGAATTGTAAGTTGAACTTTGATTACTTGAACAAATAAGTATAGTGAATCAGTGGAGTAAGAAACATATGGAATTGACTCGACCCTAAAGTGTCTTAGAGTTCGATTATACAATGGAGAGTGGAAGAGTCCGAGTTCTTAACATAATCCCCGATTTTATTCAGGAGTTTGAATGTGATGCTGTACTATCATCAATTCAATATTCGATGTTTTCAGGTGATAGTTTTTTCGAGGTTTTGTGACGATAAAAAGAAAGGTAAGGTTCATGTGTATGGAGATAAAGATATTACTCCCTCTTAATATGAATCTACTGGTGAATTTGTTAGTCAAAGGATTATTCGTTGTATAAAATGATATACATGTTATCTCTTAATGTGTACGGATGACTACGAAGAAATATAAGAGAGAAACTACATAAATTACAAGAGTGTCTTACTAAAAAAGAACATTTTACTGTTTGATGACATTAGATGTTTTATGCAAAAAAAGGGTCACTCAATACTGTGAGAACTCTAAATTATAAAGAAAGGATAAAAGAAAGTGATTATAAGTAAATTTTACATGTCATATCATCATCATCATAGTATCGACGGAAATTATGTCATTAATCATTGAACGGAAAAATACAGTAAGATATGTCATTTATTTACATTTACGTTGAGTGCCCCACTTATGAAGGATTTTATATTAGTACGTTTTATAGTTGTTATACAAATTACTAAGTCAATCTTCAAAACTAAGAATATAAAATACAGTAATACAGTCACCATAAATGACGTTTCATTCGTAAATCGTTTAAATGTGTCCTCTTTTTAAAGTTCAAGTACTGACGATATTACTCGTTTTTTTTTACGTTTTTCTAGGTAAATTCGTAGAACACTTTAAGACAAAGTACATTAAATTTAAAAAGTCCATCAAAACTTTAAGTGATAAGATTATTTGCAATATACTATAAATATTTCTATTCTTATGTGATCTACTAAATGTCCCATATCCCAAAGAGGAGTACCCCAAATGTCAGATTCGATGTATCTTTTTGTATCCATTGTTTACAAAAATTTAGAACATCGTTACAATTTAAAAATTTTGAGAACTTTCATGTAGTCTCTTATTGTTAAAAGTAACGTACTTTTGTATTTAACTCGAAGTACAAAGAAATAATTTGTCATACCAAGTGTTAAAAATAAGTAAATTAGGTTAAAGGGTTAGGAGGTTTTGTTAAAATTGTCTATGATACAATTACTTTGTCGTAAAAAATGAGTAGGATTTCGGGTGTCTTATACGAAACCTCCTTCCATCTTACTAAAATTGTAGTGGCACATTTTTCGGTAGGTTATTCCAGATCAGTTTAGCTGTTGATTCGTGAACTTTAGGTAGATGGTCTATTTTTCTATTTTAAATTCTTGATAACGGGAAAGTTCCTTAACCAAGACCGATCCTTCTTCATGTTACTTTTGTTATAATACGATCCAGTTTTAAAAAAGTTTTTAAGTGACGTTAATGTTAATGGTGACTGTTCAGAATTCTTCAACTTCATATTTCATGTTTAATTGTTCTTACATGTTTTCTGACATGTTTTACAAAATTACTTCTCGTTTACGTTTATAATTGTAGAAATACTTTATGTTATAGTCCATAAATACCAAATAACTTTTGTTTAAGAGTAGGTTTAAATGTAAACGAAACGTACAGTTTAAAACGTTTATAGACGTACTTGTATTGACATATTCGATAAAATAACAAAATAGAACCAAAATCTTTCTTTATTGGTAAACCTCTTGTAGACTTTCCTTATTGTACGGGATATAGTATATGATTTTATAAATAAAGACACTATTATTTATTCAACAATCTCATTGTATTCACTTGAAAACACAAAGGGTTAAGTATTTAGTTAACCACGAATATGATAAAGACTTTTATTTTCTCCCCCCTTGCAAGTGGTTGAGTAAAATACTCCGGTCGTACCAAGATTAAAAAATTTTTTACTGTCTTTATAAAAATTCTTTTAAATTAGTTATGGTTATAAAGAGTTCTTTTGTCTGTGTTCATACAGACATTGTTTTAGGATTCTTTAGTTTGGTCATTGAGTATTTTTCACATTATTTAGTACTATTTTTACCCTGAATAGGATCTTAAATTTTCGACGAATCATAATCTTATAGTTAGTCACATTAAATGGTCTAATTGTCTGATTTTCTGTTTTTCTGTTTATGTGGGTGTGTATTTAGTACTTAACTAAAAGTTATTTCCACAGTTTCATTAAGTTACTTCTTTAATATTACGAAAGTTGTTTACTACGACTTTTTTAACCTATGAGTATACCTTTCTGTACTTTGAATGTAATGGAGTATATATTTTTAGTTGAATTTTACATAGTAGTTGGATTTCTCTACTATTTGAAGCTCTTATTTTGTCTGTTTAATTTACTGTGATCCAATCTGTTTTAAAAATTATGAGATATTTTTCGGGTTTCTTTCTTTGACTATTTACTTGAAGTAGTTTTCATTCTGAAGACAAGAAACTTTTCTGTGTAAATTCTTTTACTTATACGTTCGTGTAGTTACACTCCCCTTTTTGATCGTTTTGTATAAAAACTATTTCCCAAACATAAGTCTTATACATTTATAGATTTTTATTGAGTTATTCCTCTGTTTTTGTACTAAAACCCCCTGTACCCATTTGGATACCAACTAAGTACAACTAAAAACCATCTTTGGTTACGTTATGACATTTCTTTAATAGGAAGTTAATTTTTATTTATAAAAAATTTCATTTACATTTATCATTTACCTATGAAATGTTTACCCCTATACATTTAATGGTCATTCACATACACTTTTACAAGTTGTAGTAATCAGTGAGATACGTTATGTTTGACTTTGACGTTATTTGATGATGATGATGTATGAGTTACATTGGTCTCGATTTTAATTTTTGTGACAGTTATGAACATAATCGTTCCTACGTCTCGTTGACCTTGCGTATGTAATGGTCTTCTCTGCGTTTTTACCATGTGAACCTTTTATCAAACCGTCAGTGAATATTGTAATGTTATAAAGGAGTAGCATTCTGAGTCGTTAGAAAGAGGATGAGTAAATGGGTTCACTTTGTTTTTGTATACGAATATACTTATGAACATGGTTTGCATATATTATCGAAATAAATACTATCGGTTTAGGTCTTTGTGAGGTTTCTAGTTAGTTGATAATTTGTTTTTTTTGTTTAACACCGTGTCGATATGTTACTTATCCTTGTTTGATGTACTATGTACATGTCCATGTCGTCCATGTTTTTGACATGTGACATACTAAGGTAAGATCTTTTCCGTTCTGTTGTTACTGTGACTCGTCTCTACACCGACGGTCTTCGGGTTCTTCCTTCATTTCCTAACTAAAATTTCCCAGTATTTGTTCGAACGACCCCACTACTTTTACAAGAACAACCCACTATCACCCCCTTAATATACATTTTATACCGAGTTATTTTGGTTAATTTTTATTTTCGTGAGTTATTATACGACTTCTGTATGTAATCACTCTTACAGACCATTGAATGGATAAGTTCTTTATTACCGTTAAACAAACCAAACTTATACATTTTGAGGTTTACGATTTTTTTGGGGTTTGTCAATAGTCACCTTTTCAGTCGGTGAGATCGTAGGGATACTAAAGATACGGAAAATAGTGAAGTAAATATAAACGTTTCTTTGATATGATCATATACTCCTGGCCGAATAAGTAATTTTGTAGATAAGATTTCCTATGAAATTATTTTATCTTTTGATTATTGTACATTCAATAAAAAAGGGTCTTAGAATGGGAATATTTAGTCTCATAGTCACCAGACTTTCATAGAATCATAGAGTTGAAGATTGTAGGACGGTTAGGAACAGAATTTGAAATAGAGGACCGTACACGTAATATTTGGTTATGAATGATTACGTAGTTAGACTCATGTAATGTTCAGTGTAATTTTATAAGGATTTCTCATTGATGTTTCTTTTTGGATTATAAGGATATAACGGTCTCGAATATCATGTGGACTTTTCTCTTCCGTATGTATGTCCTGTGAAAATAATTGTTACTCGAGTTGACCACCGAGTCTCCAATTTCGTAGACGGACGTTACATCCTGTGGACCCAAGTTAGGGACCCAGTCCTTCTAGGGGACCTCTTCCTTTACCATATATACGGTATATATATATATATACCTGACCTTCTGACGATCCCATTCTTTCTTTCGTTTTCACCTGAAAATAAACTCTATATTCCCTGGACTAGTAAAAACTTGTACCTATACTTTTTCTACTTGTACTCTTACTGTATCTACACTGATACACTTGTTGTTAAAGTTGCCTCTGAATGGATTTAACCTTCTAATCTTTCTTCATGTTCCATTCAACCTTTCTGTCCTAAATAAATAGGTTCGTTGTAAATAACTCATGGATAATATATAGTCCGTATCATGTCTTTACCTCGTCAAACCCCTCTTTAAGATCAGAAGCCTAAAACCAGAAAAAATGAGACATCGGTTACTTTCATCTCTCAAGAAATCTCGAGTACCGTTAAAGTGTATACAATAGAGTTGGTTTGAAGTGTTTTTTACTAAAACATCTTACTCCTTTGTCTGAACCTTCCGTATACAAATACGAATTTCATGATGTCGTTGTCTCTTCCTCTCTTTTTCTGGGTCTGGAAAGATGTGGATGGACTCACGAGGAGACAACGAGGTAAGAGGTATGATAATACAAGAAAAAAGAGTTCTTTTGTTATTTAGTAATTTTTTTTTTTTTGTCGCACTACACTATTTTCATCGTAAAATCAGTTTATGTATACCATCACTACATACCCAACTTAATCTTACGTGTCTTGGACCATCGTTTCTCTAGACCATGAGATTATTAGGTCCTTATTCACCTTCGGTATCCTTACTTTCAGTCATAGACATTCTGATGTGTTTCTAAGTTGATCCATAGAATAAACTTTACGGTTCTCTGATTTTTTATTCGTCTTCTGATCATCTCGGTGCATGTTTTGACTTTACAGTATTGTCTAGACAAAACAACTCCTTTAGTAGATGACACCAGTTTAATAAAAGGTTTGTGTTTCTATTTGTGTAATATGTTTAGAGATGATGATTTCGGTCTTATTACGTCCCAAATGACGTGAACCTAGGAAATAAATGTCTATAAACATTAAATATAAGATTTGTCAGGTTTGGGAGGTTTTTAGGGGTGTCCATAGATGTCAGTGTTTCGGGTCATTCTCAATATACGGGTGAAAGACCTTTGAAAATTTTATCAACTATGTGGATTTTGATTTCTTGTTTATTCATAGACAAATTAATTGATAGTGACTCAGTTCCGAAAGAAGGTCCTCTGGTCTCAATAAATGGTCATTATTCATTTAAGGATAGGTTTCGTGCGTTGACTCTTTCATAAAATTTTAGATATTTTTCTAGTTTAGATAGAGTGGAGAACCAACCTTTAATAAAGAGTCGCGTCCCGATATACACATTGGAGAGGGTTCTAAGATTTTTTTAGGGTAAGAAATATAATCAAATGACTGTTTTCGTAGCCTGACCATCGAGAAATTATCGATATTGAACTCTAGGTTGTCTATTCGATCAAGAATTTTCCCCTATTGACCGCACGACTCAGGGACCCAACGTTTCTTAACCTGTACTGAATCTCTGACTTGTTGTTGTCTCTCGACCCCGGTTTATTTTAGGATACGTTGGGTCTCACCTTTCTTGTCTCCAGTTATGACGTGAAAACGTTACCGGTCATCTCCGACGGTTACATGTTTCTGGATATCCCGAGGGCAGGTGGAGCGTTTGTATGTTCCACAACGGTGGTTTTGTTTTGCGTAAAGGGTACCGTACCATGCTTCGGGTCGTAAGACCCGAGGAGTTTCTTATAATAAGTTGCCGTTAGTGGTTCATAGAAAAGTTGGTATCGAAGACCCGTACACAACTTGTTTGTTTCCTTGACGTCCCATAAAAATCATGAAAACTTTCTACTAGTGTGAATCGGTGAGAGACCAGTTTTCTTTAGTGCTGCACAATGTGTTAATAGAAAGGTCTTCACTAGGAAGTCTAAAATCTTTGTACACTTTTACTCATAAAAGTGACTTTTTTTGTCAAACGAAATACCAGAATTTTAAGAACAAACTTATCTACATAATAAACTGAAGAAGTTTATTTCCCTTGTCCAATCTCGACTTCCTTAAAAGTCAATGACTTTTGTCTCAGTATTAAACTAGATATTAAACATTCATAGTTAGAATTTAATGGTTAGGATTGTACGAATTTTCCTTGAAGGAGTGTAAGTCGTCAGTCCCCTCTAAGACAGGCAGACACGGGGAGTGGGTCTCGGTTCTTGTGTCTGTGAGTTTATATGGTTCACCGTTAGTTAAGAATTTTAAGTAAAGTACTTAGACGAGCTTTTAAAATTCTTAATACATAGACCGGGAAAAACTCAAGGTGTTGTGACGATAAAGAACATCTCTCCTCGAGACGACAGTTAGTGTCGAGGGAAAACGGTGCGTTTATACACGACGTCGAAAGTGAACAGTGAGGATAATATACATTGCATCCGTCGAATCGTGATTTAGTTAAATTCCTTGACGTCTTCAATTTATGTATGTAATACTACTACTACTGTCTTTTCCGTTACTTACAGAACGTCGAGGTAAACGAAAGAAACAATTCTTTCTTTTTCGATTAATAGACGTCGACAGTTGGTACTTCTGGATCTGGATAAATTCAGTTGTAATCGGAACCTGTTGACTTTTGTAAAGAGTATAAAAACGGGTTAACAAAAGAAAAAGGCTTTTTTGTATAGAGTAATACTTTATAATTTGTATGACTTCCTGTTACATTTTTGTTCAACGTTTTACATTCTGATTCGTAAACATAGGGAAAAGTTTTGGTTAAGTAAAATTATGACCATTATAGACAAGAGATTAATCACATCAGTTTTAAATCTTTCTATGGTTGGGAGAGGTGTATTTAGGTATAAATTTTTTAAGTTGACTTTGGGGTGTCTCATCACCAACGTTACTTTAATACAATTTTACTAGTTTCCTCTTTAAAATCGGTAAATAAATTACTTCTCTTTCTTTTTGAGTAAGGTTTCAATTTTACGACTATTCATTGTCTTTTAAGTGTGACTCAATGGTGGAAGATACATCATAGTACATCAGAAAATAGATAGTTAGAATGTAAAAAGTTAGATCAAGGTAATTTTAGATTTTGACTTATCGATTAATCAAACATATAAAGAATAGGTCTTTTATAGTTTGTTCTTACTTTTCTTATGAGAATTATTCAAAATTTTTTTTAGTGATATATTGCATACCTTATCATATGTTTCCGGTAATAAGAACTAATACTTGTACTTGTAAGAGGTGTAAACGAGAATGGCTCAAAAGTCACTATTTTGTAATAAGAAAATAAAGAACACTTCTTGAGAAGAGTGTTCTTATGTGAATTGTCATAAAATTTTAAGGTATAATTTTGTGATAAGTTTTTTTATTTTTTTATTTTGTGATACGTAAATCGAAAGATCTCTTAATTTGGATACATGGGGAATTATATTCGTTTTAGTTGTATCTACTTAACTTTAAGTTAGTGCATTCTTTTTTTAGATTGTTTATCGGAATGTTTTAATCAAAATGTTTATTATCGAAGTGCAAATTAAGGGATTTGGTCGGAATTTCTCTTCAGAAAAGATTGATGTAGATTGGGTGGTGAAGAGGAAAGGTAGATTTCCTTAGTGATGACATAAAAGTCCTCTGTTCCCTCTTTTCCAGTTCTTAGAAATTACCGTATTTTTCGTTTCAGTAGAGTCTAGGTTTCTGAGTATACACCTTTACCGATTCGATGTCTGTGTCTGTACCGGGCACGCTATCCATTTCTTTATCATGTCAATTCCTGGTTTGTTTGTACTTCTTTTTAAAGATGACAGGGAATTGATCGTTAACTGTCCTAGTTTTAAGGTAACATTGAAACGGTTGTTTCGGGTCCAGGAAAAGTATTGTGTTATGATAGGGGTTCGTCTTAAGAAGAGATTGAGATGTAAAATTTTTTAGACATAGATCTACATATCTTGTCTGAAAATCTGAGACACCCTCTCCCTCTCCCACCCTACTAAACCCTCTTACCGTAACTTTGTACATATGATAGTTCATTCTTTACTTAGCGGTCAGATACAAGCTATGTCCTATGTTCTACGAAGCCCGACCACGTGCCCCTACTAGGTCTCTCTACTATACCCCACCCTCCACCCTCCCCCCAAGTCCTAACCCTTGAGTACATGTGGGCACCGACTAAGTACAGTTACATACCGTTTTGGTTATGTCATAACATTTCGTTTTATTTCATTTTTATTTTTAATTTTTTTTTTATTTTTTAGACATAGATAGTTCTAACTCGTCACCAACGGTAGGACATGTTAACTACTACGACCACTCTCACAATAGGTTTACGTGTTTCGTCTTTACTTTTTTATACTAACCCTTTGTTAGGAAACAGAATTTTACTCCTCCTATTCTATCCACTGGGAGGTCCCAGGAAAATCGTGATTGTAAGATAATAAGAAACCTAATAAATAGAACGATTCTGTAAACCCTTGTCTATTCTTCGGAGACCGATAAAGAAAGAGTGAAAGACTGTAGACAAGTTCCATTGTATTAAGGGTCGACTAATAAAATATTTTTGGATTTTTATCGTAGATGTTGATTATATTAAGAGTGTTGAGACAATCTCCCTAATAATAGTATATGTCCACTCTCTTTGATCCAAGTTCTAAAACCATTGAGCAGTGTTTAGTTGTTTGATGATTTATTGTCTCATTAAGGTTTCCGTCCAGACGGGATGAGTGTTGAGTCCTGTGAAGGGTAGTCCATGATCTCCGGTGGTATTATTGTCCCAGATAAACATGTAGTGGTCTTGAAACAATGTACGAGCAGAAAACCAAGAGTTTTGTCGGGACATTACTTTGTTCCGACCTTTATCAGCATAAGACCGGAATAAAATGTTTCCTCTTTTGACTCTGAGTCTTTTTAAGTTTGGTGAACGACTTCCTAGGTAGTCTCATTACAGTTTCAGAATTTGTGTCCGAAGGACTGAGGTTCAAGTCACAAAGAAAACAGTAACATTAAAAATAACAGTTAATGTTCAACCGAAATTGTATAGAAATTTTGTAAAAATACGGATGTGACACATTGCACCAGAGAGGTTAAGACTTCGGATGAGTTACCTTAACTCGGGTACTTCCGTAGTACAAATGTGAATGTACACTGCATTGAATGTAAAGGTTATGTCTTAAATAAAAGGTTTCTATAGACGGATACTGACAGTTTTTCTAAAGGTGAGTCTAAAACTTACTAGTTCTTGTTCAAAGACGTGTAATCTTTTTAGGATGGAATTAGGGTGGTCTTTTTCTTTTTTTTTTTTTCTACGGATTAAACCCTCAAACAATTTAATATTTAGTCTGAAGAGGAACGAGTATAGGTGAATTATCCTGTCAGTCATCATGACGGAAGAACAGTAATTAAGGAGTTTTAGAAAGATGGGTTTACGTGACTGTGATGGCTTCCGATCTTACTAGAGTAAATCCTTTCGTCGAAGAACGGGAAAGTAATCCGGGATAGATTTAATACCCTATTTCTGTATTCTGGAACATGAGCACTGACCAAGTACTATTTCCCGTGATCGACCAGGACACCGGACTACTTCAGACCCCGGTATCTTCCAAGAAAAAACCTGAAATAGTAAGGTTCTCGTCCGTTAAGTAAAACTCGGTCTTTTTATTTTATATTAGAACCCGGTAGACCAAGACATTGTGAGATATAAACAAATCTTTCCAGTGACAACAGTTCAATAACTTACAATAGAGACCTTAACTGTCCTTCTCTCTTCAAAGACTTTCGTCCGGTCCTTATAATTTCGTGGCATATAATTCCACATTTCATCACAAATTTTCGGACCCGAAACTCCAATTTGTCTGTGTCAAGTTTAGGATCGAGGTGATGGATGATCACTTCACCGAAACCCGTTCCGTCGTCAAAAGCATTAAGTAAAATGGGTAAATATTTTGAATCTATTATTGTAAGATCTCCTTATAAACATTATTGTTGTAATGGATTGCGAATATGTAGTGAATCCGGAATATTTTTGTCTAACATCTCGGGGATATCAATGGTAAGTTTTGAATAAGTCGTTAATAATACAATGGAAAGTAAGAGGAAAATGAGATCAAACCATACTTTGATTTCAAGGTAACGAAAATAATTTAGAAAGAGGTCTGTTGTTTCACCTTAAATTTATCTCTGAATGTTAAATACGACACGTGTATTTTATGTACTTAAATCTCGGATAGAAATTGTTTTAAAGGTCAGGTAGAATTCGTAAATTCGTTGCCGGTGAGGAAAAAATTTAGTCTAAATATCGTCGGTAATGAAAATTCATCTTACTGTCTCAATGACACAGTGAGTTCTTGCTTATGATTCGTCATAGTTTAGACGTAGACTTGAAGTCACACAGGTCGTGTCGATAAAATGACTTGTTGACAAAGTCATAGACTACAACAATATGCAATCAATAAAAGAAACATAATCCATCAAAAGACAGGTACAAAGTGTCGCCATGATACTGGGTTGATAACGTCATTGTTCTTTTAGGTCTCAACTATGTCTGTCTATCCAATAAATACGGGAAGAGGAAACCCTCTAATCGTTACACCGATTTTTATATGTTTATTAATTTTGTGTATAGATCTTTTCGTCGAGTTAGTTTTGAGGTAGGTCTTACATCGGTTTGTCGTGACAAAAGTCAAGTCGTCCGGTCTAAAGTCTGACTGAATGTATTGTGGAAAACATCGAGTGTAGTGTACGTGTCTACGAGTCAGTACAGGCTGAGAAACGTTGAGGTACCTGACATCGGGTGATCCAAGGAGACAGTTACCTTAAAAGGTCCGTTCTTATGACCTCACCCAATGGTAAAGGATGAGTTCCCCTAGATTGGGTACAGAGAACATAGTGGACGTAACCGTTCGTCTAAGAAATGGTGACCGCGGTGGACCCTTCAGAACATAGAGTTACTACCCGTTGATAAAGTGGTGGACGTGAAACCATCCTTGTCGGTAGTACTACACAACTTGACATAATAGGGGTGTGACAGATTGACGAAAGAGGGTTTAGTTTCATACGGGATATTTGACCTCGTTCTCAATATCAGATTCCGATCCTTCGTTGCAAAGATAGAAAAGATGAATTTGATACTCGACGATACATCAAAGGACGGACCACAGTTACTCTTATCCAGGTAGAGGAGGTACCCGACAACCCACCCAAGAGACGAAAGAGGTGTAACTGGATTCTCCAGATCCTCAGTAGTTTTTGTTTAGAGTTTGAAGTCCAAGGTCAATTCTAATGAGTATCTGATTGTTTGTCTTCAGATTATAAGTTCATAACTTAATTCCCGATGTTTCCATTCCTAGTGTCTTTAACTATTCGAATGTGTCTTTTTATAGTGTTATATACTCTTTGAGAGAACTGGTCGGAAGTAAATGGGTCGAACGATTGACTTGGGTGTGAGAGGTAAAGGAGAGGGAGATTTCCCTGTCTACGGGTGTCCCACGACTTTTGAGTCCTACACCGGATGAGAGACCAGGTGGGGAATGTCGGGACGAGGGGTTACGACTCACAGAGAAGAGGGGTTTAGTAGTCATAAACGACTAATCCCCTCAAAATAACAAGGACATTAATTAAATTAATGGATAATCTGTTTATCACTTTCGTTTTTGTTTTCGATTTCATAGAAATTTTTGAAGAAGTTTTCGAAACTATCTGAATTATCTCCGTTCAGTGATACATTGTGAGTACAACTTTATCTGGTTTCTATTCTCTTTATATTTTTTGACTACTTTTAACATTTTACATCTTGTTACCGAGAGTTTGAAATCGAACCTCCGGAATATTTTTGTCTAACATCTGGGGGTGCGAGAATAAAAGACTAAGTCACTCAGACCCCACTTTTGTTTTTAAACGTACGATTCTTTCAGGGTGCACTACAACTACGACAAGCAGACCTTTGGTGTGAAACTTTTGATAACGAAAAGTTAAGAGATTTCAAAATTAGATGTAATGTCTTTGTTTCATATTTGACTTTTAATAAACGATTATTTACATTATCTAAATTCTTTCTGCGTAACAAGGTCAGTCGTGTGGGTAAGTTTCCTTTCCGGAACCGGGATTGGGTTTCTGTAAATACAAAACTCAATTCTACAATCACCTTGTATATGCAGCAGTAGAAAGTACTCGACATGACTGAAAAAGTTAATTACCTGTTTGATACTCTTTGTTTGAGTAGTCTTCTCTGGAGGACAGTCTATGTTCACTATTTTCATAATGGTCTCAGATTTTTAGGGAAGGGTCCACCGAATCACCATTTCTTAGACGGGCGGTTCGTCTTCTACGTCCAAGTTAGGGACCTCGCCCTTCTAGGAGACCTCATCCTGTACCGTTCGGTGAGGTCATACGAACGAACCCTTTAGGATGTCTGTCACCTCGGACCACCCTATGCCAGATAACCCGACATTTTTCAGTCTGTACTAAATGACTGATTTGTTGTTGTTTTTAGGGAAGTAGAAGTGATAAACATTTTCCTTTTAAGATTACACATCTTAACCAATTTTTTAAACGATTTTTGTGTTCGAATGTTATAGTCACTTCGGAAATTTTATTTTTAAATACATAGTAATAGATTTGAATGAATACTCTAAAGACGTAACCTCCTAATCTTTATATGCAACAGTCGGTTCACCGTCTCAGGTCGGAACTTGTCTCTATGCAGGAGTATAAGTTTCACCGAAAAGGAGGTTAAAATGTTGTACCGTCATACTAGAAACTTTTTCAAGTTCTGTTTAATCTTTGTAAACCGAGGGTTAGTTAGATGTACAAACATTTTATCTTTTACGGCTTTAAGTAAGTCGATAAATTTTGATCTACTTGATGTTCGTAATATAGACGACAAAACTTATTCTGACATTCGTGTGGGTTTCTGTATGAATGATAATTTACCGATCAAATAAGTTATATCCCGTAACATTCTCTCGACCAGATGGGTGTGACTTCGTTTCAAAAACCGTTGTGTTGGGACAAATCCCTTCTTTAGACACCTCTTGTCTACTGTCTTTTTAAGTGTCTGCCTACGTAATCCCATTCACTTTACCTCTTGTGGTACAAGTCTCTCGTAGTCTCTTCGTCGGATCCATATGCGACTTCATTACGTAGACTTCTACACCGTAAATACCTGACGAACCTTTGTTCGCTAAGTCACTGTCTTTAGTGGTAATACTAGTACGTTCGAATGGCAAAATCTTTAATCTCCATGTCTGTTTTCGTAAAATAGAAACGGAATCTTCCACGACTACACATTACATCATAGTATACTTAACGTTTTCTCCTGGTGTCAACTATTTCATACTTCCTTAAGTTTACCGGTCAAAATGTGTGAGTTACATTATACAAATCTTGTGATCGGGGTTAATCATAATATCATAAACTTCAGTCCTTTGTCAAACACTTCTAAACGTCATTGATAAGACAAAGAAATCTTTCACTAAGTCTTCATTTATTTCCGGATTATAGTACAATCGTCATTCGATATCTGGATCTTTACCAATCCCACCAGTGATACTCTGTTTTGGTTTGGTTTTTGTATTTTATTGTTCACAACCACTCCTACGTCTCTGTGATCTTGGGAACACATGACAACCACCTTTACATTTTACCACGTCAACAATCCTTTTTGATATACCTTCAATGAGTTTTTTAATTTTTATCTTAATAGTTTACTAGGTCATTAGGATGGAGACCCATATATATGTTTTCTTGATTTTTGTTCTAGAATTCTCTATAAATATGTGGGTAGAAGAGATGTCGTAATAAGTGTTATCGGTTCTTCACCTTCGTCGGATTTACGGGTAATTATTTATTTACCTATCGTACCCAACCCTCAAACCCTAATCATCTACGTTTAATAATATATATTTTACTTATTTGTTCCAGGATGATATATCGTGTCCCTTGATATAAGTTATAGGACATTATTTGTTGTAACCTTTCCTTACACTTTTTCTTATATATGTACACATTTGACTTAATGAAACGACACGTCGTCTTTGATTGTGTCATATTCAGTTTATATGGAGTTAATTTTTTGGTGACTTCTCTTTTGATAATGAAGTTATTTTATTTAAAATTTTTTATTTACGTATTTATCATATGTGTATTTTCGTATGGACCCTCGATAACGTCCAAACCAAGGTCTGGTGGTGTTATTTGACTTATAGCGGTTGTTTCACTCAGTACACTAAAAAAACCAAAAGGTTACGTATATTTTCGATGTAACTGTGATATGATGTCAGATAATATACACGTTGTGATGACTCAGATTATTTACGTATGTAGAGTTAATTTTCTATGAAATAACGATTTTTTATAATTGGTAGACTCGGAAATCACCCAGTATTGAAAAACGTTATCCTTATAGTTCAGTGGTACCACCACCAAATCAGTGATTCAGCACAGGTTGAGAACACTGGGATACCTGACATCCGGCGGTCCGAGGAGACAGGTACCCTAAAAGGTCCGTTCCTATGACCTCACCTAACGGTAAAGGAAGAGGTACCCTAGAAGGACTGGGTCCTTAGATTGGGTCCAGAGGACGTAACGTTCGTCTAAGAAATGGCTGACTCGATGCTCCCTTCGGGTTTTTATTAGTACTTTTTCGAACTTTATAACCCTCTTAATAGTTTTACACTGTGTTTCTGTTCTTTACTTGTTTATGACAACCTTTTTTACCGTGGTTGTCTAAACAAACTCCGTCCCAACAGTATTTAGAAGTTAAACGAATTTTTTTTTTCACATGATAGACTCCGCGTGTTATTTTACTTCACGTTATTTTACTCCATACGGACATGTTACCTTGTAATAAATCTGAAATTTCTCTTCCGTCAGGACAGTATAAGATGTTGTGGAACTACTGTGATGTCATACACTTTATTCTGTCAGTGTTTTAGAGTTTATGACTTATTAGGATACATAAACGCTATAAATTTTATCATTTTAAGAATCTTTCACCTTAACAGTAATGGTCTCCGATTTCCCCTTCCTTCTTTCCTCTTAATAAGAAGTTCCCATATTTCAAAGTCAAGACGTTCGACTTCTTCAAGATCTCCAGACAACATGTTGTTACGGGTATGTCAATTACATGACATGAACTTTTACCAATCAGATCAATCTCTTTTCGGTATCTTTATTTTTGTAGAACTTTTGAGACTATTCAAGTGTCTTTTTCATGACTAAGTGAGATTGAACGAATTCTTTATTTTATTAAATTGTTCTCATCTAAGTTATAATTAGTAATATTAGAGTCATTGTGATTAAAGATATTTTAAGATCCTTGGATACTAAATTTAAATAATGAAGATTACCTTTCTCTATACCGTATAGTCTTAATGAATCTCCTGAAAATTTTATAAAGAATGAGAGTGGGTCTCTCTACGAGGGTCATCTCGCTCGGTAGTTATGACTCCGTTGACACGATATAAGAAGTTGACACGACCCTGACTTTTGTCTAACTCTTAATACAAAAATAAATTTACTGTCGAATTTAGTCATTATTTTTATAAGTTAAATTAGTGAAAAGGATATTATTCTTTTAATGTACATCACAAACTATATTAATTTGAAAGAAGTGTGATAATTCGATTTGTACAATATAAAAGACTTACGTATACCTTCTGTAACATTTACACCGACGAACTTGTTACTTGTTAGAAACAATACTCTAGCGTATGAGTAAACCCGACCCGTGACTACCTCTTGTCTTAGTTGTTATATACCTTTTGCGTCCGTCTTTATGGAGAGTTCTGAAGACTTTATAACACAGGTCTTATAATGAGAAAAAACTGTCGGGAAAGGATACACGTAAATAGAGTTCTACGGAAAAACGGTACTAGAGGAGAAAAGGGGTTTCGTGAAAAGAGTGACAAAGAAAAGGTATAAATCTCCTTCCACTTCTTGATTTAAAAGATGTGGGTTTGAAAGTCTTTTTTTTTTATTTCTCATAGAGAGTAAAGGTATGTAACGAAAAAGTAAAGGTTCGTTTGTTTCGATGTAAAATTCTTGGGTCCCAATTGACTTGGAAATTTGTGATTGAAGTGTAGTCACGTAAAAAGAATATGGTATAAAGATTTTGGATATCTATTCATAGGCTATCATGACATTTTAATTCGTGACTGGATATAAGAGATACCATTGTAAAAGAATTTCTAATATATTTATACGATAATGTACCTTTAATGTGTTTTTTCTAGAAGTACTGGGTCTGCTAGTGCTACCACACTAGTGAGTGGATGTCAGTTTTAGGACCTTACGATTCACCCGGAATCCTTCGTAGTGATGTTTGTATCGATCACCTCCACTACCTTGAGATGAACTCGATAAAGTGTAGGATTTTCTACTACGACACGTTCACGACGTGAGTTATACGGTCGTTTAAACCTTTTAAGTCGTCACCGGTGTCCTGACCTTTTCCAGTCAAAAGTGAGGTTAGAGTTCCTTTCCGTTGCGGTTTCTTACGAGTTTGATGGTGTGTTGACGTGCGTAGAGTGTACGATTGTTTCATTACGAGTTTTAAGAGGTTCGGTCCGAAGTTGTCATGCACTTGGGACTTGAAGGTCTACAAGTTCGACCTAAATCTTTTCCGTCTCCTTGGTCTCTAGTTTAACGGTAGTAGGTGGCCTAGTGTCTTTTTCGTTCTCTCAAGGTCTTTTTGTAGATGAAGACGAAATGACTGATACACTTTTGGAAACTGACACACCTAGGGTTGTTTGACACCTGTTAAGAAGTTTTCTACCCTTATGGTCTGGTGGAATGGAGGGAGAACTCTTTAGACATACGTCCAGTTCTTCATTGTCAATCTTGACCTGTACCTTGTTGTCTGACCAAGCTTTAGTCCTTTCCTCATGTGGTTCCGATATATAACAGTAGGACGAATAAACTGAATATACGTCTCATGTATTACTCTTTACAACCTGACCTACTTTGTGTTCGACCTTAATTCTAACGGTCCTCTTTATAGATATTGGAGTCTATACGTCTACTGTGGTGTAAGGACCGTCTTGCACTTTTTCTTGATTTCTCGGAGAACTACTTTCACTTTCTCCTCTCACTTTTTCAACCGAATTTTGAGTTGTAAGTCTTTTGATTCTAGTGTCGTGGACCAGGGTAATGAAGTACCGTTTGCCTACCCCTTTGTTACCTTTGTCACTGTGTGAAATAAACCCCCCCGAGCTTTTAGTGACGTCTACCACTGACGTCGGTACTTTAATTTTCTGCGAACGAGGAACCTTCTTTTCAATACTGGTTGGATTCGTATAATTTTTAGTCTCTACAATGAAACGGTTGTTTCCAGGTAGATCAGATTCGATACCAAAAAGGTCATCAGTACATACCTACACTCTCAACCTGATTTTTCTTTCGACTCGTGGTGTCTTAACTACGAAAACTTGACACCACAACTTCTGAGAACTTTCAGGGAACCTACCGTTCCTCTAGGTTGGTCAGGTAGGATTTCCTTTAGTCAGGACTTATAAGTAACCTTCCTGAATACGACTTCAACTTTGAGGTTATGAAACCGGTGGACTATACTTATAGACTGAGTGACCTTTTCTGGGACTACGACGCTTTCTAACTTCCACCCTCCTCTTCCCCTATTGTCCTACTCTACCAACCTACTATAGTGGCTGTGTTACCTGTCCTCGAACTCATTTGAGAACCCTCAACCACTCTCTGTCCCTCCGGACCGTACGACGTCGGGTACCCCAGCACCTGTCAGCCTGTGCTGACTCGTTGACTGGACTCAAACCTAATTGTGATTTTAAAATTATTATTAAATTTTGAACGGAGGTTATACGGAGACAAAGGAACGGAAAAATAATAATAACATTTTGATGAAGAGACAATACAATATTAGAGTAGTTAAATGATAACGAGACATAAAGAAGTGCAAATGACAGGTCATACGAAAACAAAGTTGGACTTTATAAGGGGTATTACAAAGGACATCCCGTTCAAACGATCGCTGTTTGAGTCAAAAACGAATAAACATTTACAGAATTAAAGAGGTAGTGACTTTCTCTAAAATCGTTCTATGTCTTAAAGACTAGTTGTCAGAAAGAAAGGGAAGTTGTGAGACTTTTACAGAAAATCACAGGTATCAAAGACTATTCAGTCGATAGTTATGAAAAGAAAACAACGAAAATTCTAAAGAGGCAGAAAGTGAAAGTATTTAAACTGATACTACAGATTTAATCTAAAACTACAGATACTAAACAGATATAAACTCAAATAAGATGAACCTCATATGACAAAGAAATTACGTATTTAATTATAAAAAGGTCGTTCTAACACTACAAAAGACAGTAATAAAGAAAATTATATGAAAAAAAGGTGAGAAGAGGAAAATTCTGAGGGTAATACACATACAACTATGTAAACGTTACAGGGTATGCAGAGGACTTCAACAGAAGTGAAAGTAAAGGAAAGATGAGGAGTAGGACCTATTAGAGATAGCTCGATGTAAGTTCAACTGATTATGAAAGAAGATGGTTGAGTATAGTCAATAAACTCGGGGAAATCATTTAAAAAGTAAAAACAATCGTATGAAAATTTGAAGTTTTAAAGATATACCAAGAAAATTTGATTAAAGATACGAACAAGTATAAGAGAAACCATTCTATTGTTGAAGTGTAAAAAGAAATCAAGATATGTGTACCGAAGTAACTCAAAGAATCTATATAAATGTTATCGACTGAATTTCGGAAACAGAAAATTCAGGTTTAGATCTGAGGGTGTCCCCATGAAAAGACAACCCATCAAAAAGTGAAAAATGGTACATACATCGTATGAAAAGACAAAGAAGTTCTAAAGTATTAAAAACACAACTTTCGATCGGTAAAATTTATTGTGTAAAATTGTTAAGACAATAGTCTTAGAAGGTGTCACGGGGTGATTTTGAAAAATTAGTGATCGAGACAAGAAAAAGAACCACAACGAATAAACAAATCATGAAAGTACTTGATTAATATATAGGGGACATAATACACCGATGACTCAATAAATTTTATTCTGTGTAATGAAACGGTTGTTTCCAGGCAGATCAGTTCCGATACCAAAAAGGTCATCAGTACATACCTACACTCTCAACCTATACTCTCAACCTGTCACTTCTTTCGACTCACGGTTTCTTAAATACGAAAACTTGACACCACAACCTCTTCTGAGAACTCTCAGGAAACCTGACGTTCCTCTAGGTTGATCAGGTAGGATTTCCTCTAGTCAGGACCCACAAGTGACCTTCCTGACTACGACGTCGACTTTGAGGTTATGAAACCGGTGGAGTACGTTTCTCAACTGAGTAACCTTTTCTGGGATGACGACCCTTCCTAACCCCAGTCCTCTTCCCCTACTGTCTCCTACTCTACCGACCTACCGTAGTGGCTGAGCTACCTGTACCCAAACCCATCTGAGGCCCTCAACCACTACCTGTCCCTCCGGACGACGACGACGACGACGACGACGATTCAGCGAAGTCAGCACAGGCTGAGACACGCTGGGGTATCTGCCGTCGGGTGGTCCGAGGGGGTAGGGACCCTAAGAGGTCCGTTCTTGTGACCTCACCCAACGGTAAAGGCACGACGTTAAGTACCCCAGGGTTTCTCAGTCTGTGCTGACTCGTTGACTAGACCTGACCTCAATAAAGTCCAAAAATAAAAATTCGGACCGAAGGACCTAGTCATATTAAATCACTAGTTGGTTACTAACCAGTCTTCTAAAAAAATTAACGGACACAAAGAAGGTGGGAAACGGTTTCTTTGTAGACACTCTTCAGTATGGAAAATTGAAGTCCATCGAAAATTCTACCGGTATCGAAAGTGAAGGAAGAACGTGTCTCGGAGTTTTAGTCGGTCTCCACCTAGAAGAGGAAAGGGTCCAGAAAGGACCCGTATACGTTTCGGAACGTGTAGGATATCGGAAAATCCATAGAATCTTCATGAACCTCGTAAAGTTTAAAGGGATCCCAACCGATTAGGAGTTCCTAAAGGAAAATTCAAGGACCGGTCCGAGGACAAACGGGGTGGTCTTTAGTGTCGGAATTTACCACCTCTACAACGGTTCTCTCCGATGACAAAGTCGTTTCAGGTTTCGCATCCGGAAAAAGGGGAGGTCGACTCGACTCAAGACTCAGTTGAGTTGTCGGTCAGAGAGAGACTCTCGACCCAGAAGGGTCCCTCGACGTTCAAGGCCGTTTTGTAATTGACACGAGATCTATACCACGAAAAGTACCCGGAGGTCCTCACCAGTCTAGAGAGGTGACAGATGTTACAATGGTCGAAAACGATATGGTGTTCGACCCCTTCCTCCGTTTTACCCTCACCTGTCTTTAGTCTGCGGTGACGGTAGCAGGTGACAAGTCATCAAAAGAGAGCCTGTCTGTTGAAAATCAAGTAGGAGACCGAGACTAGTTGTCGGTATTAAGACTTTACCGACTAAAATCAACACATCGGGTACAAAAACAACACAAATATGTCTCTCCCTCATGTAACTCCGGAAGTGAGGTCGTTAGATCTTCGGTTAGTTTGAGATATTATAATATTTAGAAGTACATAAAAAATTTTTGTTTTTCGTAAAATTGTTGTTTTAACAAAAATTTTAATATGAATATTCGTAAATCTAGTGCTCAAGAGTAGAGATCATCTTTGAATATTTTGTAAAACGTTACAAAAATAAAAATATTAAAAATTTAATATTAACATCTTATTTTATACGTTATAAATATCAATTTATCCTTCTTTGACTAGACACTCTCTTTTTCTATTTGATGTATTCATTACAGAGTGTCATTGTATAGAAAGGACAATTCATTATAGACTTACTAGTCTTTATTTCCACTCAGGTACAGTATCGAAATGAGAGTTTGGATTTCTGGAGGGTGTAGAAAAACCTGTTCAAGTTCTCTCCTTCTTTCTGATAAGATAGATCAAGAATTGACCGTTTGCATCCGGTTTAGGTTAAGTTGAACTATCCCTATTTTTCTCGGTGTTTTCTCTCTCACACTTTGAGTTGTTTCTTCTTAGACTGTAGACTTGGCTCCTTCGTTGGGATCGAGGACTCTGAAGAGACTTCTCTGAGTAGTGTCTTTATCCCAAATGGAGTCCAAATAGGTTCATAGGACGGTTTAGATACGTAAATTCTCGAAGACCTCTCCTTTCAATGAGTAATAACAGTAGAGAAAAGTTGTGAGGACCTATAATCGTTTGGTGTTTTTCTGGTTTTCACAGTTTTACCCGGTTCTTTCCCTCTGTAGAAACTCGTTCTAAAAATAAAAGTTCATGTGAAGTTCGAAGAGTCCGAAAAGATGACAACCCGTTGTTCGGTGAGGTTTTGAGTGACGAGTTTTGTTAAAAATAAACGAGTATTAAGACGTTGGATCCACTTGAATGACGAGTTTTTCTTTTTTTTTTTTTTTGTGGATAAAATAAACGAGTATTAAGACGTTTGATACGATCCGAGTCGATCCGTCAAGCAGACGAGTAGGACGACTACGAGTGAGTGTGTTAACGAGACTCGACCTTCTATCCTTGACCCGAATTGATCTTATGATCCTAATACCACCGACCCGAAGACAGAGATGTATTAAGGTGTCGGAGACTAGGAGGAAGGCAAAGGAGAGAGAGAGAGAGAGAGGGAAGAGAGAGAGGTACACCGGAACCAAGTTGTACTAAGGAGATCCTTCCATCGGTCTAAAGACTGTATTACCAAATCCAGAGGGTTTTTGTATTTTCGTTGGATCAAAATAATTCCGAATACGAGTCTGAAGTTTGTCGAGATTGAGACGACGTAAGACAAACAATTCATTTCTTTCACTTTCACTTTCAGAGAGTCGGAACAGACTGAGAAACGCTGGGGTCCCTGATATATCAAGGACTTTAAGAGGTCCGGTCTTATGACCTCACCCATCGGCAAGGGAAGAGGTCCCCTAGAAGGGTTAGGTCCCTAGCTTGGGTTCAGAGGGTGTAACATCCGTCTAAGAAATGGTCGACTCGGTGTTCATTCCGGATCAGGTTTGACTTTTTTTTTTCTCAAGTGTTCCCACACTTATGGGGTCTATACCAAGTAACATTGGTGGTAATTGTATTATCTGATAATTTTGTAATTTCGGTTACAAGTCTACTGATCTTACCCTCGTTGGTGTTCTTTATATTTACTTATCAATTTACTTCTGAACCGTTAATATCAGTTTAAAATAAGACAAGGAAAGGTAAGACTTCCAGTTAGATTCAAGACACTCTTAGAATTAATATCCACCTTCCTTTACTTGGACTTTTGGTGAATATTCGGTATACTGGAACCTGTTCAGAAAGTAAGAGATGTTAGGAGTCGAGGAGTTGACATTTTACATTTTAGTATGTCCGGAACGAATACAATATCCTTCTAACATGTCTCGTTTATTTTGTTCTTTACTCTGTCTCGAGACTTTTGTTTTCACGATATGTTTATTTTCCTTCGTTATAAATAGACTGTCCTAAGATCCATATCATTTAGATCAATCCGTGGTAAGAGAGAATTATTTTAATATATGAATTAATGGGTTATACAATTTAATATTATGATAGTGTCGTTATAATGACATATATCATTACCCGATTTTAATAAATAGTAATTATATTTCTTGTTTTTGTGATTTTGATACTAAATAACAAAAGACTAATTTACAGTCAACGACGATTTATGAGGTTCATTTGATATTGATTAGGAATGTTATTGAGTTGTTTCATCAATAGAGGAAAGAAGTTTATTTATTTGACTCAGTTCTTTGACTGTTGAGTCTCATTGAACGGTTGTCAGTGTGTCGATCATGCACCTTTTAGGTAAAAGTTACAAATTACATATTATCCACGAACTATCTACGAAGGGTAGATTTAATTTCTCTTTATTTGTTTGGGTCCTGATAGACCGAAATTTCATTGATGTTGTTTGAGGTAGTTTTATAGAAAGAGTGTGTGTTAAGAAAAAATAAACGTCAACTTTGACCTTAATGTCGTTTGTATAGATTGATTATACTCGTTAAGTGGTGGAAAGAGTATACGTTTTACCAAAGGTTAGTCATTTGATGGTGGTGAAAAATTTTATAGATTAGAAATTGGGTACATGACTTAGTACTCAATATTACCAGAATAATATTAAATCCTCATAGTTATCTTTTTTTATTATGTAAATGTAAGATTTTATAAAGATTTTCTTGTTTTGTTTTTCTCATTTTGTCGTTTATAAAATTTTACCGTTTTATACATCTCATGTTTAATGTTTATTTTCAAATACAGGGAGATAATACTTCTTTAGAACTTTAAATTTTCTTCCTTCCTCCTCCTTTTCTGCTGTGACAGGATATCCTTTCCCATGATTACTATATTCACCTGTTAGTAGTTTTCTTTATTTCACTAATTATATGAAAAAATTTTTTAACGGTAATCAATGGTCAAGTCAAGTCAAGTCAGCGAGTCAGCACAGGCTGAGAGACGTTGGGGTACTTGACGTCGTGAGGTCCGGAAGGACAGGTAATGGTAGAGGGCCTCAAGTGAGTCTAAGTACAGGTAGCTCAGTCACTACGGTAGGTCGGTAGAGTAGGAGACAGCATGGGAAGAGGAGGACGGGAGTTAGGGAGGGTCGTAGTCTCAGAAAAGGTTACTCAGTTGAGAAGCGTACTCCACCGGTTTCATGACCTCAAAGTCGAAATCGTAGTAAGGGAGGTTTCTTTAGGGTCCCGATTAGAGGAGTCTTACCTGACCAAACTAGCGGAACGTCAGGTTCCCTGAGAGTTCTCAGAAGAGATTGTGGTGTCAAGCTTTCGTAGTTAAGAAACCGCGAGTCGAAAGAAGTGTCAGGTTGAGAGTGTAGGTATGTACTGGTGTCCTTTTTGGTATCGGAACTGCTCTGCCTGGAAACAACCGTTTCATTACAGAGACGAAAAGTTATACGATAGATCCAACCAGTATTGAAAGGAAGGTTCCTCATTCGCAGAAAATTAAAGTACCGATACTAGTGGTAGACGTCACTAAAACCTCGGGGGGTTTTATTTCAGACTGTGACAAAGGTGACAAAGGGGTAGATAAAGGGTACTTCACTACCCTGGTCTACGGTACTGGAAGCAAAAGACTTACAACTCGAAATTCAGTTGAAAAAGTGAGAGGAGAAAGGGAAAGTAGTTCTCCGAAAAATCAAGGAGAAGTGAAAGACGGTATTTCCACCACAGTAGACGTATAGACTCCAATAACTATAAAGAAGGTCGTTGGAACTAAGGTCGAACACAAAGAAGGTCGGGTCGTAAAGAGTACTACATGAGACATATCTTCAAGTTATTCGTCCCACTGTTATATGTCGGAACTGTATCAGGAAAAGGATAAACCTTGTTCGGACAACAAGGTACAGGTCAAGATTGACAACGAAGGACTGGACGTATGTTTAAAGAGTTCTCCGTCCAGTCCACCAGACCATAAGGGTAGAGAAAGTCTTAAAGGGTGTTTCTTTACGTTTATGTTACTCTAAAAAAAAGGTTGATAGATTGACCGTATTTATGTTTTTTTAATGTTTTTAACTAGTGTGGATCATCGTCTTTCGTACCTTTCTTTACTTTGTAATTTCACAATGACAAGGTTCATACTTTGCCGTACTAGGTAGATGTCTCGTTTTGTGACTTGACATGTGTCGGAAGATGAGTTTGTTAATGTAAGGATTCTTGAGTAAATTTCTTTTAATAACCTACTTCGTGTTTCTACATACATGTCATTAATTGGTATTTGGGGTTTAAGTCTTATGTTGGATTTACAGATCGATCTCTCGACGAATTCGTCTATACGGTTTTTCTTACGTATGTTATAATAATAGTACTTTATTATACACAATTTTCAATTTTGTCCTGTTGAAAATGCTGTTATACGTGTACAAAGACACAAATATTCCCTTTCCTTTGTACGTGAACACACCGGTCTTCGTATGGGATCTTACGGTATGTTTGAGTGATCTCTTTAAGACTCTACATTGTCGTTAGAACACTCTTCTACCCATCATTCGAAACTCCTCTTACTAAAAAAAATGAGGGAAAAACACACAGATCAGTTAGTCAGCACAGACTAAGAAACATTGGGGTACCTGACATCGGACGGTCCGAGGAGACCGGTACCCTAAGAGGTCCGTTCTTATAACCTCGCCTAACGTTAAGGGAAGAGGTCCCCTAGAAGGACTTGGTCCCTCACTGGGGTCTAGAGGGTGTGACGACCGTTTAAGAAATGGTAGACTCGGTAGTCCCTTCGGAAAGACATAAAAGACTTACAAAATATAATTCGTATATATTGAAAACTTTATTTTATTAAAAGTAAATTTTATTACGGTTGACAGTATTGGGACTCCGAGACATTTGAAAGTTTACAATAATGGAAATTATATTTTATAACTAATTTTTCGTCAATTATACCAGTGACTTACTTTTAAATCAAAATAAGGAGAAGGTTTACTATCGAAGTTTAGTATTTAGGAAGTGTCGACAAAGAAGAATGTTTAGTAAATTGTAAAAATTAAAACGATTTGTAAAGAGAATTTTTTATTTTCGTTTCGTCTTTATAAATTCACGAAGTTTGATATGAATCATATTTACACGATACAGATATTCTTTATGAAACGTATATATTCCCCATATGTAATAAAAAAATCTGTATTACGATGACGTGTGAATTGTCTGATGTCTTGTCATATTTGTGTTGAAAATATACGTTTGACTATTTTTTTTGAACACACTGAGTAAAATAATGTTACAAACGAAATGACGTTACGAGACATTGACTTATACGTTATAGAGGGTCCGTACTGACATAATAAATCTTTTGATGATACGACATGGTTCGTGACCTAATACATGAAGGATATATAAGAAATTAAAAGTATTCCTACGTTTCGTTTTCAATAATAGGAGTATAATGTATCGGTATGTCTCTTTCTGTTCATAACAAGTTACAGGAAATACACACCTTACATTTTTTATTTTGATCATTTATGTTGTTTTTCTTTGTCTGAGTGTCTATATCTCTTGTTTGATCACTAATGGTCACCCCTTTCCTTTCCTCCCACCCTGTTCTACCCCATTCCCGTAACTTCCATGTTTGATAATACATATTTTACTTATTCGAGGTTCCTATATGACATGTTGTGTTGGTTATTGGAAATTTTAACACTTAGTATTACGACATGTGAATGAATATATTATAACATGTAGTTGATATAGAGTTAGTTTTTTAAATATTCATGTTTTCCATTTTTTGACAACTGTGCAATTTACACACTCAGATACTTACGATACTCAGATTTGTTAATGAGAATAGAACTTATGCACTATTTGAAAAGTCAAGTCAAGTCAGCGAGTCAACACAGGGTGAGACGCTGGGGTACCTGACGTCGTGTGGTCCGGAGGGACAGGTAGTGGTTGAGGTCCTCAAATGAGTTCGAGTATAGGTAACACAGTCACTACGGTAGGTTGGTAGAGTAGGAGACAGCAGGGAAAGAGGAGGGTGGAAGTTAGAAAGGGTCGTAATCCCAGAAAGTTTACTCAGTCAAGAGACGTAGTCCACCGGTTTCATAACCTCAAAGTCGAAGTCGTAGTCAGGAAGGTTACTTATAAGTCCTGACTAAAGGAAATCCTACCTGACCAACCTAGAGGAACGTCAAGTTCCCTGAGAGTTCTCAGAAGAGGTTTTGGTGTCAAGTTTTCGTAGTTAAGAAGTCACGAGTCGAAAGAAATATCGGGTTGAGAGTGTAGGTATGTACTGGTGACCTTTTGGGTATCGGAACTGATCTACCTGGAAACAACCGTTTCATTGAAACAACCGTTTCATTGTAGAGACGAAAAATTATACGACACATCCAACCAGTATGGAAAAGAAGGTTCCTCGTTCGCAGAAAATTAAAATACCGACGTCAGTGGTAGACGTCACTAAAACCTCGGGGGGTTTTATTTCAGACGGTGGCAAGGGTGACAATTGGGTAGATAAACGGTACTTCACTACCCTAGTCTACGGTACTAGAATCAAAAGACTTACTCAATATTCGATTAAAAAAAGTGAGAGGAGAAAGTGAAAGTAGTTCTCCGAGAAATCAAAAGGAAGTGAAATACGGTTGATAGTAATTTAAAGTACAAAAACGACTTAGTGACTACTTTAAATAAAAGATAAACGTCTATACATTAAAGTATCTAACAGTGTTATTCCGACCCAATTCCGCTTATGTATAAAACCTTAGGTAATAATAGTTTCTGAGATCTCAAGATATTATACTACTTCCTTTGTAAGATACTGTGATAATCGTAATGAGTATTTACGATGATTTTAGATCTTAAAAGTTCCGAGATATGTATCTGTCATCGACTACTTTGTTGAAAATTCTTACTTATACGAATTGATCCCGAAGAGACCACCGAGTCTACCATTTCTTAGACGGACGTTTACGTCCTCTAGGACAAAGTTAGGGACCCAGTCCTTCTAACGGACCTCTTTCCTTACCGATGGATGAGGTCATAAGAACACACTTCTTGAGGTACCTGTCTCCTCAGACTACTCGATGGGACCCCAGTGTTTATCAACTTATGTGACTCGCTGATTGTGTACGAATTGGTGGTCCGAACCCTAATAATTCATGTTAGTTATAAAATTTAATATATTTTTACTATTCCGGATATTTACAGTGAAATGTTGGTTCTATACTATATAAATTATGTCAAAGATAAAATTAAAAATAATTTTTAGATATAATGATGAAAGTTCGGTTAACAGTAACCGGGAGTATTTTTCGGTCGTTAAGTACATAAGACACATGGGATGAGGATCACTTTATCAAGGGCCTCGGAGTTTTCTTTTCCTCTGTTTTTACCTGGACGAGACGTCGGTGGTTGTAAGGGGTTCCGTCGAGGACATCTTGAACTGACCTTTTGTGTCAAACTTTTAATGATTATGTCACCTGTCCTTGTGACCTCTAGTGTTCTAGACCCACATGTACAATCTGAAAGGTGATGGGCGACACATTGACACAAGTTTGCACATAGAATTTGGAGAGAACCTGAACCCAAAAGTGTATGTATTATGCCAGGGTATATTGATCAATCACTTTTTCAACTCACTCTACGACAGGTGTGTCTTCTTGAAATATGAAAGACTTCACACTAGATGCTACATTTACATTTCATATAATATTAAATATAGGACGTACAATACGTTTTTTCCTCTTCTTAAAAAGGAAGGGGTGAAGAGGGGAAGGGTCCTGTTAAATGAATAAAGTGTATATTGTTTCTTCAAATTCTGATAGTTTTACTTTGTTTCAGGTTTTCAGTATAATTTTCCTTTCACCCTCCTCTCGTGTATATTTGAATAAGAGATACCGAAGAGTGCTATTAAGTTCAATAGAAAGTATTTGCAATAAACGTTCGTAAAAATTGGTTTCATATAATACCTTTGGGAAAAGAGATCCGGGTGTGTTCGAAAGGGTTAATAATCTATACTATAGTTACAGACATAGTCTACGGGAGTTAGTATTTTTTACTTACTATTCCTTATTTATAGTCTGAGTAAGCAATCTTCTATTAAGTTTACCAAATTCTTTATACTATTTCGACGTTTTACAGGATCCTTTTGATAAACTTCCTCAACCGTGACTCAGACAAATTTACATGATAGTCAGTACTATCATGTAGAATTTAGTATTGACGGTATGTACTCACGTATCGAAAACAATATGTATCATAATGTTTCTAGAATCTGTGTCTTGATAAATGGAATAGAAAGAACGTTGGAATATAACTATTTCTTAAAACTTTTTGTGTATCCCTTTAAAAGCCACGTAGGACAACACCTGAAAATATTTTGGTGTCCAAACTTTACCTCCTTTATCGAGGTCGAATAAAGACTCAGAATCAATTCAGAGAATTCGTCGTTCAACATACCAATAGAAGGGTGTCTTCGACTTCTGATTTCTTTACAGTTTTCTCGTTACAAAATGGTGGAACTTACCCAGCGTAAAATCGACGTAAGATTGATACACCCTTCCATTTTTGCATTAAGTTGAGCCCTTGTTTGTGTAAAAGTTTCGGGTCACTGCTCCTTGTCGCATGGACATGAGTCTGAGATGCGGGTAGGGAGAATACGGGGAGGGTGGTGGGTGCGGTGGTGGTGGAGACGTGAAAAGTGGAAAGACTTACGGTTACCTTTCGGAGAGAAATTTCATGACGACATCACCTTCGTCTTCAAGAGTGTTTGACGACGTGGAAGAATGTATTGGTTGTGTAATGACTCATCCCCTTAATACTGTAGTCCAATCGGATAATAAGATGGTGTATTAATTATAGATGACTAAGAGTGTGAGGGTACGGTAACCGACCTAAAGTATTCCTATCGACGATATAAAATGATAGAAATTAAACTTAATTAAGACTATGTGTGAACTTCGAATCATTAGCTACTTTGTTGATACCTTTACTTACACCGTATACGTGAATCGACTCACAGTAAAGTCCCAATTGGCTTTTGTCCGTGTACGTCCCACTAAGGTCCTATGATTTCCTTGCCCTTTTCTGATTGGACACTCGGAGTGTTGACGAAAGTGATCTGGTGGGAGATTTGCGGATCTTTAAAGTGTAATATCCTCAGAGTTACGGGAAAGAGTGACGAAGGGGGTATTTGATACACGTGATCGACAATCATAAAGTCACACGACGACGACGATTCAGCGAAGTCAGCACAGGTTGAGACACGCTGAGGTAGCTGCCGTCGGGTGGTCCAAGGCGGCAGGGACCCTAAGAGGTCCGTTCTTGTGTGTTCACCCAACGGTAAAGGAAGAGGTTACGTAATTTCACTTTTCACTTTCACTTCAGCGAGTCAGCACGGGCTGAGAATCGCTGGGGTACCTGACATCGGATGGTCCCGAGGAAGTGGGTGCCCTAAAAGGTCCGTTCTCATGACCTCACCCCACGGTAACGGAAGAGGTTAAAGTGTCACATCGTACGGAGATTAGGATGAATTTCCCCCTACCCCTCCTCCTATCCTTCCTCCGTACGGGAACACCAAAGATATCGGGGTGTCTCTCGATTCGATAGACTTCGTAAGTTTTTATAATTAACATTGGTATATTACACTTCTTCTCAAGATTATAACAAAACAGAATTTATATATTTCATCATTATTTTTATTTCAAGGAATGGTATAATCGATGACAATTGGTAATTCTTTACTTTTTGGATAGAGTTTGAGAGCATAAAATTTTCAATGACTTTTTTAAGTCTGTGCTCTAAGGTATAAACTGTATAATTTCATGAGATCCAAAACACATGTAAATGAAGTATTAAATATCTCTTGTACCTAGTTAATGGAGTATAAGAAAGGTACTCGGTTTGAGTTACATAAGAGATGGTATTTTACGGTCTTACTGGTTCACCGGATTTTATAATTTTCGTTCTTCTTAATCCAATTGTAATTTTTACTTATGAAACTATGGATCTTTAATATACTAATGAAATTTAATAATTTAGATCTATTTATAATTAATAGTATGTTTACTTAATAAAATAACATAAAGAAACATATTAATATAAAATTTCGAAGGTTACATCGGTTTTTTTATAACAAAACTAAAACGTGCTTTCCTCTCTCTAAAAAGTTTCTTGATCTTACGTTCATTTGTAATACTTGTATTATTAATCCTTTTTTATATTCACTCCCCTTTATTACTTCTCTTCTTATGAATCTTTTTTGAGATTTGAAAATTAAACACTTCTACTTAGGAGGTACCCACAAGGGGTAGGACTTGGGGAGAGGGTGGAAGGTGGGGTAAGGTAGGAAGGCCCAGTAGGGTCACGTGGTCGGGGCTCGTGGGCACCGCCTAAGTACATTTACATACCGTTTTGGTTATGTTGTGACATTTCATTTTTATTTATTTATTTTGACTTTTCTTTCGTTTTTAATTATTTCAATTACATCTTTTTACCTTTTTTTTATTTTATTTAACACTTCTACTGTCTGGTCGGTTAAGACTCTCGTCGGACTATGTCCTCTTCGGTTTCACTCTTGCCTAATCGTCGATTATGTATAAATAAGTAAGGAATTTTTATTAATTTATTCTAAATAAAGAATTTTTTTTTTTGTCTTTGTTATATGTTTGTCAAGTGTTTGACCTCTTGATTGATATATTTACTAATAAGTCAAAATACCTTTAAAATTTTTCTTTATGAACCAAACCTCTTCTTACACGTTCTAATAAAATTTTGATTACTAAAAATAACCGATTATTTAAATCTCATTGTGACTATATATTTTTACATTAATTCACATAATAAATATATACAAGTGTAGAAGAAACGGGATTTAAACCGGGTACTATAGTCTATATTTAATCCATATCTCATAAGATAGTAAATCAGTTGACATTTGTTGTAGTCTCGACGGACCGTACGAAATCAAAACGAACAAAAAAAGAAATTTCCATTTCCACTGTAATTCACTGTCAACGGTATTTAAAAATACAGCCAGGTAATTTGAGACTTGTTATTGTTTCGTTTGTCCGTGTCGACTCATATATACTTGTCCCTTGTCAGATTTATGTGTAAAAGCCCCAATGAACTTGTTCTGTTCTGTTCCTAGTGATTTTATTAGTGTCCACAAACGACACATAAATCCACTAATGTTCAGTCAATGTCATTTTTACGTTATTAGTTGTGATTAATTGTGTGGTCTCAAAAGTTTTTATTGAACCGTTAAAAATTGGGATAATAGTAGAAAAGAACAATGAAATAATAGTAATACTTTATATAAAAGACTGTACTTCGTAATGACATGTATAAATAATATTTGATTTACTGATTTACCCGAAGGGTCCATTACGTTCACCATTTCTTGGTGGACAGTTACGTCCTCTGTATCTCTCTGTGTCAAAGATAGGCATTCATACCTTCTAGAGGACCTCCTACCGTACCGCTGGGTAAGGTCATTAAAACGGACCTCTCAGGGTACCTCTTTCTTCTGACCGTCCGATGTGAGATGTCCCAGTACTTCTCAGTCTGTGCTGACTTCGTTGAATCGTACGTGTGTGTGTTCACTGATTTATGAAGTATTATTGAAACTCGTTTTACTGATACTCAATATGTAGGATGTTAATCTAAAAAGATTCTATTAAGATGGTTGAGGAAATCGAGATTAATAAAAGAAGTTGGTGTAAGTGGACATGGATTGAACATATAGTTCATTCTTTGCAGTTCGATTAGATGTCAATAGACACAGAAGATGAGGAGAGGTCTGTTCAATGTTCATTGTAGAGAAACTTCTGTATAAGGTGGTGGAGTAAGACTATGATTGTATTAACAAGTCCTAGAGAAGTACAGAACTTAATACTGTTCAAAGAGTCAGAGGCATAGTCAAGTGACTATTATGTTTAGAAACGGTGAATACTAAAATTGAAATTTTAGGTTAAGTAAAGAATCTCGGACAAGAGTATATAATAAGTTAATGAGTAAATTCTTTCTTGACGTTGACAATCCACGGTGTGTATGTTTATAAATTATATGTACTAGGTGTGTGTGTTCGTCGAGTGAGTGACGGTACTGTTATTCTCGTTCTACGAGGGTGAAAGTTTTGAGGTGGAACCGGGGTGTTCTTGAATAAAAGGAAGATATGAGATGTTACTGAAAGAAGAATAGAGACCAGGTCTATTAGGTTCATAGAAGTAGAACGGGAAATTGTGACTCAGTGATGATACACGAATCGTTATACGATCTTCAACTAATCCATGAATTACGGTTTGTTTTGTGTCATAAAAAAACATAAGTCCAGGGTGGGGTAAACGAGGGTGTATGATACGATAGAAAGAGTCACCGAAATATTAACAGGAAATACAATATCATCTGTTAGTACAGTCTGAGAAAGACTGGGTGCCTGACATCTGGCGGTCCAAGTTGACAGGTCTCTTAAAAGGTCCGTTCTTATCCCTCACCCATCGGTAAGGGAGAGGTCCCCTAGAAGGGTTGGGTCCCTGACTTAGACCCAGAGGACGTGACGTCCGTCTAAGAAATTGTAGACTAAGAGGACCATAAGTGAAAAAGTGAGAGTAAAAGAGTATGAGGTGTTGATTATCATTTGTTTAAGACTGAACGGTGAGTATAGTCTACCAGGGAAGGTCATGGTAGGACTCTGGGTCCGTCTAGTGACGGAACCCGGAATGTGAAATCTCTTGGGTAAGGACTGGAGACAGGTCCATGAAGTATTTCACTTTTTAGACGTCTCAGGTTCCTTACGAAAGACTGGAGAGACTGACATGGTGTCGTCTAAGGGTTCTAAGACTTAACGGTCCGGCTCTTGGACCTCATAACAGGGGTCCTATCTCTGTGTCCGTATGGGTAGAGATCGGGTTCCCCATCAGTTTTCTATCAGACGTTCCCCATTCCGTTCTAACGAAACCCTCACGCGTACACCTGTACGATACCGTTTCTTGGATCTTATGTCACTTTTCCTCCCTCTCATGTCCTATTTCTACTCCACTGTCTCCGGTTGCGAGGGAACCGGTGATACAAGGTCTTGTCTTGTGTAATTTTTAGGATTTTAAGATTTTGGAGTAATATTTCGACATAGCCAGTTTAATCTTGGGATTAAACTCTAACGTAAATAAATTGTCAATTGACTAGACGTCATAAATTTATAAGTCTGTGTATTACTCACTTGAAGGTACACATAAGAACGTAGGGATTTACAATTCCTACCCGGACCAAAGATGTAGGACAAAGGTAACTACCAAGTGGTCAAAATTAGAAGTAATATTAGGTAGTTTACAATGTTTACATCGCCGTCGTCATCGTCGTTTTCATTGTTCCTATTATGGTGAGTGACTCAGGATCGTATCTTGGTTCGTAAATTAGAAATGATTTGAGAAAGTGTGGAAGACACAATGAATGTTGGGTTGATAGATCAATAGAAGTAAAATAGGTACTGAACTTTCATGGTCACAGTTTCCTACCTAAGATTAGTTCCAGAAAGATGTAATTGTCGTGTCCAAGAAGGGTGATGTGAAGGAAAGTCTACTAATTCTCTAACTGGACCGAAGTCTGACGAGGGACGATTAGACGTGTCTAGACGGTCTAATTAGAGGGATTTTCTAGAGAAAATGGAATTGTCAACTAGGTCAGAAATTTCATATGTGACGACCAATACGAGATGAGTCAATTCGATTTCCGGAATCGAACTAAAAAGAAAGTTAAGGTAGACAAGTAAGAAAGGATTTTATGAGAAGTTAAAGAAGTGTAGTTTTAGTATGGAACGGAAACCAAGGGTACATTCGGTCGGGAAGGGGTATAGGGATCGGTTGTGTGGAAGGATTTTTGTAAATTCTAGGTATAGTGGTATGAAACGGAGGAAGGAAGGATTTCTGAAGAGCCTGATGAGTTCGGGTCTTAGAAAACAGTACGGATTACAAGATATAGGGACATTATGACTCTCAGAGACTAGTGAGTTGTTCATTAATCGATACTTGAATCGTCCCACAGTTGAAGTTCCCTATATTACATAGAAGTACAGTGAAATACTTCAATTAGAAAAACCTTCCGTTATATCTCCTTTGACCAATTTACCGAGGTTTCTGTTTTGGGGGCCAACTATTGGACGGAACTAGTATATAATCGTGTCTGAGACCTTGACTTAAACATTTAATTAAGTAAATATTAATCGGTTGAAAAACCAGGGTCTCGGGTAGAACTAGAATTTAAAAGGTTCTATGGTTTCTTAAAAATACACATACTGTGGATCAACACGTCACCATATCGTTTGTGGGAGAAGGTTGTTGTGTTCTCTTCTTAGATGTGTACCTGTAGTGGTCTACCAGTTGTGCCTTTAGTTTAACTAATATAAGAAACGTCGGTTTCTTCCTTTTCGAGATATGTCAGTCGTTTTTGTTCTGGTCCTCAACTGACACCGAGTCTAGTACTTGAGGAATCACGGTTTAAGTTTGACTTCTTTCATCCTTGGTGATCTGGTAAGTCCATACTGGATTTAGTTTAGGGAATACTAATATGTCACCATCACTCTTTATCTAAACTCCCTGATCTAGACTACCTGTCACGTACTACTTGATACCTGTCTCCAAGCACTGTAGCATGTCCTCTGTCCCAATTCTGGTAGGGGTCCCTTTTCTTTACGTTTTTTCGTTTTACCGACAGACTCCTCCGGAATGATTATCGACACTTTTCTTCTCTTCACTTTTCGTTTCCTCTTTTCCTTTTTATATGGGTAAACTTACGTCTCAAGGTTTCTTATCTATCGTTCCTCTTTAATCTTTCGGAAGGAGTCACTAGTTACGTTTCTATATCTCTTTTGTTGTCTTACCCTTTCTGATCTCTAGAGAAGTTCCTTTAATGTCTATGGTTCCCTTGTAAAGTACGTTTCTACCCGAGTTATTTCCTGTCTTTACCATACCTGGATTGTCTCGTCTTCTATAATTCTTCTCCACCGTTCTTATGTGTCTTGACATGTTTTTTCTAGAAGTGCTGGGTCTCTTAGTGCTACCACACTAGTGAGTGGATCTCGGTCTGTAAGACCTTACACTTCAGTTCGTCCGGAACCCTTCGTAGTGATACTACGATCACTACGATCGTGCTTCGATCACGATCACACCTCACTACGAGGTGTGTTTCGATCACGTCCACTACCTTAAGGTCGACTCGATAAAGTTTAGGACTTTCTACTACGACACTTTCACGATGTGAGTTATACGGTCGTGTAAACCTTTTGAGTCGTCATCGGTGTCCTGACCTTTCCAGTCAAAAGTAAGGTTAGGGTTTCTTTCCGTTACGGTTTCTTACGAGTTTTATGACGTATTGACGTGAGTAGAGTGTGCGATCATTTCATTACGAGATTTAAGAGGTTCAGTCCGAAGTCGTCATACACTTGGCACTTGAAGGTCTACAAGTTCGACCAAAATCTTTTCCGTTTTTTGGTCTCTAGTTTAACGGTTGTAGGGGACCTAGTACCTTTTCCGTTCTCTCAAGGTCTTTTTGTAGATAAAGACGAAATAACTGATACGGTTTCGGAAAGTGACACACCTAGTGTTATTTGACACCTTTTAAGACTCTCTCTACCCTTATGGTCTGGTAGACTGAACGGAGAACTCTTTGGATATACGTCCAGTCCTTCGTTGTCAATCTTGACCTGTACCTTGTTGTCTGACCAAGGTTTATCCTTTTCCTCATGTAGTTCCGACATATAACAGTGAGACGAATAAATTGAAGATACGTCTGATGTAGTACTCTTTGTGACCCGACCTTCTTCGTGTTCGACCTTAGTTCTAACGACCCTCTTTATAGTTATTGGAGTCTATACGTCTACTGTAGTGGGAATACCGTCTTTCACTTTCCTTTGATTTTTCGGAGAACTACTATCACTTTCTCCTCTCACTTTTTCAACTGAATTTCGAGTTGTAAGTCTTTTGATTCTAGTACTGTAGGTCAGGGTAGTGAGTACCCTTTGTCTACCCCTTTGTCACCTTTGTCACAATCTGAAATAAAACCCCCCGAGGTTTAAGTGACGTCTACCACTGACGTCGGTACTTTAAATTTCTGTGAATGAGGAACCTTCCTTTCAATACTGGTCAATATAACTTTTCGTCTCTGTAATGAAGCGGTTGTTTCCAGGCAGATTAGTTCAGATACCAAAAAGGTCGCCAGTACATACCTATACTCTCAACCTGACCCTTCTTTCGACTCACGACTTCTTAACTACGAAAACTTTACACCACAACCTCTTCTGAGAACTCTCAGAGAACCTGAAGTTACTCTAGATTGGTCAGGTAGGATTTCCTCTAGGCAGGACCCTCAAGAAACCTTCATGACTACGATTTCGACGTTCATGAAACCGGTGGTCATGAAACCGGTGGAGTACGCTTCTCAACTGAGTAACCTTTTCTGAGATTACGACCCTTTCTAACTCCCGTCCTCCTTTTCCCCTGCTGTCTCCTACTCTACCGACCTACCGTAGTGGCTGAGCTACCTGTACTCAAACCCATTTAAGGGTCTCAATCACTACCTGTCCCTCCGGACCGCACGACCCTAAGTACCCCAACGTTTCTCGACCTGTGCTGACTCGCTGACTTGATTTGACTATGAAAGGAGGGAAGTGGAGTTTTTACGGTTTAAACATCAAAACTGAGTAAAGTATTACATTTATAAGGGTTATACCGATCAAAGTTCAATTCTTACACTGTAGACTTATTTCTAAATTCTTCTATACTTGTTGTAACCGAGAGAGGTCGATAATTCTTCTCAAAGTCAAGTGATAACCAATACGGACAAGTAAATAGTATAATCTTTTATTTTACCTTCCTCTTTCAGGTTCTATCACCGTATCCTTCTAGGATGTAAGGAGGGCACCTATTTGGTTTGGATGTCGATGTATACCTTATTAAGGGAGACCCCTTCTTTTTTTATTTTTGATTTTTAAGACGGTCGTTTGTCATTTTTCCACTAGTGTTGTCCCTCGTCTCCGTGGGAGTGGTTGTTGGAGTAGGGTCGTACCGTTGGACGTTGACCCGTCTAAAGTGTTTAGGTCTCGAAGAGGGAGTCCTCCTTCTTCACGTACGGGGAATAGTCCGTGGGGTTGGGAATCCTGTACTTTGTTTCTCTGTTCGGAGGTTTTGCAGACCGATACTTTTGTTACCCCGAGTGTAGGTTCTCTGGGTTTACTGACATTCCTCGACCCTATGAAATTTCCCGAACTCGAGTCTGTGAGAGAGACCTGTGGTGTGTTTTTGTCGTCAAACTTCCGTTACCGTGGAATGAGGTGATGAGAACGGACCGTTTAGGGTACCTGTCTCCTCGGACCTTCCGACGTCAGGTACCCCAGTGATCCTCAACCTGTACGAACTGACTGAAGTAAAAGTGAAAAGTGAAAGTACGTAACCTCTTCCTTTACCGTTGGGTGAGGTCACAAGAATGGACCTCTTAGGGTCCCTGTCCCCTCGGACCACCCGACGACAGATACCCCAGTGTGTCGTAACCTGTACTGACTTCACTGAATCGTCGTCGTCTGACATACACTTATTCTACGTGAGTATCAGAATTTCGTAGATGGTCTTCCTGTCTCTAGACTAACTTGAGATACCCCTGTCTTTCTTTTTCACCGAGTCAGCACAGGTTGAAAAACGTTGGGGTACGTGATGTCGGACGGTCCAAGGAGATAGGTACCTTAATAGGTCCATTGTGACTTCACACATCGGTGAGGAAAGAGGTCCCCTAGAAGGTCTGGGTCCCTGACTTGGACCCAGAGGACGTAACGTCCGTCTAAAAAATGACAGACTCGATGGTCCTCGACCAGTAAAAAGACGAGGGGAGGCGGTACTTCCACGATCGTCCATACGGGACTGGGACATGAGAGAACACCGGGACGGTTTTTACCACCCGAGTGGGTTCAGAACTCGAGAGGACGACAGAGCTACTTCAACCGTCCGTACCCGTTATGTGTGTCCCTTGTGAGGAACGAGTCGATAGACCGATACCACCGGCCCCCCGACCGTAAGAACCCAGGGTGTCCTGATCATTGTTAACCTTTCCATCAACACCGTCCGTAGTAGGAGTTCCGTGGTGTCTCAGTCATCTTACTTTGTATAGGATCTAGAAAGTCACTTTTCCCTTTTAAATAAATCGAACTCCCCGATATTGAAATCGAACTCCCCGTCTGATTCCGAACGGTTTGTATAGGTCTCTGATGTTTCGACGGGTCACTTTTGTCCGACCCTTTATGGTAGAAACACGACAGGGGACTGGAACGTTGTCAAGAGATGATACAGGGTCTTTTGTCGAACATATGAACTGACTTCGGAGCTAAAAACGTTCACTACGAGTTCTGTGGAGGTCCAATGGTCGTCACAAATACTGACGTTAGGGTGTCCTGACGTATATAAACACAAGAATTTTTCGACAGACTTCCAGATCGAAGAGCAGTCGAATTTCTATCGACGACTGATTCGATGAAGGGAAACCTTGTGACTATCCAATACCTGTGTCGGAGTTGTTGACCCTTGATAGTCCTTATTCAGTCCGACGAACCTATTGGTGTCTCCAAGTTGTCTGTTGGTTCTGGATCCCACTCTCACTTTCTATGTCAAGTAGAGGTTTGTGTTGCGGTAAGGAAGTTCTAACCCTTCCATCAACAAAGTGGATTATATATCCTTGTTTGTCTCAGTTCGTTTTACTTCTGTCTCTTCTTGTTCAGACTTTCCCTTTTTGTTGTTTTTTGGATTGTTGTTGTTTTTAGAGTCACTTTGTCTCTATTCATTAAACAAACTTTTTCTCATTTTCTATTTACATTTATTCGTGTGTGTTTCTTTCAGTTCCCTACCTTTTTCTATATCTTACGGTTATCTTTAGTTTTCTTTCGACCCCGTCGATATGAAGATAGTCCTTTTTTTTTTCTTTTATCTGACATTTTGTAGATGATGTTACTTTCTTCCCGTAATGTATTACTATGTCCTAGGAACTACCGAGTCTGCGATTTCTTATAAGCACGTTATATCCTCTGGGTACATAGTAGGGACCCAGTCTTTCTAGGGGACCTCTCCCTTACCGTTGGGTAAGGTCATAAGGACGGACCTTTTACGGTACATGTCTCCTCAGGTCGTCCGATGTCAGGTACCCCAGTGTTTCTCAACCTGTTCTGACTCGCTGATTGTGTGTGTGTGTGTGTGTGTGTGTGTGTGTGTGTGTGTGTGTTATTATTTTCCCAGTTAGATTTCTCTTCTGATATCATAAACATTTATATGTACGTGGGTTGTATTTTCGTGGTGTCTATAATTGTGTGGATTTCCCTCTTTCACTACCTTTATGTTATTATAACGTCTTGAAATTATTGAGTGAATGTATTTACTTATCGAGTAGATGTACAATACTCTTTTGACTTTTTGAGTATTTACACACTTCTAATTTGTTGTACGTCAATTTGTTGGTTACCCAGTTCTTTGGTTTTCTTTTTATTTTTTTATGGAACTCTATGTTACATGGTTTTATATTTCACTTTTTCGCTTCAGCGAGTCAACACAGACTGAGAAACGTTGGGGTACCTGACATCGGATGTTCCGAGGAGGCAGGTACATTAAAAGGTCCGTTTTTATGACCTCACCCGACGGTAAAGGTTTTCGTCAAGATTCTCCTTACATATCAGTATGTTCAGATGGAGTTCTTTTTTCTTTTTAGAGTTGGGTAGATTGAAATGTGGATTTCCTTGATCCGAAGTGACCACCAGGCACACCATTTCTTAGACGGACGTTACGTCCTCTGGGTCCAAGGTAAGGACGTAACCCTTCAATGGGACCTCTTCACTTTCCGTTGGGTGAGGTCATAAGAACGGACCTTTTAAGGTACCTGTATCCTCGGGCTACCCCAGTGTTTCTCAGTCTGTATTGATTCGTTGATTGCGAGAGGTGAAAAGTTTCCTTGATCTTTTCTTCTTGTTTCGGGTCTCATTCACCTTTCTCCCTTTATTTTTACTAGTCTCGTCTTTTTCTCTGATTTTTCCGTTGTCTTCTCTAGTTACTTGTATTTGTAGGTAAGAAACTGTTTTATTGGTTTTGATTGTTTGACAATCGACTTAAGTGGTGAGAGTGGTGTAAATAAATTACATCATAATCTTCAGGATCACTCTCGTTAATCCGTTCTTTTATTTATTTTCCGTAGGTTTGACTTTTCCTTGTTCATTTTGACAATGATACACTCCTGTCGCACATATATACAGTCTGTCTCTTTCTCTGTATGACATACTAGAATATATATCTTAGATATTCTGTTGTGTTTACTTGTTCGGTTTAAGTAATTTTTTTTTTATTTTTGTGGTGTCTACTGACGGTTTCACCTCCCTCTAACCTTCACCCGTTTACCCACTGGACGATGTCTCCATGATTGAACGTTTATTTTTTACAATTCCCTTACATTATATATTTACCAGGGACATCAGATATTATTATGATATCACATATAAACTTTCAACGGTTCCCTCATTTGGAATTTTTAAAAGTAGTTCTCTTTTTTCTTTAAAACATTGAAACATACCCTACAAACCATTGGTCTGAATGACAGGACTAGTCAAACGTCACATATGTCTATTGTTTAGTAATACAAGTCAAGTCAAGTTAAGTCAAGTCAGCGAGTCAGCACAGGCTGAGAAATGCTGGGGTACTTAGCGTCGTGCAGTCCGGAGGGACAAGTAGTGGTAGAGGGCCTCAAGTGAGTCTGAGTGTAGGTAGCTCAGACACTACGGTAGGTCGGTAGAGTAGGACCCATCAGGGGAAGAGGAGGACAGGAGTTAGAGAGGGTCGTAGTGTCGGAAAAGGTTACTCAGTTGAGAAGCGTACTCCACAGGTTTCATGACCTCGAAGTCGAAATCGTAGTGAGGAAGGTTTCTTTAGGGTCCTGATTATAGGAAATCCTACCTGACCAACCTAGAGAAACTTCAGGTTCTCTGAGAGTTCTCAGAAGAGGTTGTGGTGTCAAGTTTTCGTAGTTAAGAAGTCACGAGTCGGAAGAAGTGTCAGGTTGAAAGTGTAGATATGTACTGGTGACCTTTTTGGTATCGGAACTGATCTGCCTGGAAACAAGCGTTTTATTATAGAGAGGAAAACTTATACGATAGATCCAACCAGTATTGAAAGGAAGGTTCCTCATTCGCAGAAAATTAAAGTACCGACGTTAGTGGTAGAAGTCACTAAAACCTCGGGTTTTTGTATTTCAGACTGTGACAAAGGTGACAAAGGGGTAGATAAAGGGTCCTTCACTACCCTGGTCTACGTTACTAGAAGCAAAAGACTTACAACTCGAAATTCGATCGAAAAGTGAGAGGTGAAAGTGAAAGTAGTTCTCCGAAAAAGCAAGGAGAAGTGAAAGACGGTATTCCCACCACAGTAGACGTATAGACTCCACTAACTCTAAAGAGGGCCGTTAGAACTAAGGTCGAACACAAAGAAGGTCGGGTCGCAAAGAGTACTACATAAGACGTATCTTCATGTTATTCGTCCCACTGTTATATGTCGGAACTGCATGAGAAAAAGGATAAACCTTGGTCAGACAACAAGGTACAGGTCAAGATTGACAACGAAGGACTGGACGTATGTCTAAAGAGTTCTCCGTCCGATCCACCAGACCATAAGGGTAGAGAAAGTCTTAAAAGGTGTCAAATAACACTAGTTTATGTACTTATTTTTTTTCTTCAATTATTTTGGTAACGTAGAATATTGTCAGTGTTAAAATACTTTATTTACATTGAAAGACTTCTTTTTTTTGTTAAAATACTCTTCTCATCGTAACAAAAAAGATAACAAGTCAGGGATGACGACGACGATTCAGCGAAGTCAGCACAGGCTGAGACACGCTGGGGTATCTGTCGTCGGGTGGTCCGAGGGGGCAGGGGCCCTAAGAGGTCCGTTCTTGTGACCTCACCCAACGGTAAAGAAAGAGGTTACGCACTTTCACTTTTCACTTTCCCTTCAGCGAGTCAGCACAGGCTGAGGTTCGCTGGGGTACCTGACGTCGGATGGTCCGAGGAGGTAGGTAACCTAGAAGGTCCGTTCTCATGACCTCACCCCACGGTAACAGAAGAGGATTCAACACAGGTTAAGACGCTGGGGTACTTGACGTCGTGTAGTCCGAAGGGACAGGAAGTAATAGAGGGTCTCTAACGAGTATGAGTACAGGTAACTTAACCACTACGGTAAGTTGGTCGAATAGGAGACAGCGGGGAAAGAGGAGAACGAGAGTTAGAAAGGATAGTAGTCCCAGAAAAGGTTACTCAACTGAGAAACATAATCCACCGGTTTCATGACGTCGAAGTCGAAGTCGTAGTCAGGAAGTTTATTTATAAGTCCCGACTAAAGGAAATCCTAACTGACCAAACTAGAGGAACGACTGCTTCCATGAGAGTTCTCAGAAGAGGTCGTGGTGTCAAACTTTCGTAGTTAAGAAGTCGTGAGTCGGAAGAAATACCAGGTTGAGAGTGTAGACATGTACTGATGACCTTTTTGGTGTCGAGACTGATATACATGCAAATAGTCGTTTCACTACAGAGACGAAGAATTGTGCGAAAGATCAAAACAGTATCGAAAAGAAGGTTCCTAGTTCGTAGAAAATTAAAACACCGACGTTAGTGATAGGTGTCACTGAAACCTCGGGTTCTTTTATTTTAGACAGTGACAAAGGTGAAAAGAGGGTAGATAAAGGGTACTTCACAACGCTGGTCTACGGTACAAGAAACAAAAAACTTACGACTCAAAATTCGGTCGGAAAAGTGAGAAGAGAAAGTGGAAGTAGTTCTCCGAGAAATCTCTCTCTCTTTACAACGTATGATTGTGTATACATATCTTAGATCTTTGTACCATGACTATTTTAATGAGTGTCCCGTCGTTACCTCTGTGTTTGTATCTTTTATCTGAATACCTGTACCACCCCCCTGCCCTCCTTTCTCTCCCACTCTACACACCTCTTTCATTGTACCTCTCAATGTAATGGTATCCATTTTATCTGTCGGTTACCCTTAAACGACATACTGAGTCCCTTGAGTTTGTCCACGAGACATTGTTGGATCTCCCCACCCTACCTCACTCTCTACTCTCCCCTCGAGTTCTTCCTCCCCTGTATACGTAAGGATACTGACTAAGTACAACTACAAACCGTCTTTGGTTGTTTTAAGACATTTCGTTAATAGGAAGTTAATTTTTATTTATTTAAAATTTTTATTTTTTTAATCACAAATGGTTTTTTTCTCCGAGAAATCAAGGAGAAACGAAAGACGGTCATTTCACCATAGTAGAGGGATAGACTCCAAAAAATATAAAGAGGACCGTTAGCACTAGGGCCGAACGTTCAGTACGTCGGACGGTAAAGCGTACGACATGAGACGTGTTTTCAACTTATTCGTCCCACTGTCATAAGTCGGAACTGTATGAGGAAAGGGTTAAAACTTAGTCAGGTAACAAGGTACAGGTCAAGACAATGAAGAACGGGACGTATCCTCGAAAAGTCCTCTGTCCAGACATTCGTAATAAAACCAAAGTATTTGAAGAAATTGTATAATTATCTTTCGTTGACCGAAGAGTCCAAATGAAAATGTATGTTGAACGACAAAACTAACTTTATATATTTTATTTACGTCGGAGTGTATCTATAAATCAACTTTTCCTTTCTGGAGGACCCCGACCACTGGTGGAGGGGTCGGGGTGGGGCTCCAGGAGGTAAGTATCAAACTCGTCGCAAGTGTACGTCATATGTAAAATATATCTTCTGACACCACACTTTTCTGGAATGCTTATCACATTCAAACCTGATCAAATCATCAACTTCAAAAAGAGTGAATCGTTAATAAATTTATTCTTTTTAAGATTGAAATCGTGACTCTTCTTTCAAATACGATAAAGGACACATATAAATGTATATATATGTATGTGTATATATACGTTTATATGAAGGGTTAAGTTGTTAAGTTTCATGTTTCTTATAGTTCCTTCTACATTGATATTTCATTTTTGAAGTAAAAGTCCTCTTTTTTTAAATATGTCTCTTATAAATACTTCGAGTGTTTACTTAGAAGTGACTTAACCGGTAATAGAAGTCAATTCGTATTTTCCATGTTAATAAGAGATACAAAAGTGTTCACTAGTTACCGTGGTATACATGTTTTACTGTTTAGTCTCAATGTATAAGTGACTACATTTTTTTATCGAACTCTTGTCTTAATATAAAACCAATTGAATTTAAAATATAAAGGGTTAAATTACAAAAATCGTTATAAATGAAGTTTTACTATGACAATTTGTCAAATTGTCATACTCGTGTATTCAGTAACAACAACAAATCAACGATTCAGGACAACTGAGAGACCGTTTAGGTACCTGACATCGGGTGGTCGGAGGAGGTAGACACCCTAAAGGGTCCGTTCTTATGACCTTATCCGTCGGTAAAGGAAGAGGTCCTCTAGAAGGGCTGGGTCCCCAGTTTCGGTCCATAGGACATGAACGTCCACATAAGAGATGGTGACTCGGCGGACCCTTCGGGTATGTATTCAGTATAAGTTAGATTTTAAATATCTTGATGTCCGTTATCGGTCATCAAAATAGACTTTTTGACATATAAGGATTGTCATTCACGATAAAAGGGAACCGAGATTCATAGTGACATCGGACCATAAAAAAAGGGAAAATCTTATAGTTCCGTTTAAATGGAATGGAGGAGGAAATGAATTCGAAGCCGATCTTAATGGAAGAAGTTTTTTGACTTTATCCTCTCAATGACGGATTTGGTCAAATTAGGGTGATCGATGAAGTTTTACGATGTAAAGTTTGGTGAAGATAACAAAACGTTTATAATAGAAAAGTAATTTGATTTACGGAAATACTTGGGAAATCGTTGTTGTCATATATAATTTTAAATTTGATGTGAAACATTTAGTTCGTATTCATATAACTTGTAAAAAAGTTCCCATCTGGTTTTTCGTGGTGTCCATTAGTCTAAAAATACCCTGAGATGACAACGAAATAAAGAATCGTCTACGATGACTATTGAGTAAAAGTCAAAAGGAAATAGTGATCATAATCCACGATTGTGTTCCGACCCGTCAAATGAGTGAAGACAGGATGAAAAATGTACCTTCTTTTTTGACCTCTCTTCAGTTCACAAATTTATTATATTCCTAGTGGTATGTATGAATGATTTTATTTAAACGAAATAAGAGACTTAAGATGGGATACAATCTCATTAATCATAAAGTAGACTGGTCACATATAAAAATAGTTAATAACGAGACATTAGAAATTTCTACGACAGGGTTATAAATTTAGACACTTGTTCTCCCTAATGATATTTGACAAATAAGATTGTTTAAAGATTATGACTTTTACTGAATTATTTTATATGTATGTATAAGGAGAACCTTTTGGTAATAAAAGACTAATAAAAGACTAAAGTACAATGATAAAGTCGACGGTGGGAGAGGTCGTTTTGGGAGAAGTGTAGGATGGTGTTTCTCATTCGATCTTTCTATACTGGTATGATCGATGGTCAGACTCACGGTTATATCTGAAAGTACGATTCAAGAGATATCTGTGTAGTAAGTGGAATAAAAATGAAATATTACGTTTGACATATACGTTATAGAAGTACAAATGTAATTTTTAGACCCGAATTTTATCAACTTCTTAAAATTTTATTAATCAGTAGTTTACTATTCGGTCCTTAACTTGAGTAAAAGTTTTCCGATCCTGAGTGTAGAAGGAGATTGTTAAAACGTTCAACTGTTTCGAGTACGTTGTACGTAGTCTATAAAAATAAAAGAAGTCGATTTCTGTATTCAACGGTACCTATAAACACATTCACTTTAGGTGTTCTCACAGAGTGTATCGTATGAAACCCAGAGACACCTTGGAAATGTCAAGGTACGTTCATGAGGTTATCTGAAGATAATTATAACCCTGTTCAGGTTGTTTTTAGATATAAGTTCTAATCAACTTCCTCCATTAGTAAGGTCTTCAGACGAAGTATGATTAGCAAGAACACAGAAGTTCTCACTCGACACTAAAGTATGAGTGTCCACCTTGATGTCAAGTGTGGGTACGGAGTACTACACCTTCTCCTGTCAGCAATTGATAATCTTACATACCGTCCAGTCGGATGGCTTGTCGAGTTGATGTTAAGTCTTATATCCGCTCTGAAGATATGTCACCATACGTCAGTGAAATATTTTATTTCTTTCATTGTGAAGTCTTTATAGTGACTGACGTTTTTACTCGGTATATTATTTAAATAAGGGATCTTTTCGTCTGTTAAGTTACAGTATGTTCACTACGGATTTAAGTTCATAATTTGAGTGACACCGAGATCACTTAATGATTATAAAGTCTATGAGATCACCATTTTGAAAGTTTGTTAGATCAAGACGAACCATTTCCATCATAAATGTAACTTAAACTTAATCCTGAGATTAAGTGGTTCCTCGTCTTTTTCAAAGAAACTACTACAGTACGACTAGGGACCCAGATACTGTGGAGAACTGTAGTAAGAGATGATCCTTCGATCATATAATCCACCCACATAATTTTATGGAGTTACCCTTTTACGGTGACACCTATTCGATAATAATATCTTTATGTGTGTGTGTGTGTTTCGTACCGTGAATTATGACTATTTTTAAAGATGGATTTCTTTTATATAACAATTTTTTAACAAATGTGATAAATGGTAAATGAGTATGATACGGTACTCGAATTCTCCAACTAAAATAGAAATCGATTTCGACACATAGAAGATTAGACAAATCCCGTCGACAGTACCTTAGTCTTATTCGCCACGGTAAAATTATTCTTTCAGAAAATTACTTTATATTATCCAGTGTTTATGGATTAAAGACGAGAAATGACATTAACGGTCATACATGATTTTGACGGTGAAATTGTTAGAGAAGGTTTACGACTGTGTTTTCTACTTGTTTAGTTCCCATAATCATACACGCATATAAATGTCGAATAACGACAGTTTCCGATATCCTAAGGTGAAGTTGAAGTCATCGATATACTCTTAGATGAAGAAAACTACCTCCGTAGGACAAAGTCCAACACTTACTTAGACTTAATTAGAGAAGAAGTACCGATACATTCGTTTATGTCTGATTTTTTATGGGTCCTCTTTACAATTGTTTCAACATCGTGTCATAATATGGAAATCCTTATAGTGTCTGTGAAAATGAGAGTGACACCTTATAACATGTAAAATGATGAAATAAGAAAAAAGAAGTTATCTAAAAGACGAGGTAACCAACAACCGAGTATTAAAGTTTGTTGTGACAAATATATATCAAGTTTATCACACCAAAGAAACTATTAAAAATCCAAATAGTATTCGTAGTCAAAATATACGAGTAGCAAATTTTACGTATGTATTTTAATGTTTCTCAACAACTTTTTAATTTTGTCTCCTAGGGGTTTTCTCTCGTGTTTATGACGCTAAAAATTGTTCGTAAGTTATACTGACAGACCGATCAAACCAAAATATACAGAAAAAATTTTTGTGGAGGGACTTTTGAGGAAATGTACTATAAGGAAAATGAAAAAACAAAACTCGTATGTAAAACATTTAGTCATCGAGAAATTTAAACCATAATAATAACGATAAAATTATATGGTCTTCAGCATACATATTTATCATCATCAAATATTCTTCAAATGGGTAAAAAATTTCCGATTCTAAGGGGTTTAGTTTGATCGGATGACACTTTTCTTTTGGTACTGTTGACAAACATGGAGAACGAAATAATAATGTAGGCCGGACCAGTGAGAATCTTTAAGTTAGATAATGCCAACGATCCTCAGACAACGACACGTTGGATCTTCCCATACGACACGAAAGTCCGATTCCTCACGATTATTTGGACATCCGAAGGGAGATACCCAGACTGGTCACACAAATTCCTCGAATTATGAAAAGTTCTCACTAACCTGGTGTTAAGTTCTGTGTAGGATAATTTTTATTCAGTGTGACTCTCTAAAGATTGTTTCCCTGTTTTACGATTTGTATGTGTTTATAAGTTTTACATAGGAATCTTAGGGATTGATTAAACCATTTTGTTTATTTCGTGTCTAATACTAGATGTAAAGTTAATATGGTGGATCATAGGGGTTCAAAAATAAAGGTATATCAGAGGATTTTCCAATATTACCTATGTCTACTTGACTCTTTCAAAGTTCCTTTTTTTTTTTTTTCGTCATAATTCGTAGAAGTTGAAACTAAAATTTTTTACCGTAATCCATCTTAGGTTATCATCTTTTCATTTAATTTGGATCCTTGGGTCTTCAGTACTTCAGTACTTGATTTTCGTCGTGGGGGGGGGTGTGTGTGTGTGAGAGTAGCTTTTTGATTTCTTTAAGATTCAAAGTAAAATAATATTTTGGTCTAAAAACAAAAAGAACAGTGGGGAAAACCATTATTAAAATATAATTGAGGTTTTAGATAAACTGTATTTAATTAATGTTGATCATGATGTGAAGTCACGTTTACGTTTGTTTTCTCTTTTTTATCGTCAAACAGTTATTTATGACGATTTGTTTAATACACTTTGTCTTAAACTTTGCACCCATCCATGAAGATGGAAGAAATTTTCTTCTTTAACATAACTCCAAATAAATCAATACATACTATCCGTAAAAAAGTATTTCATAAATTTCTGTATTTATCTACGACCGGATGATATTTTATGGTTTCTGGTAGTCTCTTTAATTTTTTTTTTTACTAAAATGTTATTAGTAGATTAGGTTTGAAAGGTTCATATAAAACCGATATGATTATAACGGACATTGAAGACTTTCAATTTTTATTTTAATTTTTTTATTTTCGTTGTAAGTTAAAAATGTGACTGTCGTTGTAAATCGGGAAGATAGGTGAGGTTTGACCCTCGTGACAAGTTTTATTAGACAGTTCACGTAGTAGAATAAGAAAAAATTTCTCGGTTCTCGTGGACAGGAAGTTGACAACAAATAAAGAAGAAGAGTAATACATCGTATCCTTCGTCTTATTTCCTTTAATCGATCAAGATATTTGTATGGTTCTTTGTTATTTGTCCTTACGTCTTGTTAATAAGGTTTTTGTTTCTTAAGTTATTGTTCTCTCGACTTCGTCCGACTCTCCACGTTTCCGTCGTAAACTCGTTGTTTGGTTCCGACTCCGTCCTACCCAACTGACTCTTCCAAGTCTCGACTTTTTCAGACATTCCTTTCGGTTCGTCTCATCTTGGTTCGTTTTCCCCTTTTACCCTGTTTTTCCTATTCTTTCTCTCTGTTCGTACGTCTTTCTCTTCTTGACTTTCTTTTAAACGTCTTTGTACTCCTAAGTAAAATATTGACTCTTTTTTTCCTTTTTTTGTGTTTCTACTTTTAAAAATGTAAGTTATTAACATAAAAGGAACTGAGCAAGAATGAAGAAGAATTCAGTTCGTTGTTGTGTCTTTTTTTTTTTTTTCCAAGAATTTTCTACCTCACTAGTAGTCATTGTTGACATTACGTTTTTCTTTTTTTTTTCGCTCAAAAATTGAACTTCTAAGTTGAATTAAAATGTCAAATCTTGAAACTTTTGAAAGGTTAAGAGTAAATCCTAATCTGTTTGAATTAAGATTTTGATTCTTGGATAATTATTATATACTTTTGGAAAGAGTTCATTACTTTTAACTAAAAAAAAGTTGTTCTTGTTTTGTAATCTTATATGTGTGTGTCTGTGTGCCATCAGTTATTTCAGTAAGTTCAGTCTAAGATGAATACTCATATGGTAAGTGTCCCAGACACAGTCCGTTTACGTAAATAAAATTTCGTTAATAAATTATCAACCAGTTAATGATCATACGTAATGTATTGAGATCTTCTTAGACGAGACTTTCTTAGTTTCAATGGACCCGAAGGGACCACCGAGTCTATCATTTCTTAGACGGACGTTACGTCCTCTGGTCCCAAGCTAGGGACCCCAGTCCTTCTAGGGGACCTCTTCCCGTACCGATGTGTGAGGTCATAAGAACGGACCTCTTAAGGTACTTCTCTCCTCAGACCATCCGATGTCTGGTATGTCAGTCTTTCTCAGACTGTGTTGAGTCTCTGATTGTGAAATTAAAAAGTGAAAAGTGTCCGTCACAATTGATTTTCCGTTACCTTATTTTATTTCTTATCATTTAACAATTTACTCTTACCTATAGAATATCATCTTCACAACAGCTTTTTCTCGAAAGACCACAGGTACCTCCAGAAGACAGAAAGTTCAATACTTCGGTGTTCTTTAGTAATATTCTTGGTCCTCACACGTCGATATCTCTTAGTGTATAAAAAGATACCTTAAACCGGACAGAAAACGTGTAAGTTCAAACGAACCTAAACGTTGTGGGACAGTGTGAAGTAAAGATGTATGGTTGGGGAGAAGGGGGTTTTAGTTTCTAGGAGTTGTTTTCAACGACTTATTTTGACTTAAGACTTAAAAATTTTTAAAGTATTCGTAAACAGTTCTTAATATCCGAAAAATTATTTAGTGTATTGATCCTAACCATCGGTTACTGAATGTCCAATCTTAAGAAAAATCATTAGATAATATTTTCTTTTTTCTAGTAATACTCTCGGGGTTTATATACCGGGAAGAACGAAGATGGTCGAGGATAGATGAGTATCTTATGAAGGGTTTTATACAAAAAAGTTTTCAAAAGACGTTAAACAAATCGGTTCCAGCTTTCCTATAACTACCTGTTTCCTTCTCAAAAATTATAATTCTAAATAATTTACTAACGCTATGTTGTAGACTGACCTTCTCACGAATAGTCAATTTTTGATCAAAATTTTGGAGTTTTTTGTGAAAATGAAAAATTGATGATGATTAGTGAAAATAGTAAATTTTTGAACTTTTTTTATAACTTAAATACCCGTTTTTCCTTGACCTAGTTAACTAAAAACTTTACGTATTGTCGTATGACTTTTTTCGTAGAACTTCATGTAAGATATTTAGACTCCTGGTTAAAGTCAACATGGTGTAATATTTACAGTTTTTGTATAAAGTGTTAAAAAAACACACTTTCGTTTATGTATCTTTTAGAAATCTTTTTTTATTTTTCCATGGTAGAAACATTTCTCTTTTTACAATGAAAGAGCGTCTCGTGATTGTTTGACTGAAACATCTCAGATGTGAATTAAACCTTCTATTATAAATTAAGGTTGAGTTTTAGACTCTGTTCTTTATACTTTCAAGTGTTAAGCTTTAGAATTTACTATGAGCAAACCTTTGATTAGAAATAAGAAAAGCACTAAAAAAGGGGTAAGTAGGGAGATAAAGGTCCCCCACCCCTCTACGTCGTACCGTTTCGTCTCATTTCCTGACCGTCACACTCGTGATTCGGACTGAGTCGACACAACCTAGGGAAAAGTATCCATTTTTCACTCCGGTTGTTATTACCTCAGCCACCCTTCACTCCTCCTTACCGACTTCATTCTAATTGGTTGGTGTTGAATGATTAATTTCGTCTCTCTACCTATGTATCCTTAAGTAAAGTAATAAAGTAGTATAAAAGATAAAAACACATAGAATTGTAAAAAGGAATTACTTTTCGATCCATCCCCTCTTATACTCCCGTGTGAACGAAAGGTTTTAGAAAGTATGTCGAATGTATAAAAAAGTATTTGTACCACTCACATGTTTGTTCACCACTATGATTTAAACTGAAATAAATAAATATAAAAATTACCGTTTTTATCGTTCATGAGTTCAAGTTATTTGAAACTTGATGTACGACGATTTTACACCCTTATATACTGAGTGAAGTCTGTGTTTACGGACCCGTATAGAAGATCATATTGGTAAATTGGTTGGAAGTTCCTCCCTTGGTCAGTGTATTTAAGTTTGTCTCTTTACATCAAATATACTAATTTTGAGGTGTCATCAAAGGTGAAGGAATTGAATTTATGTAATTTTTGATATGAAAATATATAAAACATGGTAGAAATTCATAAGGTTATGTCATGTTATGGGAGTTTATGACAGTTTGGTATACGTGTAAAGTATTACCTACTGTCCGTGTATCATAACTTATAGACTGTGACTTAAACTTTACTTTATGTCAAAACTGTAATCGTGTGACTTTTTAAAATAAGTTTTTTATAGTCATACTGTTGGATAAACAGTTTTATTGCCTTAAGTTCTGTTAAAGGGGGGTAATCATTGAAAATAAACAGATTTATTAGAGTAAATAGGGAAAAACGTATGTGTTTTAAAATGTTTATTTAAGTTAAGTATTTGGATACTCCAGTGTTAATCGTACTGACCTATTCCTGTCTATAGATCGGATATATTTGTTCCTGAAAAGTCAAAGTATAGATTCTGTGACTGGTATCTTTGGTAATATACGTTTATAAGAGCCAAGACAAATTTAATCGGTATATTCATTTGACTCTCGTATTAGTTGTTTATTCGTCAAACCGATCTCATTAAAGATAAATAGATAATTAACACTAAAAATGGAAAATTATGAAGTACGTAGTTAAGAAAGGTGAAAAATTTTATATATAAAATCACTGTCCATGTGAACAAAGTCTTCTTGGAGATTGAACATTCGTCCATCCCACTTGAATTTCTTTACTTTAGAGGAGAAAGGAGGTTTTTTTTTTATTTCAAAAATTTTCTCTAAAAATTAGAAGGGTTAGAGAATATCTTTGGTCAAAAATCAGTTGTCAAAATCGGTTATGTTCAAGTTTTCTTATATATTTACTTTTCCAACATATAAGTCTCTTTTCGTATATTTTACCTATTTTCCGTCGTTTCTCTTTCCTTCTTTCTTTTCATGATACATTCCTGTCCACATTTGTCTATCCCGAGACATAAATGTCTACTTTTATTTCGAGACATCGAGAAGGAAATGTCTTCCTGCCGATCGTATTCAGTTCCGTAGTTATATTTGTGTATTTCGGTGTAAACTTCTTTATTTGTTATGAATGGAGACATTGTGCAACAGTGGAAGAGATTCAAAAAGGATTAAAGGGATAAATTTTAAAGGAAGTGAGAGTAGTGGATAGGATAGATGAGATGAAAAGGGATCTCGTAAATATTCGTAAATAATATTATAAGTAAATAAAAGAGAGAGAGTAACGGTTGACAAGTTGACATTTGAGAAACTCTCGTATCTGGACTAGTTAAAACAAGTCAACATACGAGGTGTCGTAAGGAAACGAACCGGGTATTTCATCCACGGTTATAAATGAGTTATTTATTAACTTCTATATTTGTCATTTTTGCTTGAACATGTGGATTTGACTAACGTCTTTAACTTCCCTTGGGGAATTCAGACTTCTCTCCAGTTCTACTGAAGTATTGACCATCGTTTAAATGGTTTGTTTTAGAGTTCTCTACTATGTCTTACTTTTATATAACCAGTTTTTTTTTGGACCTACCTAAATACCTACTATCAAAGTATTTTTTATTTTTGTAAGAAGTCCCATTTCAGAGGTATCATCTGTAGTTTCGGTTTACATTGTAGAGTATCACGTTGACGTCACCTTGTAGTGTTCACGTTGGTGTCTAGACTGGTGACATTATTAGGTGAGACTGTGGTTCACGTAACCATTTTGGAGTCTTGAGTTCGGGATTAAGACGTGAAACACCTGTAGAGTCGTTTTGTCACTTCTATCCGTCGTTTTCTTCTTTGATTTCTCAAACTCCCAAAAGTTTCATCGGTGGGGGTTTTTTGTGACGGGGGGTCCAGACAGGGTGTCATTCGTCGTACTCCTTAAAGGTGTCAGACGTTGTTACTCTTTTACCCTTCCACCATGACCTAAGATGTTCCGTGAGAAGTTTAAGACTTTGATTCTTTGAAGAGAACAATCTGTGTCCTTTAAGGTCCGTTCAAACTTTAAAATATGTGTCTCTGTGTATCTGTTTGTGTGTGTGTGTACGTTCCGTATATATCTATGGTTCAATTCATTGTTTTACAGTGAACTTTTGTATTGTCCTTTTCTCTGGAACTAATCCAGTCGAGTTTAGATGAGGAACTACTACGATTAAACTTCTTTATTGTTTTTGAATACTTTAGTTAAGTAAGGTGTTTTAGTTAAATTTTTGTGTCCTTGAAATTTTTTAGGTAAACCTTATGATATTGACGTAACGAGTTTACCAGTGATATTTTAGTCTCGATGTGTTTGAATCAAGTCAAGACAACGAGTCAGTACAGGTTGAGAACGTTGAGACACCTGACGTCGTGTGGTTCGGAGGGACAGGTAGTGGTTGACGGCCTCAGATGGGTCTGGGTACAGGTCACTCAGCCACTACGGTAGGTTGGTACAGTAGGAGACAGCCGGGGAAGATGAGGGTGGAAGTTAGAAAGGGTCGTAGTCCCAGAAAGGGTTACTCAGTCAAGAAGTGTAGTCCACCGGTTTTATAACCTCAAAGTCGAAGTTGTAGTCAGGAAGGTTACTTGTGGGTCCTAACTATAGGAAATCCTACCTGACCAACCTAGAGGAACGTCAGGTTTCCTGAGAGTTCTCAGAAGAGGTTGTGGTGTCAAGTTTCGTAGTTAAGAAACCGTGGGTCGAATGAGAATGTAGGTATGTACTGATGACCTTTTTGGTATCGGAACTAATCTACCTGGACACACCCGGTTCATTGTAGAGACGAAAAATTATACGACAGATCCAACCAGTATTGAAAAGAAGGTTCCTCGTTCGTAGAAAATTAAAGTACCGACATCAGTGGTAAACGTCACTAAAACCTCGGGGGGTTTTATTTCAGACTATGACAAAGGGGTAGATAAACGGTACTTCACTGCCCTGGTCTACGGTACTAGACTTACAAAAGACTTACAACTCGAAATTCGATTGAAAAAGTAAGAGGAGAAAGTGAAAGTAGTTCTCCGAGAAATCATCAAGAAACGAAAGACGGTATTCCCACCACAGTAGACGTATAGACTCTAATAACTATTAAAAGGGTCGTTTGAACTAAGGTCGAACACGAAGAAGGTCGGGTCGCAAAGAGTACTACATGAGACGTATCTTCAAATTATTCGTCCCACTGTTATATGTCGGAACTACATGAGGAAAAGAATAAACCTTGTTCGGACAACAAGGTACAGGTCAAGATTGACAACGAAGAACTGGACGTATGTCTAAAGAGTTCTCCGGTCAGCCACCAGACCATAAGGGTAGAGAACCTCTTTAAAGGTCAAACGACCCTAGGTGTGTCAGTTTCCAAAAGTGTATCAGTTATTTCGTCTTCATCTACAAAAAGACCTTGAGAGAACGAAAAAGATACTACGTTACTACAACCGTCAACCTAGAGACCAAGGAGACGGAAAAGATTTAGGTGGAACTTGTAGACCTTCAAGTGTCAAGTGCATAACAACTTCGGACCGAACCTCTTAAAATCCTTGATTAAATGATCGTACACTCTACTCTCGTTAACACACCGTCAAACTCGTGAAGGGACCACCGAGTCTCCAATTTCGCAGACGGAGATTACGTCCTCTGAACCCAAGCTGGGGACCCAGTCCTTCTAGGGGACCTCTTCCTTTACCGTTGGGTGAGGTCATAAGAACGGACCTCTTAGGGTACCTACCTTCTCGGACCGCCCGATGTCAGGTGCCCCAGCGTTTCTCAGCCTGTGCTGACTCGCTGAATTGATTGAAACCGTTACGGAGAGACCCTAACCTTACTTTTGCCTGGAAAAGGTCAGGACACCGGTGACGACTCAAAAGGTTTAAACGACCGTATAACTCACGTCATGAAAGTGTCGTAGTAGAAGGTCCTAAACTTTATCGAGTTGACCTTAAGATAGTGGAGATGATCGAAACAAGTACTTTCCCTACGAAGGATTCCGGGTACACTGAAGTGTAAGGTCCTACAGACCGAGATCCACTCACTAGTGTGGTAGCACTAATAGATCCAGTACTTCTGGAAAAAGATGTCAAGAAGACACAAAAAAATTTAAAAAAAAATTAAAAATAAAAATGAAATAAAATGAAATGTTATGACATAACCAAAACGGTATGTAACTGTACTTAGGCGATGTTCACATGTACTCAAGGGTTTGTACTTGGGGGGAGGGTGGAGGGTGGGGTATAGTAGACACATAAGAACGATGGAGAAGAATTATAGAAGCCGAAGACAATGCAGGTATGGTAAAAACAGGAAATAACTCGGGTAGAAACGTACTTTATAAGGGAACCATAGAGAAAGAACTTCTCTAGAGATCAGAAAGGGTAAGATAACAAAAGGAGATAAAGAAACGTGACTAGTGACTCCTTCCGAAAGAAAAGAGAGGAACGATAGATAAGAAACCTTGAGACGTAAGTTTACCCATATAGAAAGGAAAAGAGGAAACGAAAAGTGAAGAGAAAAGTGTCGATAATCATTCCGGAGGAGTCTGTCGGTAAAACGAAAAAACGTAAAGAAAAAGAACCCCTACCAGAGTTAGGGACGGAGGACATGTTACAGTCCTTGGAGGTAGGTGTCAAGAAGTCCGTGAGAACAGATAGTCTAGATGAGGGAACTTACATAAAGAGTGAAGATAACATTCCCTAAAATAAACTCAGTATGGACTTACCAGATCACCAAAAGGAATGAAAGAAGTTAAATGCAGACTCGAACCGTTATTCCTCAAGCACTAGACTCGGTGTCGGTCGAGGGTCAGAATAAAAACGACTGACATATCTCGAAGAGGTAGAAACCGACGTTTCTTATGTTAGTTAGACTAAAGTCATAACTGGTATACTACTGTAGGTAGACCACTACACATCTCAGAAGAGAACATAACAACCTTCTCCCATAAACAATACTGGTCACGTAAAAGAACCGTTTGAGATAATCGGAAACGGGACGAAGTAAGACATGTGGTTCCGGTGTAAAAGGACAATGAGGTCCACAAAGAACTGAATATGTTACCAATTTTCACTAAAGATATTAACTAATTTCTATTAGATTCTAAATTATTAATAAGTAACTAACGAAAATAATCCTTTTCTATGACCCAAAACACGACTCTAGTTTTTGGATAATACATCAGTAAATGGGAGTCCTTAGAATCCTTGTTAAACCTTTCTAGTTTGTAAATATCTGTATTTAGATTTAGTGTTAAGGGATAGTTATCGACACAATGATTCTTTAAGTAATTTTCATTTGAGTAGTTCAATCTCTGTTGAGATTCAAATCCTCTCTACTTAAACTCCTCTAACTCCTTGTGTCAAATGTATCTTATTTACTACTCTTGGTTCATTGTCCTTTTCTGTTCAGTCTTAAGTCCTTGTCTGACATGTCTCATCATCGTCGTTGACGGTGACCGATTCGTGAATCTGCAGTCCGTGTCGCGGTAAACGGACTCGGTAGATGACACTAAAAAACTTTGTCGTCAAATTTCATTAGACGGATTCCAATTTGATGATTAGTCGTCGTCCGTCTCGACCTTAAGTTTAGGTCCCAACAGGTAAGACTTCAAGTACGAGAATTATTCAATGTTAGTATTTGGTCCGACCGGTCTTTTGTTATCAAATGTCTGATCTTACTACTTTACATTCAAACTTTTAAATTTGATTTGACACTCAAAGGATTTTTGTGTTGGATACCGTCTAAACACCGTGAGTTATTTGTTAAGAATTTCTTAAGACTGTTTATCCGTTACTTTCTACGGCTGTGGTTGTTTTTTTGAGACCCGATATACTCTTGTGGGTTTCATGGAGGATAAATCTACTAAGATAATTAAATATAAATCTTTGTCAAAATTAATTTTTTTAATCGGTCTAATATTTAAACATTCGATAATTCTGGTGTGTGGTACAAAGTCTAAGAAGGGGAAATATAGGTTGTTTAGGTCGTCAGATTATAAATCATTGACCATTGAGATATAACTTTGGAGTTAAATCTGAAGGTTCATTAATCGTAAAAAATTAGACTTATTAAACATAAAAGACAAGGTAAAATACCCGGTCATCCATATACGACCGTTTAGTTCTTATTCAATTTAGATTTTCATTTACTAATTCTGCGGGGGGTGCGAGTGAGTTTTTGTTTTGGGGAAAAGAAGTCAATTGTGTTTCAACTAAATTACGTGACGTAGGACTAAGAATTAAGAGTAATTTAATTTTTTTATTTTGGTGTTTCTAATTCTTACTCATTGAAGATCCGTTTTTACGTTCTCGAGTGATCATAAAGTAGTATGGAAACAAATAGTATCGAGGGAAAAATAACTTCCTCTTTTCTTTAGGTTCCCCTTGTCAAAATGTTCTTTGCAAACAGGTGTCCCTAAATGGAACAATTCTCGTCTACTGTTTACCGAAAGGGGGTATCCTTTGGATGAGGACAAAATATATTTACGTAGGAAATTCTAAACCACGGTGTTTATTTCAACCATTCTCGTGGTCCAATGACGATCTTTCAAGTCCCAAAAACAGTTAAAGAGTCAGAGAGAGTCCACCTAACAAAGTTTATTAGTTGTCCCAATCACGAGTTTAACAAGTAGAAATAGTGTTTTGTCCTATGGTTTTGATTTAAGTTCGGATTGGAGTATCCAAATGAAGGTTTAGATTGTGTGTGTGTGTTTGTGTCTTTTTATTCTGTTTTAGAACCATTGATGAATAAGGACGGTGTCAGAGTTTGATAATTAGTCATTTGTTGTCTAGGAAGGTTTTTGAGTCTAATTCTTCTATTCTTCAGTATATTGTCGTACTGACGTATGTGACGAAGATCAACGATACCTTATGTTCCGTCAGGGAAGTGTAAGAGTAAACAACCAAGAAACTGAATTCTCACGACGTGGTTAAAATTTAGGGTCGATCCGTTCAGAGTTGAACATATCGGTTATAGTCGACGGTCATTAAAATGAAAACGAGTTCTCTCTATGGGTCTCCTTGTTTATAAAGTTAAAGATATTAATCATTAAGTAATTTAAAAATGTTGTTAGAAATCTTACTAATCTTAGTGGGAATGGAGTAGTTCATTCATTTCTCCATATGCGGTTCATACTTCTATTACATGTGATTATGTCAATAATACTGTATGTAGTGATTGTGGATCTTTCCCCTTCGTGTTTACTATCTCTAATGTTTAGACGATAAAAAGAAATTTTTTTTTTTTTTTCTTTCTTTATACCATGAAGGGGAATCTTATGTCGGATAAATTCTCGGACCTTTTGTAAAATTTAACGTAAAGATACAGTAAAAATTTATTTTCTTAATTTATTACTGGACATATGGTTTTTAATATCAACTGTCACTATTTTTGACCCGAAGAGACCACCGAGTCACCATTTCTTAGGTGGACATTACGTCCAAACTAGAGACCCATCCCTTCTAGGGGACCTCTTCCCTTACCGTTGGGTAGGGTCATAAGAACGGACCCTTTAAGGTACCTGTCTCCTCGGACCGCCCAAGGTCAGGTACCCCACCGTTTCCTATGTTGAATCGTTGATTTGTTGTTATTGTACAATGTAATTCTATATATAAGTTTTAAAATTATGTCTTAATATTTTGAAATGAAAAAGATCCTTTTTATACCTCGAGTCTGAACATCTATTTTATTCGTTCATGACACTTATAAATTCCGTCTTGTAAACTCAACGGTCGGAAATTGCTTTCAATTCATATGTCGTATTCTTCATATGTCGTCCTCTTGTGACCAGTTCCTCCCCCCTCAGACCTCGAGTTCTCGGGGTCGAGACTATTTACAATAGGAAGGTTCAGTGAATTGGAGGTAAAAGAAAGTTTATTTACCCCCTACCTCCCAACTAACTCTATTGGAGGTCAGACAAGGTTGAATTTTTAAAACGAAGATTTTATTTTGTAGGATTAATGCAGAGACGACCTTTGATAAACACGGTGGACCTTCGTACACATGTAGATCGTTGTCTGGAAAAGTGGAGAAATTAGAGATGAGATCGTAGGATCGATGGGGAAAACCAGTCGACACGACTGGTCTGTATTACTTCTCCGTCTTATTATATCTCATCAATTCATCTTTGTCCCTCTTTCCGACTTCAACCCAGGGACTCTTTCCTTCTGTAAGAAAGATCCGCTAGACTTCGAGGTCGAAGTCTCAATACGTCTGTTCAAGTCCAAGATTTTGTCTTCAGTTAATAAACTGTTTCGAAAGGAAAAGTACCACAAGAGGGTTTAGTCTTGTAACAAACGATGACCCCTCAATGAGGATATCTCTCATTCATCTCGTTGTACTAAAAGAGTGTAATCCTTGACGAATCAAAGATTTAATGTAATTTTATATTTCTATCAACCAAGAGGAAGGAATAGTTGTATGTTTTACTGTAATTAGTAATAAACAATGTGTATAATAAGACGAGTAATGTCGTATTAAAAGTTGTACTTATTACCTAAACCGTACCCCCTTATCTGAGGTCGTAACCTTTTATTCGAAGAAAATATGGCGGACTGACGTCAGTGCCCGAAAGGATCACCGAGTGACCATTTCTTAAGTGGAGGTTTTTCGTCCTCTACGTTCAAGCTAGGGAGTCAACACTTCTGGGGGACCTCTTCCTTTACCGTTGGGTGAGGTCTTAAGAACGGACCCTTTAGGGTGCCTCTCTCCCCGGACCACCCGATGTCAGGTACACCAGTGTTTCTCAGTCTGTACTGAATCACTGATTTGTTGTTCTGAAGTCAGTTTATTATTTTGATTCCCTGAGAGGAGTAAGAGACTTCTTTTATTTTTTTGTAATTTAACGAAACTTACCACAGTATTCAAAAGTCATGTAATTGAGAATGGTTACCTACAGAGAAGGAAATACAAGATAATATCGGTTCATTGACTTATCGATTGAGACTTCCCTTATAAGGTCTTCTATTTACCAAGAGAAGGGACAGTGGAATGTTTTACCGAGAATTGTCAAGTAGGTTTAGATGGGTTTTTCTTCAATTTTCTTACTACATGTTTTGTCATTAGGGAAAGTGGAGATCGTCCACATATATTTCTGTCAACAAAAGGACACGGGATGCTTGTTCCCGGTCTCTTCCGTTACCGTGGGGTGAGGTCATGAGAACGGACCTTTTAGGGTACCTACCTCCTCGGACCATCCGACGTCAGGTACCCCAGCGATTCTCAGCCTGTGCTGACTCGCTGAAGTGAAAGTGAAAAGTGAAAGTACGTGACCTCTTCCTTTACCGTTGGGTGAGGTCACAAGAACGGACCTCTTAGGGTCCCTACCCCCTCGGACCACCCGACGACAGATACCCCAACGTGTCTCAGCCTGTGCTGACTTCGCTGAATCGTCGTCGTCGTCGTCGCTTGTTCCCGATGTCGACACGTGAACAAGGGAAATCATTACTGTCCATCTAAGGTTCATCTTCTCCGACGTCAATTATTTGTTTCCTGAACTGGTTGTTTACTCTTCTTTGAAGGACTACATGTTTACGAGACGTCTCTTCTTTGTTGTGCTTCTAGTTAGTGAGAATTTATAAAACAGAATTTAATTACTTTCACACCAAAGGCACCAAAGTTCCAATGTGACTTAGACAAGAATTGTAAACTGAATTTGAAGAAGTCTCGTTACATTTTGTTGCACACTAAGTTCAAGTAAGGTTATTTGTTTAATAAAGTATAATGTGTCGAAATCCTTGTTGTCTTGCATTATCATCAATCCAGACTCACTGTCTGGGTACTCTCAAGTGATGTGATAAGATATAAGAGGTGATGATCAAAAATTTCAAAGTTTTACTCTTTCAAAATTCTTATATATGTAAGTACCATGTGTCAAAAAGTGACATGTGACCGAAGGGTTTACAATTGACGAAACCTATAGTATATGTGATTAGTCTATGAGATTACCTTATATAATTAAAAATATGATTGTAAATTGAAACATTGTTATTTTCTTAATGTTCTTTTGAGACCACATTGAAGAGTCAAATTAAGAAAAAGATATATATTGTAATTATCACTTCAGGGTATGTTATTATCAGTTTCCAGGGTCTAGAATGACATTTATACAGTCTGTTTTTTTATTTACACCACGGGTATTCTTTGAATTCATATTAAACAAAGAGTCGAAGGAGATAAACAATTTTAGTAGCATTCCGGTTCTTCACTAATAAGTAGATTGTTTAATAATATGATAAGCATAAAACTAAATAGGTAGGGTGGAATAAAAATTGGAAATAAAGTTCCAAAGTAGATTGACGTAAAAGTTACAGAGGAGACTAGGAAACAAAAATTAGGGAGGACTACAGATTATTTGTTGGTGGAGTATGTAATGAAATCTTTCTAGATACTTAGAGTTGTACCGAGACGGAATGAATTGACTTCGAACTTAGTCAGTGGTTTTTTAGATCCTCGGAACCAAAAGGTACAGTTACACAATCGTTGTTTAGTGGAGATGTAATCAACGACGAATGGAAAGGGATATGAATTTTAAGACACCAAGAACTAGTATGCACTTTTGAGATTCAATTACAACCCATGATGAGTTCAGTCACCAAATTTTCACAAAGGTATCTCTTTCTGGACCCCAATAAAAGGTCGAACGAACCCCGACCACGTACCCCTACTGGGTCTCTCTATAACACCCCTCCCTCCACCCTCCCCCCAAGTACAAACCCTTGTGTACATTCTTAATTTCTAAAATTTTAAATTTTTTTTTTTTTTTAAAGTCTAGAATTTTTTATACAGGTGGATCGGTTCTTATAGGTTAAAACATAGTTTATGGATTTAAAAGCGAAAAGAAAGGTTTATGAGGAATTTTGGGTTGTCTTTCGGTTCGGTAAAGTCCTAAGGATTTAATTGGTTTTGTCATGACCGTGATTTATGTGTAACTATATTTGGGAATTAAAGAGTAAGTTTTTATTTCGATTTCTTGTTTCTATATTTTGATGTTCGAATATCTGATTGTATAGTTTCACAAGAATACAGAGACGATCTTATAAAATCTTATTTTAAATCTTTATTACAATGATTTATACGAATTAGACCGGTTCACTTTAAAGGATACATCGGGGATTGTAGTGGGAAGAAAAAGAGATATGACATGATCAGCAATAAGGATCAGATTAAAAAGGTTCATATACTAACGTTTAATGGTTTAATGGGAGTAAAATAGGGTAAGGAAGTCTAATTCCACAATAAGATCCGTACGGACGACGACGACGATTCAGTGAAGTCAGCACAGGCTGAGACACGTTGGGGTATCTACCGTCGGGTGGTCCGAGGAGGCAGGGACCCTAAGAGGTCCGTTCTTGTGACCTTACCCAACGATCCGTACGGATCAGTAGTTAATAGTAAGAAAGATTCTAAATATTTGGTTTTGAATACGACCTCGAAGGCTTCGAGTACCTGTTACGTAGTGTATTCGGACACCATCCTAAACCCTTTAAGGTCTGTCGATACATTTAATTGTTTTTGTGTTATAGTATCCAAGTATAATAGGTTTTTTCTACAGAAGTGAAATTTCAAATAGTTCCTGTCGTGTTTACTTCCAACTTACTGTACAGTCCTAGTGATGTTACTGGAGGAGGGTGTTTGCAGAGACTAGTAGAGGTAAGGTGTCAGTGACCGTAAAGATAGTTCTGGTCATTCATAAGTTCATTTAGATTGGGTTAGTTTTTTATAATTTTATGTAGTGGAGGGTTAAAGTTTCCATTTTAGGGTGGACTGAGGGTTTGGTAGATGGAGAGTTTAGAAACGACTTTATATTTAAGTGTAGATAATATATCAAGATGAGTAAGTTATAATAAATTTTCTAAAATTTAAAGTTTCGATCCGTCTAAAGACTTTTATTTTCTAGTTTACAACTAGGTCGTTGTGTAATAGAATTGGATGATATTAGTCTTAATGTTAAAAACGGAAATTGTTAAGTTAAGTTAAAGTCGTAAGTACCGGAAACAATTCATTTCCATCGGAAATTTATAGTGACATATTACACTCCGTGACAATTTTTAACAAGGGGTTAAGTGTCTTTCCAGTAAGTTTCTTGAATTCGGTGTTTCAGGGAATTAAAAGAGACGAAGTTCCTTTACTGTGATTATAACAAGATTCTATGCGTTTTATGTTTTTGGTCACCCGTTTTTGTCACAACTGGCTTCAAGACTTGATGGTTAATTTTACTAAAAGATTTCCAGATGTATGTTTGTATATGTATATGTGTTTGTATATGTATATGTGTTTTGTGATGTATATTCGATTTTAGGTCAAAAGAATTTCATATGGGATCTTTATACTGAACAATTTGTTTTATAGTACAAAATTTTACAGGAAATTTTCGTATATTACACTAGTACAATGTACTAGTTTGTTTATTAGAGTGAAATAGACCACAGACACATAATTATAAAGTACAACCCAAAAGTCGTACTGTGCAGTTTTATACGTAGAACATATAAATTCTACATTTTCACTAAAATTCTAGTGATTATATCATAGGAAAGTACACAAAAAAATTACTGAGAATACGACTGTGAAGTAATTTTGAATAGAGGTTCTAACAATAGTCTATATTAGTCTACAGTTAGTCACTTTCGGACTACACTGTCTGATGTGAGAAACGAAGAAAATTTTACATTCGGAGTCGTCCTTATCTCCTTTTTAGATCTAAAATAACGTTTTTTATATATAGGTGTTTTGTTAGATAGTCTCTTTTTACATCTCTCCACTTAAATTCCTTAGTAAAGACAATGGATCGTGTCTTTGATTTAAAAGAGTGATGAATGAAGATGGAAAGATTTAGACACGTACTGATTTAGTGTTATATCTGAGAAATTCTCTTTCTATAATGACGTATGGTTATATGTTTCCCACAACATACATGTTGTATGTATATGTCTATGTCAGTTCAAAATCCTCTTTTCCTTAGGCTGTTCATGCTTTATTATTTTACGGATAGGAAGTTTTCACATGTATGGGACTAATTATGATGTTACGTCCTTTCCTTTGTCTAGACATTCTTTATGACCCAGTGGATTCAGTGAAGAAAAGGGGTGGGGTGGGGTGTACGGGACGTTAGCGGTGAGATTAGAAATAAAGGTGGTTTTGAAATGTCAGGTCTTTTGGTTGACCTATCTCATACGTTTCGTGATTATAAGTTAGTACCTTTGTCCTATATTAAAGATGTACATAGAGAAAGAAGGACGGGGTGAGGTCGTCGGAGGGAGTGGTGGGGGTATTGATTTCGTAACTTCTTTGTTTAAATTGACTCTTCGTTTCCCAAAGATTAACGTACAATTGTATTTGATACGACTAACTCTGACTCTCCCGGTCTACGGAAAAATTCCTACGATCAAAATATGACTTTACAAACTTCGGTAGTTCGTAAGTCTGGACATTAAGTCTTTGAACTTATGTAAAGATAATTAGTTGTTTTTTATATTTAAGTTTATATTTTTCATTACTAATTTTAGACAATTAGAAAGTATATGGGGAATAATTTGACCATTCTCCATTCCACTCTATCTCGTCTTGCATTCTGAATATAATTACTTGAGTACTTTTTCGGAGATCTTAGAACATTCGCGTGGACGGTTTATTTCATGACTCACTTCATTCAGTCTACCTCTTTCTGTTTATAGTATAAACCATAGATTTTTTATCATATTTACTCAAATAAATGTTTCATCTTTGTCTCAGTGACTACATCTTTTGTTTTGAATACCAATGGTTCTCCCTTTCCCCTTCCTTCCCTAATTTGGCCCTCTAACCTCGACTGTATATGTGTGATGATATATATTTTGTCTATTGTTCCTGGATGGCATACCGTGTCCCTTGAGATGAGTTATGGGACATTACTGGAGATACCTTTTTCTTAGATTTTTTCTTACCTATATATACACACATATTGACTAAGTAGAACGATATGTGAACTTTGATTGTGTTGTAAAAGTCAGCTGATATAAGGTTATTTCTAAAGAAAATTCAATACTTTTACGTATGAAGAACTGGTTTTCTGTATTAAAGAGACGGTTGTTTGGACTTAAATTTTTTACGTATAGGTTCATATTTGTTATAAGCCTTTCGTTTTTCGTTGTTACTAACGGTTACGTAGGGTGTCGTACCGGGGTTTTCGTCAATTCTTCGGGTTCTTGAATGAGTTTCTGAGGAACTGTCCTAAAATCGAGAAGAGTTTTCATCGACTTATCATACTTCCCTTCTTTTTTCAGTTCCGAAATCATTGACCCCTTCTTTATAACTTTTTACTCTGGTTGTCTTTGATTTAATTAAAAATGACGAAGATCACTCTCACTTGTTTCGAGCGTCTCTCTCGAATAGAAGGTACGGGGGTGAAAGGGACAGTTAAACGGATAGGTGTCTCAACCCTTTAGTACAGGACAAAATTGAGAGAGTAACCACTCGTTGTCCGTCCTCGGAGTTGACAATCTGTGAACAGACCGTGTGTCTGTATTTCCTCGACCGCGCCGTCCTCGAGTTCGACGCTCTGAGTCGAATAAGGATACACCCACTCCTTTAGTCCCGTGAACCGGTGTCGAGGGGAGTCCCCGGTGACTTTGTCACCTTCGAAGACTCTGACACGGTATCTGTACCGGTAATACGATCTGGGTTCGAGGCCCAAAAGAAACAACAAGAATAGTCTTTTTTTGTTGTCCGTTCGTTTTACGGTAGTCATTTCCGTTGTGACTAAGGTCCGAGGTACAATAACCGTACAAAGGGAAAAGGGGTGCGGTTAGAGTGGTACCTTAGTATCTGCTAATCGCGCCCTTTCCCGAAATCTCTAGTGTGTTGCGATGACAAAGTCAAATGTTTACCTCTTTGACTCTGGATCCCCCCAAATGACTGCTGATCGGATTCCAAAAAGTGAATCACCGTCTGACGTATAGTCGTGTCCTCGAAAAAAAGGAGGAGAAATGATAAGAAACCGACCACGAACCTCTGGAAAAAGAGTCGGATCAAGGGGATAGGAGAGGAACGTATAGTGGACAGTCACATAAACAGAGGAGAGAGGTTGGTTACATGAAAGTAAAAGTCTATTTGACGGAGTGAGAATCGAGGATAATAGGGAACTGGTAAAAACGGATTTGTCCTTCTGGAGAGAATTAGAGTTGGTCCATGACACTTCAGTTCCGTTCGTTATGACTGACCCATAATGTCGAAGACCGGTTGAAGGGACCACCGAGTCGTCATTTCTTAGGTGGACGTTACGTCCTCTATGTCCAAGGTAGAGACCCAGCCTTTCTAGAGAACCTCTTCCTTTATCGTTGGGTGAGGTCATAAGAACGGACCCTTTAAGGTACCTGTGTCCTCGGACCGTCCGATGTCAGGTACTCCAGTGTTTTCTCACTCTGTTCTAAATTACTGATTTGTTGTTGTTTAATGTCGAAGATTATTCTCGTCTCTTTTTTCTTAGGTCCTCAATTTTCAGTCGTTATCCGTCCGTGTACACTGAGACGTTTGTTCCATAAATCCCTGATCTGGTCTCTCAGTTGGTTTTCACGAATCGGTCTCCGGTCATGTATCGGCCCTGATCCTTCTCTTTGAACACCTCGTATTAATACAAGTCCGATGTAGTAATCACCTTGTTCCTATACTTAAACAAGTTCTCCTGTTTCAAATATTTCTATTATTTACTTTGATCATTCTTACTAATATATATTAGAATGGGAGATCCAGTGTAAAGGATCGGAAAAAGGTTTTCAAGGGAACTTTTACATACAATCTAAGTAACCACTTTCCTTCGTCTCTACCGACTCGACTCTGAGACGGATGAAATATTCAACCCTGATTAATAGATATTTTTATTACATTTCCTCAGTATATTGATTAACTTGTGACTTGTCCTCACCTTCCTTCCCTCATCCATTCTACTCCCACTGTCCGTTTTTCGGATATGTCATATGTTAAGAAGTCGTTTTTACTACTGTGTGTCATAGTCCGTTTAAAAGTTGACGTTACCTATTTAGTATAAAGGTGAAACTCTTTCTAACCCCGATAAATCTAGTGAGATTTTACTCTTTTTGTAAAGTAAGAATCAGTTTCACGAATCTTTTTATCTTTGTATCGTTCGAATGACTTGTCATTGAAATCTAGATCGGCAGTTGATTTTACTAAGAAAGTTGTAGAAATTGCGGGATTGTTTCCTTTGGTTTCCACAATAAAAAGGAGATATTAAAGTATAATATACAAAATGGTTTATTGTAAGAACTCCAATGAAATATGGAGTTCTAAACCCAACCGTTTGAGAAGATTTTAATGAATAACGATGTCCATATATTTACCACTGGAGTGTGTGAAAAGATGACAACAATGTTATTGTTCAGATTCGTCACGTAATATTAACCCTTATTGGGGAATTACTTGAGTAGAAATATGTTGATAACAGTAGTAATATATAATTACTGACGTAAAATATATTCATCCCGAGTTTCACAAAAGTTTACTTAAGTGCATATTATCTACACTTTCCCTTTTATATTTAACCTGTTACCCTTCCCATTCTCAAATACTTCACAATGTAGTAATTAAGAGTCAGACTCTAGGGATCTGGTCTTTTCCATAGGTTGTCTTTTTCTTAGGTAATATTATTCCGACATCTTTTGATTTTGGATTGAAACCCGATCGTGGGATAACACACACGAGTTAGTGAGTAGCCCAGACTGAGAAACGTTCGGGTACCTGAAATCGGGAGGTCCGAGGTACCCTAAAATGTCCGTTCTTGTGGTTCTACCCAACGGTAAAGGAGGAAGTTCCCCATAAGGTCTGGGTCCCTAGCTTGGACCCAGAGGTCGTAGAGGACGTGACCTACTAAGTAACGGCGACGTGGTCGACCCTTCGGGCTCGTAGGATAATTAAGTCACATTATTGTTCTGACCACTAATTTACCACTAGGTTCGGCTGCCAACTATCGAAGCCAGAGAAATAAAAATTTTCCTCCCTTTCCCTTATTAATAAATTATACATCCAGTCACTCGTTTTAGAAAGTTTTGAATCCTGGGTTATCGTATAAGTTTCTTGAGAATCTATCGTCTTTAAAATCTGACCCATAAAAGAGTCATAAGGTATCCTCGGTTGTACATGACTTGCACACACACGTACCCACGGACGTACGAGTCAACGGTTTAGTACAGGTCGAGAAACGTTGGGATACCTGACATCGGTTGTCCTAAGAGACAGGTACCCTAAAGAGTCCGTTCTTATGACCTCACCCAACGGTAAAGGAGGAGGTCTCCTAGGAGGACTGGATCCCTAGCTTGGGTGTAGAGGATACAGAGGACGTGACCGTCTGTCTAAGAAATGGTGACTCGGAGACCCTTATATAACACACAGTTCATGACTCGTTTCGTGTAATGTACTTAATCGAGGAAATGAGAAGTGTTTTGAGACATTCCGTCCGATTCTGACTGGGTAAAAACTCTACTCTTTTGACTCCGGTTTGCTTCCCTTTATTGGACAGGTCCCAAGGTCTCGACTATTCTAATAGACTTTAGACGTAGGTTTCGGAACACAAAAATTGGTTATATAAATGGGAGTTAGATAAATTTTTTGTTTTGTATGTGAATAAACTAAGAGATTTATGTAAGGTTGAAAAATTGACTAAAAAGTACTTTATACAGAATATCAAACTATACTTTATATTTTGTAGTTTATATTTCCAAAACTTTACAGTATTATGAAATTTAAGAATCGTCGTTTTAACCAATACGGTTAAATTATTAAATAAGTAATTGGTTAAGACAATTACTTAATCATCCTGGTATAAAAATTCCTCTTTACGGATTGGATAAAATTGTTCTGATTATGAAATTTTATAAAATAAGAGATAACTACAAAACCTCACAGACGCCGTAAGGTTGTGTACTTTATGATACAGAATATTTCCGTGAATTTTTTTTTTTTAGTAAAACGACTAACATGAATTTATACCTTGATGTCATGTGTATTTAGGTAGTAGACCTCTTTTCGACTGAACTATATTGACACGGAAAGATTCGAAAACTCCTTTTGTGACTGATGATGGCGAAGTCATAAATGGAATGTACATGTACATGATGCCTTCTTGAATTCAGTTACTACGTTCTTGGGGTTTCTGACTTAAGTTCACAAGAGGATTTTTTAGAACGATTTTTTTATGAGTCTTTGTATTTCATTATATACCAGTGAAGGTCAAATCTTCATATTCCGTGTCTCATTTCGTCTCTTAGATTTTGAAAGGTCTATTATTTCGGTTCAATTTATAAGTTTGGTCTGATAAGATTGTCGTACTTCGTCCCTGGTTTAAGAGGTCTGTTGAAGATAAGAATAACGACAACTCAATTAATCGGACTATTGATAATAATGTTAAATATGAAAACTTTACCGAAAAAAATCTAATATGGTATTTTTCGTATGGTGATTAATACGGTATATATTTACAATATTCCTATATGTTATATAACTATCCACGTTGTTATCGGTTAAATGTCTCATGTTTCGGTGTGACGGTTTTATCATACTAAGAGTTCAATCGATTAATAAAATCTGTGTTTAATTTTTTGGAAGTATTTACATACACGCATATCCTGTTTACGACTGTAAGTCTACTATGGTTTCTATAGTTAGAACTATAACAAAATATGATACGATTATATAATCAACTCTCTCTGTGCGAAACTATATTTTGACGGTTAATTCTGTCATATAATTTGAATGTGAGGTTTCTTTATTCCGATAATATACGAACTTACGTATACATTAATTTAAAAAAGAAATTTATTTTCAAGATTAGTCTAGTGTAAGAAACACTATTATTAGAGAACAACATTTGTCGTATCGTGGGAGACCACGTAGACAAAATTCTACATATTTTAAAGGTGGTTTTTTCCTATCTTAAGTTCATTTTTACTTGGAATTTTTAGTTATCTAACTATAAGAGGAAATAAAGTCATGTATAAAAATTTGTAATTACGAATTTTTGTTAAAAGTGAATTTTTCTTGTGATTTTAGAAATATCATTGTTAGTTTCATCCAGTCCTTTTACAAAAGTGAACTATTATAAATTTCATTGGTTGTTTTGTTGTGGTCAAGAGTTGTGAATTATAAATTTAATTTTATTACGACGGGTTTTTTGTAAGTTCATACCCTGTCGTTTTCAATTGAGCAATGGATTAAAGTACAAGGGATTAAAGTGAAATAAGTTTAGACGGAACCGAAAAACGAAGTCTATTTAACTGACGTATTTCACGAGGACTCATGAAAAAGACCTAAGTTTACCTTAAATAGTGACAAATTTCTTAGACTTCACAAAAGACTTTCCTGGACGTCGAATGTGTCGAGTTTTTGTCTTACTATAAGTTTTTTTTTCAATACAATTAATTTAATCCTTAGAATTAAACTTATCAAGTTTTGGAAATGAAATTTTTCTTTTTGTTGAGAAGGATCCTTTTATTAATTGAGGTTTTCATATAAAATGATTCTTGTTTTCGTTTCCTACGGTGGACGAAATCTGTCGAGGAAACACTTGGTGACCTTCAGGGTTGTGTTACGTGATCTTTACTTTCACTGTGGACAAATTTTGTCGGTAGACAGGGAGTGTTTCGATCTAAATCAATTTAGGTAAATTAGAATCTAAAGGTTTTATACCCTTGTGATACGTGGACACTTGTCTCTCTTTAAATTTTAGACAAAAGGTTGTCGGTGACCCTGAGATATGGTTTCTCAATTTCTGTTTATAAAGGTCATCCCTTTCATTCAACAAATAAAAATTTTCATTGATCTATATCTCCTAAAAATCGGATTACGAGTCGTATTTTTGTTTCTTTCGTTCGTTTTTTTTTTTTTTTTGGTCGTCTAAGAAGTATTACATTTCCAAATACAGAAACTTCTGAAACATTAAACTTTTCAAAGAAACAAACCATAAGAGTAAAGAACATTGTATGAGTGATCTCTATGTTTTTTTTGGGTTTCATTGTAAGAATGATGTATCAAGTCTTTTCAAAAAAATTTTGAGAAGGATGTATAGACTATCAGATAGAAGAGAAAATTTATGTGTGTGTATATATGTGTATGAATGATTTTTGAGACTCTACATTTTAGTTTAAGGTGTGTGACTAAAGAAGTCAACTGTCAAATCTCTCATATATGTTGTAGTTGGAAGACTTCTTGTTACTTTGTACAATAGTTTAACATTGTACATAGCAAATTTATTTTCTAATTTAGAAACTAAGTTTTAAGTACAAAATTAAGGATTAAAAATTATCGTTATGGAAAAATGGTAATTTACGAAGATATTTTTTATAACGAATCCTAATTGTATGTAATTTAAGTATTTGACATTCAAAAAACGTATAGGATTTGAATGATTGATATTTGGAAAACTCATGTTCTCATAAACTTATGACCTCCTTATTATATGATAAAAAAATTAATCGTATTAGTAGGGTATATTACTTTTGTCATACCTTACTACGTAAACTCTTCACGTAAAATCAAATGACAATATGTAAATTTACATCATGTCTTTATACGGATATGGTAAATTACGTTATCCGTGTTATTGTATTTTTCCGACTCTGTCTGTAATACTGTGTGCTACCTAGTGTTTATAAGTCGATAAGTTTTATTCAATGTTCATTGAGGATAAATTATTAAAATCAAAATTTCAAACCGGTGAAGTCAAAAAAAAAAATCAGAATATGTTTGTGTTCTCTTATGGTTGTGTATTATATGAGAGAGGATCCTTTTTATAGTGTCCTTTTTTTTTTATGTTCACAATGGTTCATAAATAGCCATACAATTTAAATTTTTAAATAGGAAACAATCATAAAGATCGATAATAAATGAACTAGGTATACTTATTACAACTATGTGGACTCAGGTTCCGTAGAGATCGTCGTTGAAAATATAGTGTATACACGAAAATTATTGCCTATTCATTATCTTAAGTTTAATTGAAGACTAGAGTTTTGTGGAACACTTACTTTTAGATTGAATCTCTTTTTGACTCTATCCACATTACACACTTTACGGAGTTTTTTCAAGAACCTGTGACGGTTATTTTTGTAATTCGATATTTTAATATCGTATATTAGATGAGTTGACTTTTACATAATTTACCGTATTTCAGACTTTGACAGAGTTCTGTCATTTTGAGGATAATTGAAGTTTCAAATATTCCTGGCTCCTTGAAGTGGTAGGTTTTCACAAGTCCGTAAACTGTGAGTGGACTTGTCTTTTTCTTATGTCCAATCATAATCTCTAAACGTACTTTGGATCCAACCCCTCCCCCGTTGTTTATATTTCTTTAAACTCACGAGACTCTCTCAGAAGCAAGTCTTGGTTGTAGTAGAAGTAAATTTTATGGTTGGTGTTTCTTTAATTAAAATTTTTTCTTTTCAAAAATTTGAGATTGAGAATAAAATGTTTCATAATCGGAATTTAACGTAATGTTAATGGGTTGGACGAGTGACTGTTAAAGTTCTTATTAATTATGACAGTGTAATAGGTACCAGACAAGACAACCCGTTTAGTTATATACCAAACGCCAATCTTTTTTTTCTGATTCATTCATAAATTTTAAAAGTTAAACCTTTGAAGTTATACACGTTTATTTTGTCATGTAATGTAAACGAAATCGTGTGTGATAGTTTGAGAAATGAGTACTAGATAATTAATTTGTAACGCGACTTTTAACTTGTTTAAATGTCCTAGAGATTTTGACCCAATGGACATAGATTCTCGGATATTGAACTCCTGACTGTTTATAAGTTTATATGTCTCTTTTTATCTTAAAACTTCCTTTCTGGATTTTTCCTTTTTCAAGAGAGAAGTCGTCCGAATTCAGTGACAGATTTCTTTTGGTTTTTGATTATAATTTTTCTGACAATTCATGTGTGTACGGCTCTAGAATTGTTGGTGTTTCTTTCACTTTATATGTGTGCAAAGTTCAACTCATCGAAGTATGTAAGAAATACTTGTTGAACTGAAGTTAAAGTTGAGAGTTTCCTTTTGCTTGTCTCTTCTACTTCTTTTTTTTTTGAGAAATCTTCATGGTATTGACAGTGTTTATTGTGACATTTGTCAAGAGTGTTTCGAAGGAAGACAGGAAAGGGACAAACATTGTGTGTTTCAGAGTATTGGTGTTACTTTTAACAATTGTGAGGTGACACCCCTTCCTCCAAGTAGTCTCACTTTACCTTGGAGTGATCATGGGGAGGGTAGAGGTGTGCTTCCTATTTCGTGACAGTTATTGATGATTGGTTCATAGTGTCTACGGGACGTAGGCCAAATTTAGAGTGTGAGTGTGTGTTTGTGTGGTTTTCTCTTTCTCTCTCCTCTCTCTGAAATTTTTTTTTTTTTTTTTCTAGAAGAAGGGTCACGTCGTTTCTTGGGTCGGTTCTTCGGGGACCAAGGTCACACACACGTTCCCCACACCCCCATTTTCTTTCCCCCCCTCCCTTCTCACGACTTTCCTATAATTCTGACAAAACGTCGTGTTTCTTTTGTGTCAAAATTTTCTTTTTTCTTTTGGTACGTCGACTACTCCTACCATTTTCTCGTCGAGTAAATTCGTGTTCCGTTTCTCCCCGTTTTTACTTCCCTTATCCGCCACTCTTTTCAAGTGGCAACATATTCCTATTTTTGTTGTTTTGGGCATTGTTCCGGGGTGTTCACTTGTTGTTGTTGTTTTGTGGTGGAGAACCCAGGGGGGAACGTGTGACAACAGATAAAGCCAAACCTTTCTTCGTCCTTGGTTCGTCGAAACTTTTTGTTCTTTTAATTTCTTTCTTTCCCTTTTTTCTTGGGAAGAGAGAAGTGGACCGGGAGGAGGAGTCGGGGTCTGGATCCCCTCTCGAGGTGGCAGGCGTCGCGTCTTGACACCGAGGGAGAGGGCGAGGCGAGCGTCGGGGGGCTCGAGGGCGAGGTAGGGACTTCGCGCCGGCGCCTCCCGGTCCCGGCCGCCCGCCCGCCGCGCCGCGGGTGTGGGGGCTGGGTCGGCGCCGCGCGTGCCAGGTAACATTTGTTCGGGCCCCCTGGCTCGGGGAGCCGTCGCCGCGGCGTCGACGTCGGGGCCACAGTCTTCACTCTGGGGGCGTGTCGGTGTGAGCCGAGCGTGTGTGTGCCTGTGTGTGTGCGTGCCTGTGTTCGCAAGTGTGCGTAGGTGTGCGAGGGTGTGTGTACATCTCTGGCTTCTTATAAGTGGAACCGACACCTAATAACACCACAACAACCACCCACTACCTCTACCACCACCACCCCTCCTCCTTCTCCTCCTCCTCCTCCTCCTCCTCCTCTCCTCATCAACAACAACTACCCATTGTCAGCGGTCCTGATGCCACTGATACCGCGAACTAAGTGTTCCGTTGCCAACGATATTGAGTGTTTTCTCTCTCTCTCCCTCTTCTCTCTCCCTCGCTCTCCCTCTCCCTCTGTGAGCGTGCCCCTCCCCACCCCCTCCCTTCTCTCCTCCTCCGCCCGGCCGATCGTCGGCCTTCCCCGCCCGAGTCAAGGCACTGCCTGTTGGGGGCTTGGCTCAGTGGCCCCCCTCGCTCCCGTCGAAAGGGTCTTTCCTAAGGTTTCTCTACGCGGTCGAAACCGTCCCCGACTCTAATGGGGATCTAAGGGGAGCCTCCATGTGATGATGTGCGGGACCGCTCCGACCTCCTGCTTAAATCCCGGCACCGCGCTCCCTATGAAAGACACTCTGCTCTCGATGGTCAGCGTCGTCGGACGTAACACGGTTCTTCGGAGTTTCGCCCTCTGCCATTGCCGATTGGGTCGTCTCCCCGACAACTCCTGCTAAGGTCTGTGGAACACTCTGTTGGTCGATGTCGACCCCTTCTTAGGTGAAACTTCTCTCTGGGGCGGGGGGTACATTTGGAGTAAAGGCCCCGCCCCGCCCGCATCCGAGGGCCTACACGGCGGCGATCGATCGAGAAAAAAGGGGAGTGAAAAAGCAATCGGCGGGGAGGGCGGAGACTCCGCGGCCGACATAAGGGCCATCGCCAGCGGACGACTGAAGACCGTACGGCCCCGCCACCCCTTGCGCGAACTAACCTCCCAGGTGCGGCGGGAGCGCGAGCACGAAAGGCGTAAGGCCGGGCGAGGGCGGAGGGCTCCGGTGCTGAGCCTCCTCGCGCCCGCCGCCCGACACTCGCTCGACGGAGGCGGCGGTAAAATCTCGCCCGCTTGCGCCCCGCGCGCACCCGACGCGCGGCCGGAGGGCGGAAGGTCGGCGCCGCACCGCGCGTGGCCCTTCCAGGTTCGAGAAGGCCGGGAGTCCTCGCTTCTCCGCTCCAAAACTGAGGGAGGGATGGATGTCCCGCCTCTCATTCGAGATGATTCCTTGTTCTTTCGCTAGAGAGGCCTTGCGCTTTTGCGTACCGCCGGGGGGAGGCCCTTGCCGCCACCCTCCACCCCATTGGATGAGACAAGGATCTCGGGGCAATAGAAGTCGGGAGAATTGACGAGCAGGCAAAAACTTCGACTGGTTTGGTCCTAAACTTGAGTAGGGGAACAGAATGATGAACGGAGCAGGGCCAGCGGCCAAGGGATTGTTGGACGACAGGACTCCCAGAAGGAGGAAGGCCACAAAATCTCTATCTGCTTACCGAAGGGAACCACTACCTATAACAATCGTGTGTTGACAGAGCTTGGGGGTAACCATAGCTTAATCGGAGATTGCGGTGTCCCAAGTTTGTATAAAGGGGTTAAGGGTCGTCTGTTCTTAGGACGTCTTTATACGGGAGTCCGGGACGGTTATGTGGTTTGGTTGTGTCCGTCGATTCGACGAATAGGTCCTGTTATTGAACCTATAAGCTCGTAATCCTTCAGTCAAGAGAACTCCGAATTAAAAACGTGGACGTCTTATTCCCAAACCCCGGACGATTTTATTATCGATGGCAAAGGCTTCAAAATAAGACGGGGTCTGCAAATACGAATCACAAAATGTACGTAATAGAGTAAATTAGGAGCGTTGTGGTGATAGTCCATGTATTATGAGTAAAACCTCTTCCATGTCAGAATTGATTTTCACCAAATAAAATGTCAAAACGTGGTACCTCATAATCTATTTCTCATAAAATACTTAGTCGACTTGTTATCTAAGTTCTTTCATTACAACGGAAACCATTAGATTACTCAATGTCTCAAAGAATTTTACACAATGTTAGATTATCACTTGTCCTAACTTGTGTCACGATTTTGCCTTTCCAAGTACTGGGTGACACCATCATCCGGGAAGGTTAGACTCTGTCTACTGTGCCACTGGTTGTGGTCAATTTGAGAAGTATAAATCTTATTATCAAAGCTGCATGTGCATCCTTTATTTCATACGTAAGGTCGATATACTTTTGACCATCAGTAATACTTATAAGTAAAGTAATGTAAATGTCGACTTCAGAGATAAGGACATTACCACTCGCAACGACAAACGAGTGTGATGTGACGAGACTTATCGAAAAAATCAAGATAATATCATACGGGTAGGGAAGGGAGTGACAGTCGACAACGAAGAATGACGACAATTGTATTAAAGTAATAGGAGGGGTGGTAAAATTAAATGACTAATATTAGACGTCTGTTCTTTTGGTGTATTACTTCGAACACGTTTTGATAGAGTTCTCATGAAACTCCTGGAGACGAAATCCTTTTCATACACTGGAAACACACTCCTGAAACATTGTAGTCAAATTCGATGTATCTCAACAAAAAAAAAAAAAATTGGATGTAGTAAACCGGAAAAGGACTCAATATGTATTTATAACATTCACTCAAGAAAATTTCAATCCTATATCTTATAAAGAGGGACAAAATCTTATTAACTATCATAATCAAGATCAGTATTTTCTAAGTCAAGTCAAGTCACCGAGTCAACACAGGGTGAGAAACGCTGGGGTACTTAGCGTCGTGCGGTCCGGAGGGACAGGTAGTGGTTGAGGGCCTCAAGTGAGTTTGAGTGTAGACAGCTCATCCACGACGGTAGGTCATTAAAGTAGGAGACAGCAGGGGAAGAGGAGGACGGGGGTTAGGGAGGGTCGTAGTCTCAGAAAAGGTTACTCAGTTGAGAAGCGTACTCCACCGGTTTCCTTACCTCAAAGTCGAAGTCGTAGTAAGGAAGGTTACTTGTGGGTCCTGACTAGAGGAAATCTTACCTGACCAACCTAGAGGAACGTCAGGTTCCCTGAGAGTTCTCAGAAGAGGTTGTGGTGTCAAGTTTTCGTAGTTAAGAAGCCGGGAGTCGAAAGAAGTGGTAAGTTCAGAGTGTAGGTATGTACTGGTGACCTTTTTGGTATCGGAACTGATCTGCCTGGAATCCGCTGTTTCATTATAGAGACGAAAAGTTATACGATAGATCCAACCAGTATTGAAAAGAAGGTTCCTCATTCGCAGAAAATTAAAGTACCGACACTAGTGGTAGACGTCACTAAAACCTCGGTTTTTTTTATTTCAGACCGTGACAAAGGGGTAGATAAACGGTACTTCACCACCCTGGTCTACGGTACTAGAAGCAAAAGACTTACAACTCGAAATTCGGTTGAAAACGTGAGAGGAGAAAGGGAAAGTAGTTCTCCGAAAAATCAAGGAGAAGTGAAAGACGGTATTCCTACCACAGTAGACGTATAGACTCCAATGACTTTCAAGAGGTCCGTTAGAACTAAGGTCGAACACGAAGAAGGTCGGGTCGCAAAGAGTACTATATCAGACGTAGTTCAATTTATTCGTCCCACTGTTATATGTCGGAACTGTATGAGGAAAAGGATAAACCTTGGTCAGACATTGTACTTAAAAAGTCACAATGGTGGTCTGTTGGTTAAGTTCGATATCTAAACCTTTGTACGACCCAATATTTACGTACGAAACAATACATTATCAATACTATCCAGTCTTTAGGGAAACGGATATAAGTAAAGAGGTAACACCAGTAAATATTCGAATATATCGATGTAGAAATGTATACAATGTGTATATAAATTTTTTATTAAACAATATGGTGTCTTTTATGGGTCGGTACACAGGGTTGTAAATAGTGGACATTGTCCCAATATGTGTGACCTAACTTTTTCATGGATTTGTTTTTTATGAAATGTAAGAAACTGTTTGACTTATTTGACGGTTATGTCATCAATAAACAACTCATAGTTTTTACCCGATCTATACCGAGGACAGACATTTTACACGTTTAAGTTATAGACACTTAAATTTTATGACACAGGAAACTAGAACCTAACAAAAACGACAGTCGAACCTCACTTACCGTCTCTGTAGCTAATTGTGTAAACATAGACTTAGTGAACTTTTTATCCTTTGGGACTAATACACACCTAATAATTTTTCGTAGTGATACTTGTTTCGATCACCTCCACTACCTTAAGGTCGACTCGATAAAGTTTAGGACTTTCTACTACGACACTTTCACGACGTGAGTTATACGGTCGTTTAAACCTTTTGTCGTCACCGGTGTCCTGACCTTTTTCAGGCAAAAGTAAGGTTAGGGTTTCTTTTCGTTACAGTTTCTTACAAGTCTGATGACGTGTTAACGTAAGTAGAGTGTGCGATCATTTCATTACGAGTTTTAAGAGGTTCGGTCCACAGTCGTTATGTACTTGACACTTGAAGGTCTACAAGTTCGACCAAAATCTTTTCCGTCTTTTTGGTCTTTAGTTTAACGGTTATAGACGACCTAGTAGCTTTTTCGTACTCTCAAGGTCTTTTTGTAGATGAAGACGAAATAACTGATACGGTTTCGGAAAGTGACACACCTAGTGTTATTTGACCTTTTAAGACTTTCTCTACCCTTTAGGTCTGGTGGACTGGACGGAGAACTCTTTGGATATACGTCCAGTCCTTCGTTGTCAATCTTGACCTGTACCTTGCTGTCTGACCAAGGTTTATCCTCTTCCTCATGCAGTTCCGACATATAACAGTGGGACGAAAAAATTGAACTACGTCTCATATAGTACTCTTTACGAACCGACCTTCTTCGTGTTCTACCTTAGTTCTAACGGCCCTCTTGATAGTTATTGGAGTCTATACGTCTACTGTGGTGGGAATACCGTCTTTCACTTCTCCTTGATTTTTAAGAGAACTACTTTCATTTTCAACCGAATTTCGAGTTGTAAGTCTTTTGAATTCTAGTACCGTAGGTCAGGGTAGTGAAGTACCCTTTAACTTCCTGTGAATGAGAAACCTTCCTGTCAATACTGCTTGGATCTGTCGTATAAGTTTTCGTCTCTCGTGAAACGGTTGTTTCCAGGCAGATCAGTTCCGATACCAAAAAGGTCACCAGTACATACCTACACTCTGAACCTACCACTTCTTTCGACTCACGACTTCTTAACTACGGAAACTTGACACCACAACCTCTTCTGAGAACTCTCAGGGAACCTGACGTTCCTCAAGGTTGGTCAGGTAGGATTTCCTCTAGTCAGGACCTAGTCAAGTAACCTTCCTGACTACGACTTCGACTTTGAGGTTATGAAACCGGTGGAGTACGCTTCTCGACTGAGTAACCTTTTCTGAGACCACGACCCTCCTAACCTCCGTCCTTTTCTTCCTCTACTGTCTCCAACTCTACCGACCTACCATAGTGGCTGAGTTACTTGAACTCAAACCCATTTGAGGTCCTAAACCACTACCTGTCCCTCCGGACCGTACGACGTCAAGTACCCGAGAGTCTCAGTCTGTACTGGATCGCTGACTTGACTTAATTATATGAAATATTTAATGAAATCATGTAAGAGTTCCCATTTAAAGGAGAAGTTATAATAGATAATCCAATAAAGGATGATAACTATAGATGACGGATCAATTCTTAATTATTCAATGAAGTTGTAATTACGAATATTTTCCTTTTTGATGTATGTTTCCTGTTTTATGACAATTATACTATCTAAATGAGGTTTTTTATCATATATACTCTCAAAATTTTCAATTACCTAACCAGACACTGTCGAACGGTCACTTAAACACCACTTAGGAAAATATTTCGTCTTTAGTATGGACAAATTTTACAAAGTGAAATAATATTATAGACTAAAAGAAGTTAACTCTCTGTGAATATCAGAATCAAGAGAATCCGTTGATTCCCTTTACTTACCAAGGTAAAATTGGTCAATAAATAACTCATAAATACTATGCGTATACCTGAAGGGACCACCGAGTCCTGGATTTCACAGACGGATGTTACGTTCTCTGGACCCAAGTTAGGGACCCAGTCCTTCTAGGGGACCTCTTCCTTTACGATTGGGTGCGTTCATAAGAACGGACCTTTTAGGGTACCTGTCTCCTCGGACCATCCGATATCAGGTACGCCAGGGTTTCTCAGTCTGAGTTGAAGTGAAAGTGATCTAGAGTCCAAGACACCTATACGTTATTATTAGTTATTACTATAGTCCACTATCTCCGGTTTTGATCTCATTTATCTCATTAAGTTTTGATATATTAAACAGTAAAAAGAGACCTCGTGAGGATTGAGATGGGTACGAGTCGGTTTCATATAAAACTAAAACTTTTATGACGTAAAAAAAAAGACTATCTAAACAGCAAGATTGATAAAAATCCATCATCTTTGGTTGACAATTGAGTCGGCAGGACTCTATACAGACAAGAATATATATTAGACCTTAATTTAAAAGTCGGTTCATCTCTTGGACGGACGGTTATGTTATCTACATTTCTGTACCCAAGTCAGGGACCCAATCCTTCTAGGGGACATCCTCCCGTACCGTTGGGTGAGGTCATAATAACGGACCTCTTAGGGTACCTGTCTCCTAGGACCGACCAATGTCAAACATTCCAACGTTTCTCAGTCTATTCTGACTTCGTCGAATCGCACGCGTACACACATGTGTGTGAGTGTGTGTTTGTGTGTGTGTGGGGTAAGTGAACATTTTTTTTTAATGGACTCGTTGTCTTGTATTATCTTAAAGTATTCAACTAAAAGAAAAAGTTCTAGTTTCATACAAAACTATATGTGTACATCGAAAAAAGTGAAATTAATTACGTCTTAGAATATATCATAAACGTCGTAATTTTTGTTTTTAACCTTTGTTGGATTTATCGATAGTCATCCTTCTACCCTTTTGTTTAACACTATGTAAATACGTTACCTCAAGTCAGGTCAAGTCAGTGAGTCAGCACAGGGGTACTTAGCGTCGTGTGGTCCGGAGGGACAGGTAGTGGTTGAGGGTCTCAAATGAGTTTGAGTACAGGTAGTTCGACCACCACGGTAGGTCGGTAGAGTAAGAGGGGAAGAGGAGGACGGGGGTTAGGGAGGGTCGTAGTCTCAGAAAGGGTTACTCAGTTGAGAAGTGTACTCTACCGGTTACATAACCTCAAAGTCGAAGTCGTAGTCAAGAAGGTTACTTGTGGGTCCTGACTAGAGGAAATCCTACCTGACCAACCTAGAGGAACGTCAGGTTCCCTGAGAGTTCTCAGAAGAGGTTGTGGTGTCAAGTTTTCGTAGTTAAGAAGCCGGGAGTCGAGAGAAGTGGTAAGTTCAGAGTGTAGGTATCTACTGGTGACCTTTTTGGTATCGGAACTGATCTGTGTGGAACAACCGTTTCATTACAGAGACGAAAACTTATACGACAGATCCAAGCAGTATGAAAGGAAGGTTTCTCATTCACAGGAAATTAAAGTAGCGACGTTAGTGGTAGACGTCACTAAAACCTCGGGGGTTTTTTATTTCAGACTGTGACAAAGGGGTAGTTAAAGGGTACTTCACTACCCTGACCTACGGTACTAGAATCAAAAGACTTACAACTCGAAATTCGGTTGAAAAAGTGAGAGGAGAAAGTGAAAGTAGTTCTCCGAAAAATCAAGGAGGAGTGAAAGACGGTATTCCCACCATAGTAGACGTGTAGACTCCAATAACTATGAAGAGGACCGTTAGAACTAAGGTCGAACACGAAGAAGGTCGGGTCGCAAAGAGTAATACATCAGACGTATCTTCAAGTTATTCGTCCCACTGTTATATGTCGGAACTGCATGAGGAAGAAGATAAACCTCGGTCAGACAACAAAGTACAGGTCAAGATTGACAACGAAGGACTGGACGTATATCTAAAGAGTTCTCCGTCCAGTCCACCAGACCATAAAGGTAGAGAAAGTCTTAAAAGGTGTCAAATAACACTAGGTGTTCCACTTTCCGAAACCGTATCAGTTATTTCGTCTTTATCTACAAAAAAAGACATTGAAAGAACGAAAAAGTTAGTAGGTCGTTACCTTATGATGACCCGTTAATTTTCCTTGACTACTATGTGCACCCACGTAGAGTTTTTGTACAAATCGTTTTCTTCGGCCCATGTTTCCCATATAAGACGTACTTTGGTAAATCCATTTCAGGTTTTTGTCCCATTTAATCTATAAATCACAGAGGGATACTACGACCCTTTTCCTCTGTGATGACCTTTCCTCAAAGTCCCTTGAGAACACACTACCTTTACAAATCACGAAAGGTTGAACATCGGTGATCGATTTTTCATTTTAGATTAACATTTACTTTTACTTTATTTTGAATTTTAGTCAAGACAACAGTGTCATCGATATAAAATTCACGAGGAATCGGTGTATACCGATCACCGATGGTTTACCCTGTCATGTTTATGTCTGGTAAGGATAACGTCTACAAGATTATCTTTCACGACAAGATCCAGAATAAAATCCATCATTTCGTAAAATGTTAACAGTTTTGACATTATGTTACGTATAATATAGTATATACGTCTTACAGCTATTATGAACGAGGGTCTTTTGTGTCTTTATAAATAACGACATAATGTATGGATTAATTGGTGAAAAGGGAATTATAAAAATAAGTTGTCATGGATTTATTGTCGATCATTTTAATAGGAACTGTTTAAAAGTTTTGACAAACTCACATCGATTTATCATCTACTATAACCAAATGACGAGTTTCTTTACTCAATACGGTGAAATATTAGAAAGTATGTTGATCTTTGGTTTGCTTGACGAAAACTGCCGAATTTCAGTTCACATTCACTAATTTCTCCTAAAAAAACCTAAGGGATAACCTTAGTGTTATCGCATTTGTATCACCTCTAGTATATTGGAAGAAGACTCCTTCGTATCTTCATGAAGTCTCTAAAACCATGATTGAAATACTGGTTCATCTCTTTTACTACATTTGAGAGATCCATTGTTATTTCTGTGTCCCGGAAACCTCCATCTTCCTTTACAAACATTTGTCTAATTTTACGATCTTACTAGAGTTAAGATTTAAGATTAAAAGTACCTAAAAGTATTTATCGTGTGGTCCACTTAACTAAGTTTTACGATTTTTGTATACATATACATTATGAGAAGACTTTAATCCTTTATTAAAACCACATCATTTATGATTCAATTGTCCATAAAATGATCGTACATAATTCTTATAACACTGGGGGTTCATCTAAAAATATTCTGTGTCTTGAACTTGACTTAATCTCTAATTAAGAATATTGAATTAGTCGTTGATTACAGACATCATATACGCCTTTTCATAAAAACGAGTTAATAATAGTTTTTGGTAAATAGTCTTTACTAAAATAACTAAGTTTCAGAAATTGACGATTGCTGTAAGAATTCAACTGAGAGAGGACAATGAAGGGGGGTGGGGGGGGTGGGAAATGGGAAATTACATTACATCGACGACGACGACGGTTCAGTGAAGTCAGCCCAGGTTGAGACACGTTGGGGTATCTCCCGTCGGGTGGTCGGAGGGGTCAAGGACCCTAAGAGGTCCGTTCTTGTGACCTCACCCAACGGTAAAGGAAGAGGTTACGTACTTTCACTTTTCACTTTCACTTCAGCGAGTCAGCACAGGCTGAGAATCGTTGGGGTACCTGACGTCGGATGGTCCGAGGAGACAGGTACCCTAAAAGGTCTATTCTCATGACCTCACCCAACGGTAATGAAGACGCTTACATTACATATTATACCCCCTTTTTTGAGGGTTCAAAGACATCCCGGTAATAAGGATACAGTTCACGTGATTATCATAGAAGGGTGACCATATACAGTATGTAGAGTGGAGGAGTGAGGGTTATAGTGTTACGTAATATTTCGGATGGAAATTTAACAAAAACTTATGAATATGGTTGACAATTTTCTATACTGACCTGACAAAAAGTGAGTAAAAAATGGTTGAATGAAGTCGGTGATTATACTTTCTTTCTAGTGACGTAGTTTAATGTACTAAACAGAGAACTACGGAAAAACAAACTTTTCTCCCTTAAATACACACACCTTATAAAAGATTTTAAAAACAAAACGAATGATTATAAAAATAAAACTCCCTGTTCCTTATATTTTTTACGTATAACATCGCACTTTGTAAATTTTGTGAACGGAGGTTTATGACAAACTTTAAAATGACTGATGAAAGAAGTATTTTTCTCTAATTCCAGTAAAAATTCTGAAAGTATCTAGACCGAATTACACTTTCATGACTAATATCGAACCAAAACTTCAAGAAGTCAGGGTGTAGAATTTTATATGGTATATAATGTATTTAATTTATGTTTATTCTTAACTCAAATATCTATCGTATAACAATCCAAAAATCTGCGGATTGATTCATAAACAAGTAAAACTAAACGTCGAAAGAAAAGTATAAAGTTGAAAAAAAAAGTCTAGGGATTGTAAAAGTTTTTGAATGTCTTTATATATTTCAGGACTTGTATCACGAGTTACTTATTTTCCAGGATTTTATATCATCCTTTTGACTTAAATTGTTTTAAACTGAAACAAGAAGAAGGACATCCCCACCCCTACAATTAATTGGTCTTTTTATATTTTTATGTGATTCTATTGTTTTAATGTCACTTGGGTACCTCTGATCAAAGTGTTTCTAGACTTTTTTTTGATTATATTAGTCTTTAACTTTTTAATAAAAGACTCTACTACTGAATACTCGTGAACTTGAGTCATGGGATTAAACCGTGATGTTAGAAATGGAGTAATATTTCAGTGTGTAATATTTTCTCTATTATTTCTGTTAACCTAAATGTAATGTCCCTATGGGATTAACATCGAAGTTTACACACTGTGTAATTAATGTCTCAAGAACAATTTACACTATAGTAAGAAGTGGGTCTTCTTTATTGGGAATTTTTTCTTATGATTAAATAGAACTTTTAACTACTTTCTGTTCTTTACAATTACACTTATTAAAATTTTCTATATATTTTCAGATACTGTTCCTTAAAAAGTATCCAAATTTACGTAAAAAACTTTCCCTCATAAAAAAAATTCTAATTTAAGAACGAGTTTAGTTTAGTTTTTCTATTCTTCATTTTAGTGTATTTTATTGGTACAAGTTCATTCATGACTACGTTACTGGGTTGTTACCTTATGTTTTCGTGACACAATAACCTTTTCGGTCGTTTATATAGTCGAAGATTTCCTTGGTCGATGTCTCTACCGTCTCGACTTACTACGCATTTATTCATTTAGATTTTACCTCTAAATAGAGTTATTAGTAACAGTGACGACTCTCATTTGATTCCTTTATCGGTTATTTTCATTCTCGTTAAGAATCTTCTTATAAAAACAATTGCATCGACAGATTAGTTTGGTAATGTTTAATAATCGTAGAGAACTTTTTCGGTGTAACGATAGAAGCCCTCAGTAAAAGTCTTTTCTTTATAGGATTTTCAAATAACATCCTAAGTTTTCCTTATTACGAATGGACAGTCTTTGTCCAATGGACCTTCAACATTGTGAAACCCTTTCATTCAACTGTCCTTGGAAAGAATTTACAAGTGTTAGAATTAGACTACAGTTGATATTACTTCGTCATATTTCCACTGTAGACTTACGTCTCAAGGTTTCTTATCGTTCGTCTCTATTCTTTCGGAAGGATTCACTAGTTACGTTTCTTTATCTCCTTTTGTCATCTTACCCTTTCTGATCTCTAGTGAAGTTCTTTTAATCTCTATGGTTTCCTTGTAAAGTATGTTTCTACGCGTGTTATTCCTGTCTTTGTTATACCTGGATTGTCTTCGTCTTCTATAATTCTTCTCCACCGTTCTTATGTGTCTTCTTGATATGTTTTTTCTAGAAGTACTGGGTCTATTAGTGCTACCACACTAGTGAGTGGATCTCGGTCTATAGGACCTTACGCTTCAGTTCTCCCGGAATCCTTCGTAACGATTTGTATCGATCACCTCCACTGCCTTAAGGTCAACTCGATAAAGTTTAGGATTTTCTACTACGACACTTTCACGACGTGAGTTATACGGTCGTTTAAATCTTTTGTCGTCACCGGTATCCTGATCTTTTCCAGTCAAAAGTAAGTTTAGGATTTTCTACTACGACACTTTCACGACGTGAGTTATACGGTCGTTTAAATCTTTTGTCGTCACCGGTATCCTGATCTTTTCCAGTCAAAAGTAAGGTTAGGGTTTCTTTCAGTTACGGTTTCTTGCAAGTCTGATGACGTGTTAACGTGAGTAGAGTGAGCGATCGTTTCATTACGAGTCTTAAGAGGTTCGATCCGAAGTTGTCATGCACTTGACTCTTGAAGGTCTACGAATTCGACCTAAATCTTTTCCGTCTCCCTTTTTTTTCTTCTTTTCTTTCCGTCTCCTTTGTTTCTAGTTTAACGGTTGTAGGTAACCTTGTATGTTTTTGGTTCTATTAAGGTATTTTTGTAGATGACGAAATAACTGATAGGGTTTCAGAAACTGAGACACCTAGTGTTGTTTGACCTTTTAAGAATTTCTGTGCCTTTATGGCGTGGTGGACTGGACGGAGGACTCTTTAGACATACGGTCAGTTCTTCGTTGTCAATCTTAGTCTGTACTTTGTTGTCTGATCAAGGTTTAACCCTTTCCTCACGTAGTTCCGACATATAAATTAAATAAATTAATAAATTAAATCTACGTTTCATATAGTACACTTTACAGTCCGATCTACTGAGTGTTCGACCTTAGTTCTAACGGTCCTCTTTATAGTTGTTGAGTCTACTATGATGGGATTACCGTCTTTCACTTCTCCTTGATTTCTCAGAAAACTACCACTTTCTCCTCCTACCCTTTGTGACCAAATTTTGTGTTGTAAGTTTTTAGCTTCTAGTACCGTATGTCAGGGTAGTGAAGTACCGTTTATCTACCCCTGTTTTACCTTTGTCACTATCTGACATAAAAGAACCCGAGGTTTTAGCGATACCTACCACTGATGTCGGTGTTTTAATTTTCTACGAACGAGGAACCTTCTTTTCGATCCTGTTTAGATGGGTCGTATAATTTTTCGTCTGTGTAGTGGAATGGTTGTTTCCAGGTACGTTAGTTTCAATACAAAAAAAAGGTCATTAGTACATGTTTACACTCTTGACTTGGTATTTCTTCTGACTCACTACTTCTTAACTACGAAAATTTGACACCACCATCTCTTCTGAGAACTCTCAGGAACCTGACGTTCCTCTAGCTTAGTAAGTTAGGATTTCCTGTAATCAGGACTTATAAGTAACCTTCCTGACTACGACTTCGACTTCGAAGTTATGAAACCGGTGGACGACCCTTCTCAGTTGAGAAACCTTTTCCGGGACTACGACCCTTTCTTATTTCCGTCTTCCTTTTCTCCTACTGTCTCCTACTCTACCAACCTACCGTAGTGGCTGAGTTACCTGTGCCTAAACTCGTTTGAGACCCTGAACCATTTCCTGTCCCTTCGGACCGTACGACATCAGGTACCCCAGTCATTCTCACCATGTACTGAATCACTGACTCGTTGTTGTTATTTCCAACCTCTTCCTCTTTTACATTAGTCTTTTAAATTAGTTACCTCTATAACAATATGTTGATTCGTAACAAAACACCCAACGAAACGAGACAAACGAAAAAGTGAACGTATCTTAATTGGATGATTTTTGGTACTCCTTTCATTGTCAGAATCTATTTTATACTAATTCTAAACCTAATTCCGATATTGATCTTTATCACTCTTCTGTATCGGATTTTTGATCATCTTTCCTTTATGACTGTTATCAACATTTAATGACTCGTACAGATTACAACATTTAGTTGATATGGAATTATTCTTTTATTAATTACAATTTAGACTTTTGAAAATTTAAGTACCTGTTGTTTATTTATCTATTTTATTAATTTTTGTACTTTCGTCTTTCTATTTTTTCTTTTATTGACCTCTACTTTTTATTGGATAAGGGTCTCTTAAAAACTCCTAGACGATATATAAAAGATCCGTGAAAACACCCCCACCCTCTCCATCGTTTGTTCCTTTTCTCCTTTTACGTCAAGGAGGGACACGATCTATAGGAGATACACAAAGAGGTCTGAGTGAGAGATGAGAAGAGAAGTAAGATCCACCGACTGGAAGGGTCTGGTGTACTGACGTACGGATACGAGAGACCCCCGACCAACCAAAGACAGTCTCCATTGTGACTATCCTCTAACCTCCGTCCCTCCCTCTTCGTAACCCAGTCCTGTGAATAATGGTAAAAGGGAAGGACGTTTCAACGAAGTTCTATGTGGACGTAGGGAAGTGACTTATGAGAATATTTCCGAGGAAGGGAAGGATGGGATCCCAAAGGTCCACCATTGTCGAAGTAAGGAGAAATCCAATTACGTGGTAGGAAAAACCAGGAGGTTGCGGGTGTAGTGTCATTTAGCCGGAAAACAAGAAATTTAGAGGAACTTAACGGAAGAAAAATCACAGTAGACAAAGGAAAACCCTGAAACTACTACGGTTTATTTTGTTGTCTGATACATGTTGAAACGATCCCGACGGTATTGTTACGGGGAGTCTAACGTACCGAATTTGATGTCCTTAAATCTAAGAACTTAAGGTCCGATCTTCAAGTTCTAGTTCCGTAACTATCTGGACTAATGAAGACTCCAGAGAGACGAACCGAACGTCTATATGTAGAAGGACACAGAAGTGTTCCAGAAAAGTTATACACACAAATACAGGATTAGGACAGAAAAATTCTCCTGTGGTCAGTAGGACCTAATCCCGGTTGGGATTACTTGGTCAAAATTGATTCAATGGAGGAATTTCACAGGTTTATGTCAGTGTAGGACTCCATTACCCTCAACCTTGTAGTTGTATACTTAGACCCCCTCCCCCCTGTATTGGATGAAATATTGTCTGATCAACTCTTTCTTTTTGTCTTATTCAATCCTTTATTATAGAGTTCTAATACTGTTGTCTAAAAAAAGCTGAATACCACCCCAATTTGGGGCTATTTCGATAACATTTAACTTTACGTAAAGTTGGATGACCTGTAGTATAGAATCAGATCGGATTCCATTTGTACGAGTCTTTTGTTTCGGATGTAAAACCGTTTTAATAGATTGTGGACAAAATATTATACAACCTATAAAGAAACATATAGTTTTACGAAAATTATATCGGTTAGATGAATTGTAGTATCGAACCAGATCACATTCAATTTGTATGAGTCTTGTGTTTCGGATATAAAACCGTTTTAGTAAATTTTGTTTTAGTAGATTGGGAATAAAATATTACTACACAACCTATAGAGTATTAATTAACTATGATATGATTCACTTTTTGTCTTACCGACAGACTTATGTCCTACCAATGTTCATATAATCGACAAATGACTAGGATACCCTCGAAGTTAAACGACGGTGAACAGTCGTAGTGTTCTTTGATAATCATCATAACGAATAGTCATCGGACCCCTTTTCTAGTTTAAACCTTCATACCAACGAAAACTTAGGTATAGTGAAAATGGGATAGTATTTCAGTTTGGTAGGGTTCAACCCCTGTCAGACATATCATACTTATATTCTGTTACTGTCATAATGTGAATAGGACTCGTCTTATAATCTTCCTCGGTTACTCTTTTTAAAATTTACTCGTCAACATATTTGCACGTTTGGAGTCACCGTCTAACTTCACTTTTCCGTACATGTCTTCTTTAGTGCACTCAATCTTGATAATCCAGACCTCTGACTTAACCCTCAGGAAAGTCATTGGTTTATTTTTAATATCGATTTTAAATATTAAATATCTGTGAGACTGTCTCAAACCTCTTCCTTTACCGTTGGGTGAGGTCACAAGAACGGACCTCTTAGGGTCCCTGCCCCCGTCGGACCACCCGACGGCAGATACCCCAGTGTGTCGCAGCTTGTGCTGACTTCGCTGAATCGTCGACTATCTCTAATCAACAATACGAATAGATACTATTGTACTAATAAGGACAAAAACGGTCTTGAAAAGGTGTTTGACTTTAAAAGTCTGAAGGAAAAGACCAGAGTGAATTTCTATCTACCTCTTGATACTGATTCGAGACCAGTCACTCAATATAAGTATAAGTACCCCGGTGGAGATTCTTTAGAAGGACTACACGGAAACCAGGAAAATAGGAAAGTAGGGGAAGAGAGAGAGAGAGAAAAAAAAGGAAAAATCAATAGGTGAATTGAAAAAAAGAGAAAAAAAGGACAAATAAATAAAATGAAATGTTATAACATAACTAAAATGGTATGTAACTGAACTTAGACGGTACCCACATGTATACAAGGGTTAGGACTTGGGGGAAGGGTGGAGGGAGGGGTATGGTAGGGAGACCCAGTAGGGTCACGTGGTCGGGACTCGTGGGACATAGTACGTAACTTGGACCTGACCACTAAGCAAAGTGTATATTAAATGTACAAAGTTACGGGAAGAGGGTATAGTAGTGTGGGAATGAGAGCGGGTGTCTCTGGTTTTATGACTAATTATGTAGAGACAGAGAAAACGATAGAGCGTATGTCGCAATAACAATGGTAGAAAGATTTAAGGTATATATACACAATCATATGACATAACCACAAAAAGAAAGACCGAATGAAGTGAGACATATTAGCCGAGGTCAAAGTAGGTGGGGTAATCTTGACTAAGTTTACATAAGAAAAATTACCGGTTCATTATAAGGTAACACATATACATGGTGTCGAAAGAATAGGTAAGTAGACGACTACCTGTAGATCCAACGAAGGTACAGGACCGATAATATTTGTCACGACACTACTTGTAACCCCATGTACACAGAGAAAGTTAAGACCAAAGGAGTCACACATACGGGTCTTCACCCTAACGACCCAGTACATCGTCAAGATAAAGGTGAAAAAATTCCTTAGAGGTGTGACAAGAGGTATCACCGACATGACCAAACGTAAGGGTGGTTGTCACATTCTCCCAAGGGAAAAGAAGTGTGGGAGAGGTCGCAAATGACGAACGTCTGAAAACCTATCGTCGGTAAGACTGACCACACTTTACCATGGAGTAACACCAGAACTAAACGTAAAGAGACTTTTACTCACTACAACTCGTAGAAAAGTACACAAACAATCGGTAGACATACAGAAGAAACCTCATAACAGACAAATCAAGAAACCGGGTGAAAAACATACCCAGAAAATAAAAAGACCTTAACTCGACGTCCTCAACGAACATATAAAAACTTTAATTAAGAAACAGGTAACGAAGTAAACGATAATAAAAGAGGTTAAGACTTCCGACAGAAAAGTGGAACGAATGTCAAAGGAAACAACATGTCTTGGAAAATTGAAATTAATCCAGAGTAAACAAATGAAAACGAAAATAAAGGTTATAAGACCCTCCACCCAGTATCTCCTAAGACGCCACCAAATACAGTCTCTCACAAAATGGATACAAAAGAAGATCCTCAAATTATCAAAGACCAGAATACAAATCTAGAAATTAGGTAAAACTCAAATAAAAACACATACCATAATCTTTCACGAGATCAAAGTAAGAAAATGTCACCAACTGCTCAAAAGGGTCGTGGTGAACAATTTCTCTAACAGAAAAGAGGTAACATATAAGAACGGAGGAAACAGTGTCTATTCCACAGGTATCCATGTACCTAAATAGAGACCCGAAAGATAAAACAAGGTAACTAGATATAAAGACAGAAATACGGTCATGGTATGACAGAACTACTGAGACCGAAACATCATCTCGGACTTCAGTTCGTCCAACTAAGGAGGTCAAGGTAAGAAGAAAGAGTTCTAACGAAACCGATCAACTCCAAAAAAACATAAAGGTATGTTTAACACTTTAATAAACAAGATCGAAACACTTTTTATGGTAACCATCGAACTATCCCTAACGTAACTTAGACATCTAACGAAACCCATCATATGAGTAAAAGTGATATAACTCAGAAGGATAGGTACTTGTACCATATAAAGAGGTAGATAATCACAGGAGAAACTAAAGAAAGTGGTCACAAAATATCAAAAGATATATGTCTAGAAAACAAAGAAATCCATCTATATAAGGATTCATAAAATAAGAAAAGTAACGTTACCACTTACCTTAACAAAGGAATTAAAGAGAAAGATAAAAGAGTAACAATCACATATCCTTACGTTCCTTAAAGACACACAATTATAATATAGGACGTTGACATGATATAAGTATCTAATCGAGATCATTAAAAGACCACCTCAGAAATCCCAAAAGATACATCTCCTAGTACAGTAGACGTTTGTCACTCTCTAAATGAAGAAGAAAAGGTTAAACCTAATGAAAATAAAGAAAAAGACGAGACTAACGACACCGGTTTTGAAGGATTTGATATAACTTATCATTACCACTCTCAACCGTGGGAACAGAACAAGGACTGAAATCCCCTTTACGAAAGTTAAAAAGTGGTAACTCCTATTACAAACGACTCCCGAACAGTATATACCGAAAATAATACAACTCCATACAAGGAAGATAAGGACGAAAGACCTCCCAAAAATAGTATTTACCTACAACTTAAAACAGTTTCCGAAAGAGACGTAGATAACTTTATTAGTATACCAAAAATAAGAAGTTAAACAATTACACCAGTAGGGGAAGAGATAAGGTGACGAATCTTGTTCCTACGGTGTTTCACCCTGGTTCCTTTTGTGTACCCCGTTGTCTTGTCCCCTGATCCAGGGATCACTAACATTCCGAGGATAGGACGGGTCGTGATAGATACAAATGGACTCTTTTCTTAGTCGGTCGAACAAAGTGTCGACTTTGTTTATGATTAATTATGTTCGTAAAAGATACACGGTCCATGAGATGTGTCAAAAAATAGACATTCATGAATTACGACATTGTTAAGATATATAAAAAAAATTAAAAGAAAAAATCAAAAAATAAAAAATTTAAAATTTTAGAAATTAAGAATGTACACAAGGGTTTGTACTTCGGGGGAGGAAATCCACGATAATAATAGAAGGTATTTCTTTATCCGTGTATAATTTATTATATAAATTAATTTAAATTAAATTATAAATTAATTTATAATTATAATTTATATAATTTATTAAAAGGGATTTGTTGTGTGGTACATCTCACATCCCTAATTGGTCTGATTCTCTTAGACTGAGGTCTCAGACGAGAGAATTAGTGATACAGTTCACCGGAGGAAGATCAAAGACCAGACTACGGTTTAGTAGGCAATATACCCCTTACCCCAACGAAAACTTTCGATGTCGGATTTCTTCTTTTAGAATGAACTTAAACCTTTTTACAATGTGTCAGATAGTTCCCTCCCTTTCGTCTACTTTACCTTTTAAAGACCACTTCTAAAGATGTACGGGTATTAGAATAAAAGTAACGAATAAAATGGGGACTTAAACGATGTCGAAACCAATGTTGTACAGAGAAATATTTGAATTAAAAATTTTTCCAAAAATGATAATCTCTGAGAACATTTCGGGACATTTAGATTTTACTGACCTATGAAGAACTGTGTCCCGTTCCACAAAATCTACATGCGGTGTCTTCCCGAAGGGGAACCGGTAAAAGCCGGTCTCAGGAAGCGTCTTACGGTCGACCCAATTAGAGAAACCACGTTAGGTCCCCGTTGAAGACACAAATTAACAGTCTAAAGAGAACTCTTTCTGAGTCGAGACAGTCCTCAGTTAGGAATACCAGTGTCAGAGACAACATGAGGGAGATCGTCGTCCTCTCGAAATTCTACCAATGACCCGAAACAATTCGGGAGATTCCTAAAATTCCCGTAGAACCAAAAAAAAAATTACAAACCTTTTTCCTTTTTGACCTGGTCACCTATAACAAGATAAGGGAAGGGTAGACCGATGTATTTTCCGAAGTCTTTCCGGTTACCTAGATGAATCTCCTATAATTACGTGTTATTAAGACGTTTCTTTATTCCGTATTTATTCCTTAGGTAAATAGGTGAACGTCATTCTTCAAGACTTCCGTCTTTATGTCTTCCGTTTCCTCGAGATTACAGAGTGTGTTAAACGAAAGTCCGATAATTGTCATGACTAGGAATTCTTGTCGAAAAACCCCTACCCTAAAACTTTACGTAGATGGGGATATAAATGACACCAAAAATCTCTAATTTCAATGAGGAACATTGGTTAAAAAGGTCGACTGTTTCTGTAAACTTTTCATATAAATATTAGTCATAATGCGGTAGAACCCCATCTTTATTCAAATATAATGGAAAACTTTTGTCGAAATGACTCAAAATTGAGTGGGTATAATCTCTTTTTAAGTGGGTATAATCCATATGTCAATCTTTTCAAATTCGTTTCATAGGTCAGTAAACTAATAGTGGTGTCAGTTCGATTACTTGTGAAGATAGTTGTGGTTTTTAAAGGGATACCGAGAAACGTCAGTCAGGAGAGGAACGTTTGGTAGGGGAGGAGACTGAGGTCCTTTTAAACTATATGGGAATGATAACACAAAGGGAAATGATCTTACAGTAAATTTACCTTTTACTTTATAGTTTTTAGACTTCCCCCCAGATCAAAGAAATTGAACCGTCATATAAAAACTCTAAGTAGGTAGAATTACATATATGGTCAATTAAGTAAATAAAAATGACGACTCATCAAAAGGAAACTTACCTATATGGTGTCAAACAAAAGATACAAAACAATAATATTTATTACGGTAGTACTCGTAAACATATATTCACAAGAACGCCTGTCTGTAAAAGTAAAATAAGGTCATCTATCGGTGTATACATTAAAGACAGGGTACAATTCTCATACAAATTGAAACATTCTTTGACGACTTGACGAAAGGATTCACCGAAAGAGTAACACATAATGGTAGTCTTTGTATACTCTCAAGATCCACGAGATGTAGAAGTACTTGAAAACACCGTACCTAATTTTATAGGAAAATGAAAATCAATAAGGTTGCCCACACATCATTATAGAGTAACATCAAAATTAAACAATAAAGGGATTGTTGACCACCGAGCCGACCATTTCTTAGGTGGACGTTACACTCTCTGGACCCAAACTAGGAACCCAACCCTTCTCGGGAACTTCTTCCCTTAACCGATGGGTGAGGTCATAAGACCAGACCTCTTAAGGTACCTGACATATCAGGTACCCCACTGTTTCACAGTCTGTACTGACTCGTTGAAAGTGAAGTGATTGTTGATCACTACCACTCGTAGAAAAGTACCCGAATGACAGGTAAGGATATGGAAGAAGACACTTTATAGACGATATAAAACAGTATAAAACTCAACAGAAGAATAACTCAGTATTCAAGAATGTAGGTGACCTAGTAGCTTTTTCGTTCTCTCAAGGTCTTTTTGTAGATAAAGACGAAATAACTGATACGGTTTCGGAAACGGACACACCTAGTGTTATTTGACACCTTTTAAGACTTTCTCTACCCTTATGGTCTGGCGGACTGGACGGAGAACTCTTTGGATATACGTCCAGTCCTTCGTTGTCAATCTTGACCTGTACCTTGTTGTCTGACCAAAGTTTATCCTTTTCCTCATGCAGTTCCGACATATAACAGTGGGACGAATAAATTGAAGATACGTCTCATGTAGTACTCTTTACGACCCGATCTTCTTCGTGTTCGACCTTAATTCTAACGACCCTCTTTATAGTTAGTGGAGTCTATACGTCTACTGTGGTGGGAATACCGTCTTTCACTCCTCCTTGATTTTTCGGAGAACTACTTTCACTTTCTCCTGTCACTTTTTCAACCGAATGTCGAGTTGTAAGTCTTTTGATTCTAGTAACGTAGACCAGGGTAGTGAAGTACCCTTTATCTACCCCTTTGTTACAGTCTGAAATAAAAAAACCCGAAGTTTTAGCGTCTACCACTGACGTCGGTATTTTAATTTTCTACGAATGAGGAACCTTCTTTTCAATACTGGTTGGATCTATCGTATAAGTTTTCGTCTCTGTAATGAAACGGTTGTTTCCAGGCAGATCAGTTCCGATACCAAAAAGGACACCGGTACATACCTACACTCTCAACCTGACACTTCTTTCGACTCACGACTTCTTGACTACGAAAACTTGACACCACAACCTCTTCTGATAACTCTCAGGGAACCTGAAGTTCCTCTAGATTGGTCAGGTAAGACTTCCTCTAGTCGGGACCCTAAAGAAACCTTCCTGACTACGATTTCGACTTTGAGGTCATGAAACCGGTGGAGTACGTTTCTCGACTGAGTAACCTTTTCTGGGACTACGACCCTCCCTAACCCCCGTCCACCTCTTCCCCTACTGTCTCCTACTCTACCGACTTATCGTAGTGACTGAGCTGCCTGCACTCAGACTCACTTGAGGCCCTCAACCACTACCTGTCCCTCCGGACCGCACGACGCTAAGTACCCCAGTGTTTCTCAGCCTGTGCTGACTCGCTGACTTGACTTGACTTGACTTGTATCAAACCTATATTCAGAAAACAGTCCATGTATAAAACGTTCATAAAGAGGGTTGTACACCGAAGGAAAAGTAAAGGAAATTTCGTAGAAAGTTTCTCGTTTTCTAAAATTAAAACTACTTTAGATAATCCAATAGTTATCAAATAAAATACCAAACAAGGAAAAGACAAAATAGATTCTTTAGAAACGGATTGGGTTCCAGTAATCTAAAAAGAGGAGATATAAGAATTGTTTCTAAATAATAAAATCGAGAATTGTAAAATAATAAACTCTAGAATTCAAATCCAGACACTTAGTAAAACTTAATTTAAAATACACCCTACACTCTATTCGTGACTTAAGGTGTCGATTGATATGTCTATAGGTTAATAATGTCATGGTAAACAATTTTTTTGGTTTAACGGGAAGATGGAAACAGTTTTTAGTCAACAAATATGTACATACCCAGATAGACCCCTAAGAGATTAGACAAGGTAAACATACAGATAGAGATGGGGTATGGTAGAATTGATAAAAGACATTGAAGTATGATTTTCAAAATTAAATGTGTGTGTGTGTTTTTAGTCCATCATAATTGGGAGGTAAGGACGACAAGAAAAAGTTTCAACAAAACCTATAAGATCCAGAAAACGGCAAGGTATACTTAAAATCATAGTAGAATGGTTAAAGATGTTTTTTCCCTAAACCTAACCATAACATGACTTAGATATCTAGTTAGACCACTACTGATTGTAGAATTATCATCTGTGAGAAGACTAGGTACTGTTTCTATTTAGAGATGAAAATAAATTCAGAAGAAATTAAAGAGAAGTATTACGAAAAAAAAATCATATATATTCAGAAAGTGTAAAAAACAGTCTACATAGGGATTTATATATTAAAACTACGATAACATTTATTTGACAAAATTTTAACGAAAACAAGTAACGATCACATCTCTTTACACTAAAAAATATAACTAGAATATAGGACTATGGAACATTTTTGGTGTATAATCAAGATCATCGAAAAAATAACTAAGGTAGTCTGAAAGATACATTTGGTGATGCAACCGACACTTATTTCTGTTGAAATGAAAATAGAAAAGGTTTTAATTTCCCCAAAGAAAGGATTATAGGAGGAGGGGTGGTCCAGAGTCTCTATTCGATTGTTACAAACCGAAATCAAGGAGACCATTAGTGGAGTAAATACACCTTGACACCGAACATACATTTATCACAGATATTTAACTATGTCGGTGATACTTCTTGTCATACCGCTAAGGAAATTTTTGATCCTTACGTTACTGGTATACTGAGGTATTGAGGTGATTACCCGTATATGGGGTTCCTTTGGTATTAACTTTTTCTCTGTACATGAGGTTACAAGTAGTGTCGTGATAATTGTTGTCGATCATGTACCTTCGTTGGATCTACAGATCGTCGTCTACTTAGCTATTTCTTCAACACCACATATATGTGTTACCTCATAATCAGTCGGTATTTTTTCTTACCAAAACTCAGTCAAGATCACTTCATCTACTTGGGTCTCGGACAATATGTCTCACTTCATTTCGTATTTCTCTTTTTGTTTATAACACATAATTGTGTATGTACCTTAGATCTTTTTACAATCCCGTCCTTATCTCTACTCCTGTATCTCTTGTCTACATACCTGTGTCGTCCCCTTCGTCTCCCACCCTGTTCAACTCTCTCATCGTGACTGTGTATAGATAATGGTATACATTTTATCTATCGATTCCCCTTCAACATATGTGTCCCTCGAGTTGAACCATGAGTCACTGTTGGATCTCCCCAGCCTACCCCACCCCCACCCTCCCTCAAGTTCTCCTTCCCCTACATACATATAAATACCAACTGAGTGTCACAAGACACCGTCTTTGGTAACGTTGTAACATTTTGTTAATAGGAGGTTAATTTTTATTTAAAATTTTTATCACAGATGATTGTGAGATGTCACTTTCTACTTTTTTACTAAGAAAAAAAGGAAGGGAGTAGGACAAAAGAGGGAGACTAAGGGTAAAAGTTCAATTGTAATATGAAAGTGTAACGGATATAAATATGTTTAATAAAGGTAAAGACTAGTATACTACCCAATCCATTCGACTTATTTGGAATCGTTTGTGGTTTTTTAAGACTCACGTCATAAAATTTTGTCGAATAATTTACGTAACGACTCGATCGTTCTTTCATTTCCTTTAAGTGTTTCTAGATCCTTCCTTACTTTGGGGTTTATTTTGTGTCAATTTTATCACGACTTCTCTTTTTTTTAGATGGTAAGGAATTATTTGATCTTAAAGTTAAAATTACCAGAGAACCTTTGACTTGTGTTTCTAAACCTGGAGTACCCCACTTTTCAATATTAGACTTTAGAGAAGTGTTTCGGTTCTGGACTTTCGACGTGGAAGTCACTTTTATACTTAGTCCATCTTCCTTTATTCATCAGTACATTCTCTCTTCCGTTTCTTGTACACCTTCTAATATTGAGAACTTTTTTTCTCAGGACATGTTTTAGGAAAGACCGTAGTTAGTTACGGAGGAATCGAAAATAAATACATTAATAGTAAAAGTTAATGCTAACTACGTATCAAAGTAAAATCATAGGAGACATGAAAAGGTAAGTAAAATCAGAGACTTATGAAGAAAAAGGATACCAATAACCTATTACTTCTTAAATCCTTCACTCATTACGTCTTCCTTTACTGTTGGGTGAGGTCATAGGAACGGACCTTTTGGGGTACCTGTCTCCTCGGACCTCCCGATAATATCAGGTACCCTAGCATTTATCAGTACTGACTCACTGACTCGGGTCACTTCTCATCGAGAGTAAGAGTTGCTCCTGAGGTGAGACGACGGGGAGGTCCCGTGACTACCAACATATTTAGCTGTCTTATATTAAAAAAAGGGTTCATGAACTCATCCGGTTGGACTTAATTACTATTTAGGTCTGAAAAACTATTACGAACTTTTCTATGTGGATAATTATGACGTTTTCCATTTATTTCGTGTACTAACGACTTGAAGAACCTTACCAAGTTTTTCAATTAGGTTACTGTTAGTCCAGGAAATCCTAAGTTAGTGCGTAAGTTTTTAGTGGTCTGTGACTAAAGATCCTGTCTTCTTAGTGAGTAAATATTATTTTCTCTATATTTGGATCAGACTTTTGTTCTCAGTAGGAGTATTTCGTATAGAGAAAGACATATTCGTAAGTTTTTATACTTACAAGTTCTTCGGGTTTGAAGAGATGGTTACCCACATAGATGAATTCTTATGGTGTTTACGGAAGTTGTTTTTTATAGGATTTAGACTGGAGTGTCGAAAATAGGATTGTAAATTAAAAAGTAGGACCTAGGGTAAAGACCTACTTACCGGAGTGATGTGAAGGTCAACGGACTCGATCTTTACTTCATCAGTAAGATCTGAGGAGAGAGAATGAATGAAGGGTGACGGTCACTCAGTGGTTCAGGTCCTGTAAACGAGAGGTAATACAAAAAGTGGTTGGTTGGTTGGTTCCACACACACGAGTCAGTACAGACTGAGAAACGCTAGGGTACCTCACGTCGGGTGGTCCGGGGAGGCAGGGAACCTAAGAGGTCCGTTCTTATGACTTCACTCAACGGTAAACGATAAGGTCCTATAGAAGGACTGGGTCCCTAACTTAGGCTCGGAGAACACAGAGGAGGTAACCGTCCGTCAAAGGCACAGGTGACACTGTGGACCCTTCTGTGAGTGACGATAAGGAAACAAGGGTGATGACCACAAATGTTGTCCAGGGTAAAAAGACCCAAATGGACGTGTCTATGAGGGGCACCCAAAAGGATATGGACTAGATCTTCAACAACGGTCTCACTATAAGAATTTTATCTTTAGACTAGTAGAAAAGAGATAAATTTCAAGAGATCACCAAGAAACATTAAACATCCTTTTACAAGTCTAAGAATTTGTGCACATCGAGTAACATTGAACCGTGACAGGAAAGAGAGATCTTTTAACAAGTCAGTAGGAGACGTAGATCACCATTTCGTAGTCTCCGTCCGGTCCAACCCCTCAAAGGACCTCTTACCGACCTCAAGTCATCACTCCGTATAAATAAAATGTGACAATCCCAAGTGTCTCTGGTCCTCAACACTGGAGACTTAACGTATCAAGTCACACGTCATTTGTTAGGTTTAGGTACTCAACATAATTTTCGTCTTTGGTCTCTTCCCTCGGTTTGACTTAAGTGTTTGATCCGATTCTTTCTCACTCCTCACAACCATCCTTCCATGTAAACTTCCTTAAGAACTCCACTTTAGTTTGTAAATATTGTTTGAAAGTTACAATAAAAGTACAGTTGACACTCCTGTACGACCCAAACTACTTCCATTTAATTTCATCTTATCCACATGTGATGAACGACAATGGATCTCTACGATGCGATAAAGTACAGAGACACAGATAGGGTGGGGTGACGGAGGGATACTTCACGACAGAGGGTGAGGGGACGGGAGATTGAGGATGAGTAAGGTGTCTGGGTAAAGTTCGTGGTAGAGAAGACATTTACGATGATCGGTTGTATTTATCTTGTAAATATTAGGTATCCGTGATACGTTCTACGAAGTTATGTATTAGAGTAAATTTAGAGTGATCCTTTTCATGGAGACAAAAGGTGTACCATGTCTAATTCAATGACTACAACTCTCTCAACTTAGTTAAACGTGTCCAGGATGTTGTTAACTGAAGGGTCCACCGTGTGGACCACTTTTTGGACGGACGGTTATGTCCTCTGAATTTTCTGTGGCCAAGCTAGGGACCTACCCCTTCTAGAGAACCTCCTCCCGTACCGTTGGATGAGGTCATAATAACGGACCCTTCAGGGTACCTGACTCCTCGGACGGTACCCCAACGTGTACTGACTACACTGAATTGAGAGTCATGATGTTGTTAATTACACTTCTCCCCTTAATTTAGGTCCGTCAGGTCACGATTTAAGACTCGAACAGTTAGTGGTGACTGGAAGTGGTTACGGAGTTCGACTAGACGATACGGAAAGGTGTACATTGACACAAATGTAGTAGTACCGAGGTAGGAACAGATTATATTAGAAAATAAATAACCAAAGAGGGTCATCAATTCCTCGAGACTTTTTAGTGATCAGTTTATAGACGATGTTTTGATCGTAAAATTAATTTCATTTACAAATTAATTAATTAATGATGACAGGTAGTTCAACGATCCCTCGTTATTAATTCCTATGACCCATAACTTGGTTCCTTCAATCACAGTTGAATTACATCGGACAACACAATAAGAAAACAGGAATATCTTATGAAAAAATTTCGTTTTAGACCATAGTCATTTCATTTTAGTCTTATAAGAGAATGGATCTGTTAAAGAAACAGAAATATGAAATAATTTGGTAGACAAAAGGAGACAGTAATAGTATGATATCAGAGGTTCTGTTCATAAAGGTAATATATACCATATAATTTCATTTTACAAAAAAGATTGAGACGGGAAGTATTTGATAATAGAATTAAAAGGTTGAAAACACAAAACCCCAAAATCACCTTATATTCTCTTACCAACCGGGGAACCTGAAATGAGGAGTCTCTGACATAATCTAAGTCTTATTGACACTGAACTAGTTTGTCGAAAAGTTGGTTAACAAACTTTAACATTCAAAATCCCTAAATAAAGTCGGGTGGTGATTCATAGGGAGTTCAAAGGTTTGCTTCCTTTTTGTCTCCTTTATTTTTGAATTTTTATGATAACCCTTCCTCCGTCAATAGGTCAAGGTTGACCCGAGTTCTTTTAATCGGCAATTTGTCCACGGAGATCTGGGTCTCCTTACTTCACTCTTCGTCTAGATGTACATTACTCTCGTCGAACCTTTGAGAACGTCCGAGACACAAGAAGGTAGGTGTGGGGATCCCCGTCGTTTCACTAAAATGAGAACCACCCTTCCTTGTGTCCCTTTAAAACTGAATAAACGAAGGTCTGACTTAATAAAGGGTCGTAGTGAGTTCTAAGATAAAACTTGTTCTTGTTGCCGGATCTGATTGTTTTATGATTATACATGGGTCTTGAAGTGTTACGTTTCTGTTTACTTTCTTTACCGAATTGGAAAACTCTTGATTAATGTCGTGAAGATTATCTTCCCTCTCTTTCTGTAGTCTTCGTTAAGTCAGATCTGGTGTCTTAAGTGATCCTGTCGAACGATCCAAAATCTCCCCCTACTCTTGTACGTCGTTTGAACGGATTCCACCCTACCTCATTCAGGATGGAGGTTTACACCCCAAATCAATGGAGGTCTTCATCTTCCGTCGGAACCTCGGGGACGGAGACAGAGGTCCCGGTGGTAGTGTCGTTCACGAGGTACCGAGTATTTACCGGGGGGTCGGGGACTGTGTGTCTCCGTTCACAGGTCATGAGAAGTAGACAGTACTACATCGGTTTGTGACTCTGGAACCTTTTACACGGTTCTCTCGACTCCACGTTTCACTTTTCGTGGAACCCTCTCGTTCTTTATACGTAGACTACACAGTTTGAGGACTCAACAATCTCAAATAGACTATGTCGTTAATAGAAATGGACTGGTATAATCCCAAGGTGTGGATCTCCTTTGTGACATAAAGGACTCAGTCTAGTGGATCGAAAGTGAAAAAGAAAAAGGGAGGTTTTTTTACCAAAAAAACTCACAGAGTCAGGACCGAGACAAAGGATTAAAAAAAACTAATAAATAAATAAATAAAATGAAATGTTATAACATAACCAAAACGGTCCTGTACCTTCGTTGGATCTGCAGGTAGTCGTCTACTTACCTATTCTTTCGACACCATGTATATGTGTTACCTCATAATGAGTCGGTAATTTTTCTTACGTAAACTTAGTCAAGATTACTCCACCTACTTTGACCTCGACTAATATGTCTCACTTCATTCGGTCTTTCTTTTTGTAGTTATGTCATACGATTACGTTTTCTGCGGATGAGGAACCTTCCTTTCAATACTGGTTGGATCTATCATATAAGTTTTCGTCTCTGTAATGAAACGGTTGATTCCAGGCAGATCAGTTCCGATACCAAAAAGGACACCGGTACATACCTACACTCTCAACCTGACACTTCTTTCGACTCACGACTTCTTACCTACGAAACTTGACACCACAACCTCTTCTGAGAACTCTCAGGGAACCTGACGTTCCTCTAGGTTGGTCAGGTAAGACTTCCTCTAGTCGGGACCCTAAAGAAACCTTCCTTACTACGATTTCGACTTTGAGGTCGTGAAACCGGTGGAGTACACTTCTCAACTGAGTAACCTTTTCTGGGACTACGACCCTCCCTAACCCCTGTCCTCCTCTTCCCCTACTGTCTCCTACTCTACCGACCTACCGTAGTGACTGAGTTACCTACACTCAGACTCACTTGAGACTCTCAACCACTACCTGTCCCTTCGGACCGCTCGACACTAAGTACCCCAGCGTTTCTCAGCCTGTTCTGACTCTCTGACTTGACTTGACTTGACTTACGTATATATACCTTAAATCTTTCTACCATTGCTATTGGGACATACGCTCTGTTGTTTTCTCTGTGTCTGCATGTCTTGTCAAAAACCTGAGACACCCTCTCCCTCTCCCACCCTACTAAACCCTATTACCGTAACTTTGTACACATTATAGTATATTTTTTACAAAGGATTAACATTTCTTTCTTAGTACCCAGTCGAAACCGAGTCTAAGTCTGACAATTCCCTCCTCGACGAGTTGAGACTCTAATCTACAAACCACCATCGTCGTAGTAACCTAATACCCGTACGGATTATTGTTCCGTAGTCACCTTTCTGTTTGGAACTCTTCGTTCTGACACAACAGTTCAAGAGACAAATTTCTGAAAGGTAACTCAGGGTTGGACTTTTGAGATTATAAATACATAAAAATTAAAAATGAAAATAAAAATGTCTAAAATGAAAATGATACTCCGACAAAACCTCTTCCGTTACCGTGGGGTGAGGTCATGAGAACGGACCTTTTAGGGCACCTGTCTCCTCGGACCACCTGACGTCAGGTACCCCAGTGATTCTCAGCCTGTGCTGACTCGCTGAAGTGAAAGTGAAAAGTGAAAGTGCGTAACCTCTTCCTTTACCGTTGGGTGAGGTCACAAGAACGGACCTCTTAGGGTCCCTGTCCCCTCGGACTACCCGAAGACAGATACCCTAGTGTGTCTCAGCCGGTACTGACTTCGCTTAATCGTCGTCGTCGTCGTCGTACTCCGACAAATAAATGAAAAAAAATAATAATAAAGATGAAAATTGTTTAAAATGAAAATAATACTACGACAAATAAAGGAAATTGAAAATAAAAATTAATTCTTTCTAACATAAAACACACACACACACGCGAAGGGTCCATCGTGATCACCATTTCTTGGGTGGACGGTTACGTCCTCTCGTTTCTCTACACCAAACTAGGGACCTAGTTCTTCTAGGGGACCTCCTTCTTTACCGTTAGGTGAGGTCATGAGAACGGACCTGTTCTTAGGGTACCTGTCTCCTTGGACCGCCCGATGTCAGGTACCCCAGTGTTTCTCCGTCTGTACTGATTTCACTGAATCGTCGTCGTCATATAAAAAATGATGTTAGAATGATCCATCCAGAAATACGTATAAATTTTTATATTTACCGATAATCATTAAAATATCACTGTTTTTTACACAAAAGAATTCATCTAATGTAAAGGTGACTTTATTATAAATGTTAAAACACATGTATTAAGTTTCAATTATAAGTCACATCGGAAACCAGTTTAGACAGTACGTAACGTTCAACCACCCTATACTTAACTATAAATATAGTTAAACTAGTTATATAATAGATATACTAGTTGACGATAGTTTTAAATAGTTACATTTTAAAATTACAAAGTATACAATTTTACCAGGGTTTTGTGTCATGTAGTTTTGGTGTAACAATATCTTCCCTTTTTATTTTGTATGTGTGTGTCCATCTTAGTGTCTCTTCAATGAGGGAATTGTCTGTCCTCTAAGGAATTGTTCGAGTTTAACGACTTCTTAATCTTGTTCAAGGTAGGAAAGACTTCTTAAAACCCTGAAACCCAGGACTTTTGAGGGTTGTCGTGATCTGTGACAGAGTTTTATAAAGTCTTTTCATTCGCGGAACAGTACAGTAGACTTTTATTTTAAGGAAAAATGGCGACGACTGTAGATGTTAAGTTCGTTCACCTTTTATATTTTGACTATAAGAGACTCCGTAACCTCGTCACCCTTTCCTTCATAAAAGATTACTTAAAATGTTACGTGGACTTACCTTTATCGACTAGTAAAATTTCGAATTTGGTATAGGTATACCGAAAAATTTTCTATGATCTTCCTCTTGGTTGGATCTTTTCCTCTCCATGAGTATAGATGTGCCTAAAGATGAACTTACCATTAACAAGGAAACAGAAATTATTTAGTGATTTTTTTTATGACAATTAATTACCACTTAGTACGAGGTCGTTAGATAAGGATAAGGGACCGTACAACGAGACCTCCACCATTCGTCGTTTCACAACTATTGATATAACTGAGTTGAACCTTTCTCTAATTCTTAGAGTCATACTGTTGTTTATTCATAAAAGAATAATATCTTTATGAAGTGAGAAGACAAGTTTTAGCTGTCATTGAAAGAATCAGAAAAACTTATCGTCGGTTTGAAAAGACAGATTGGAAATTCCGGGTAACAGTTAAGTGTGGAACATGAGGGGTTAAATGAACGAGTCCGAGTTGAGATAAAAAAAAAAAAAGAAACGTGTACGGGGAAAAACGTAGTAATTTCGACAAGATAAGAGAGGAAGGTAGGTACAAGAGAGACAGGAGATTTAAACTGACTTTTTAGTTGACACCATAAATGTGTCCTCCTTCTACTATCGGTCTTCATCATCTTACTTGAAGACAAAATGGACCTTTGGAAAAATAGTACAAACACCTTCTGTTACGATCAACGGATGGGGTTTAAGTAAGGGGGGAGTGAGAAACATCGTGTTAAGGTTAAAACAAGTCCCACCGTCACACAAAAAGATGTTTATAAAGAGGACCTAGGGAAACGACAATCCCATCGGAAGACCATGTTAAAACCTGTTACTCTACCTTTATGTCCAAAGAACCTTTCGACAGAAAAAAAAAAAAAAAGTATTTCTTGAGGAAGGAAGGAGATAGATGGTCCTTACAACTATGTTATGGACCCCTATGTCACAGAAACCCGGTGGAACTATACTGTTAGGACTCCTGTTTCTCCATTTACAATTCCTACTACCTCACCCTTTTATCTTCTTCGGACCCTGGGATGACAATGGTGACTCGACGGTACTTACCGGGAGAAGATGGGTGGAGAGGTAGGGATCAGAACAAGACACTCAGTGTACTCGAAGATAGAGAGATGTGATAACCTCCCCAGAAGGTCGATAACACCTGTTTGTGTAAAGATTGACTTTATTGTGAATCTGAAAGAAAATTGAGAGTCTTAATAAAAGTATTATTACTTCATTATTAACTTCAATTTTCTTTCACATGTTCTTGTGTTCGAAACCACAGTCTGTCCCTATTTCATCTTAGGTCTAAAAAGTGTATGATCACCTTTAAACAACCTCAAAAAGTTCCATTAATTATAAAAACTTATAATTAAAGGAATCAATTATAATTGTGTTAGAGTAACTAAAAGAAGATTATTGTTTTCATTATATCTATTACTGTTATAGATTGTTTCGTATTTATCCCAATAACAGTCCGTGTGTCACTTGTGAGTCATTCGATATCGATAATAATAATAACAATTTATAGGGTTGTGTGTGGTGGAGGAGGAGATGACGCACAAAGATTTTGTACACACTGTAGGTAGTCGTTCGTGACCTCTAGTTCTCTCAACCAAAAGTAGATGGTATTCAACATACACTGAAACCCTCTATATACCAAAGAGAACCGTAGTTTCAGATGTAGACTTTATGCACACTCTATTCTAAGTTTTCACTTTCATTCTCACAATCAGAAAAATGACAAAGGTATAAGAACAAAAGAAGTCTTACAGTAATTCAACTTTAGAATATCATACGTCGGAAAATATAACCAAAGAAAATGAGTCGTTTGACGTAAATTCTAAGGAGTACAGAAAGGTACAAAACGATCGTCGAAAAAAAAATTAGTGACTTATTATAAAGTAACGCACCTATATGGTGTCAAACGAGTAGGTAAGTGGATGACTTCCTGTAGAACCAACGAAGGTTGAAAACCTTTAAGACTCATTTCTACGATATTTGTAAACACAAGTCTTAAAACATATCCGGATTCAAAAGTTGAGTATACCCATTTATACGGTTAAACGTCTCTGTGTCATAGTCTGTACTTCAGGAAGGTAAGGATGGGGACAGTCAATCTTTATTATCTACCGTATCATTCAGACCTCTAATAGAGGTTCAGACGTGACCTCGGTCTCGACCGAACCATCCCTAAAGACTTACAGTTCAACAGAATTCTTCCGGTGTATTCATTACGTAGGTTACTGGTCGAGGGACCACGGATAGTGAAGGTAGAAGGGAATTGGTTTTTCGAAGAAAGTCCCTCTCCACTGGAGTACGTCTTCGAAATCTCTTTCGATGGTGATCAGTTTTCCCTTCTGTTTCTTTCTTGAAGGTTTCTAGAGACTACGGTCCTCAGACAGACTACGGGTAGTGTACATGGGATACTGTCTCGGTCAACGACCTGTGGCGATATCTACTCGACTTCTGTTCACTTAGAGCTCAGTTCCTTCCTGTTAAGTGTTTGAAGTGTCCTCCCCGGTTAGACCATGGTGACAGTTCGCCCTGTTTACAGTAGTACCTGTGGACTTCTGTTCCGTCCGTTTTATAGGTGAACCCGAGGACTTCGGAGAAGACGGTGGTATTCCTACCTAAACGAAGGGAGAACTTGTGTCTGAAGTACGCACCTCTATCTCTCTTTCCTTTGTCTGGACAGTCCGTAAACTAAATTTACTAATGAGTGGACTGTACCTATCTAGATTCTCTGAAAATTAGTTCCACCAATCCTTAAGAGGGAAGACAGAGAAGGATCTTCTCATCATCTCAGTCATAGAGAAAACACAGACTGAGAAACGTTGGGGTACCTAACATCGGGCGGTCCGAGGAGACAGGTACCTTAAGAGGTCCGTTCTTATCACCTCACCCAACGGTAATGGAAGAGTTTCCCTAGAAGGGTTGGACCCCTAACTTGGGTCCAGAGGACTTGACGTCTGTCTAAGAAATGACAGACTCGATGTCCCTTCGGGGGATAGAGAAGAACGACGACGACAACGACGATTCAGCGAAGTCAGTACAGACTGAGACACGCTGGGGTATCTGCCGTCGGGTGGTCCGAGAGGACAGGGACCCTAAGAGGTCCGTTCTTGTGACCTCACCCAATGGTAAAGGAAGAGGTTACGTACTTTCACTTTTCACTTTCACTTCAGCGAGTCAGCATAGGCTGAGAATCTCTGGGGTACCTGACGTCGGGTGGTCCGAGGAGGCAGGTACCCTAAAAGGTCCGTTCTCATGACCCCACCCCACAGTGACGGAAGAGGTGATAGAGAAGGATGGGGGGGATTAACCTTTACTCCCGGATATGGGTATACTTCAAATCTGGGAATCTTCTTCCTCCTTCTCCCCCTTCTCTTTCTTTTCTCCTTCCCCCGTTGTATTCCTTCCTCCAAACGATGTAAAAGTACGATGACATACCAAACGTAATTTATTAAGGTGTAAAGTGTATCTTACGTCACAATACATCATCCTATATTTCGAGACGAGGTTCCTACCTTCTGTCCTTGCCGAGTAGGATTTCCGTTACTTTAGGTGTACAAATTCCCGAGTCCTGAATTTGACACACACACATACAAACTTAGGGTCGTAGGAGTGAGTAGATCTGGTTTAATTAATTGGACCGACTCGTAGTCTAATGAATAAATAATTCTTTTGGGGGTTTGGTTTTTTGTTTGTTTGTTTTCTGATCATTATAGATAAAGTGCTCGATAAAACTGTAAATCTCTACGTGTCTGTAGAAATCGTATCATGAATTGTGGTTCGTTCATAATAACTCGAGACTCGAAATGTCATACATGTTACCTTATAATAAGTCAGTATTTTTCTTACTTCAAAACGGTAATGTTGTTACACCTACCGGGATCTCTCGTAATACGAATCTCTTCATTCAGTTTCTGTTTATGATATACAATAGTGTAAAACCCCTTAGATTTTTATTTTGTTTTCTTATATGAAATGTTTACTCGGTGTGTCTAAGTCTCTTGTATGGTCACCAATAGTTACTCCTCTCCCCACCCCCCTTCCCATTGTATCTACTTCTCCTAATTCTGCATGTTTGATGATTACAACATGTTGTGTCCTTTTATATAGGTAACAAAACATTACTTAAAAAAAGAATGAGATTAGTTTCAACATAAGACTCTTTTTATACGGTACATGGAAAGAAGACGAAAGTAAATGTATAAAGTCAAACCAGGGTTCTGTTAGACGTATAAACCTATAATCAGAATGACGAGTTATTTATTATGTGTTTTCACATGTCCATTAATTAATGTCTAACACCAACCGTTAAAAAGATGGTGTTCCCTTTATAAAAGTGTTAAATAAGTTATAAATACTATAGTATTATATGTTGATAGATAAGGAAAATCTTAATTTGTATTACGTCTATCAAAACATTATTTAAATTTATCTCATGATTCGATATGTTTGTCCCTTGGACTCTGATTGTAACACTTAGTTGATATGATGTTCTTATTGTTTTTTATTATTTGAAATGTGAAACATGTTCAGTGTACCCGATAAACTGTGATTTAAAAAGTAGACATTACTCTTCTAATGATGGAGAAAGTGTCCCATTGACCTTCTTAGTATACTCCATTGATTTCTTACTCACTCGTACCTCATATACGAATCTTGTACAAAGAAGGGGGGAGTAGAGAGATTATTATGGATCTTGTCACGTTATAAATATTATCCAGGAAGATCGAGAATTCTTAGGTAATTCTTTGATCGAACAAAGATAAAGACTTTAAAGATCAGAGAAACCACTTAATACATGGACTCCTCCGATTCATTGTCAAAGTATCGTGAATACCATGGTCTCGACTTAGCCCGACTGAGACTTCCTCCATGGACATATTCAACATACAAGAACGAAGAGAGTCGTGTCAAAAGAAAAGATAAGAAGGAGTGGGTGTCTTTAGAACTGAGTGATACAACATGTGGACTTTGAGTATAAAATTTATTTGATATTAGATTATTATTGTAATTTTTTATTGGAACTCTGAAACAGGTTCAGTGAAGGGTAGAGAGAAGTGAAAGACCGTAGGAATAAAGTTGGGATGGGTCAAGGAAGGGACATCCACGACTCAGTAACATTGAGGAAATGGTAGTTTAGAAGACGAGTCTCCCGAAAGGGAAGTCGTCTCGTGACCTCCTAATCACTAGACTTTTGACCTAGAAGGGACCCAAGAATTAATTACTATTATCCAATTAATCATACAGTAATAGAGAAGGTAAATTGTCCTATGAGACCATCTAAAACATGAAATTGAGTTTCCTTATTCAAACATATCAGTATTATAGTGAGAACTTACGTTTATTATTTTATAAAACTCCAATGTATGTGAAAACTCCGGGGAGTATTGTGTGAGTCCGGACATATGAGACGTTCTGTATCATGTGAGGCGACTCCTGTGACATTGTGACCATAGGATCTCCGGACTTTTACAATTAAATAGAGGTACTGTATGACGGTCCCTCACCATGTCCGATGACGTTGGTATTCGGTTTATTTTCTTTAAATAATTCACCTTTATTAAAATGACTGGATCTCTATTTTACGACCAGAGTTTGGCAATAACCTCAAGATGTAAAATATAACCTTTCGATTCTTGTGGTACCCGAAGGGAACTCCGAGTCAACCATTTCTTAGGTGGACGTTACGTTCTCTGGACCCAAGTCAGGGACCCAACCCTTCTAGGGGACCTCTTCCCTTTCCGATGGGTCATAAAACCGGACCTCTTAAGGTACCTGACATATCAGGTACCCCAACGTTTCTCGGGCTGTGTTGACTCACTGAAAATCAAAGTGCAAGTGAAAGTTCTTGTGGTCTTTTAAGGACAAATTTTGTGCGCAAAGTGTTTCCCTCATATATGTTGTTACACGAGTAACCTTTGTATGATGTAAATGAAAACACCTTCAGTCGAAAGGGGTTACAAACACAGATGGTACTTAAACCCTGTAATTTTTTTTTTTAGATTCTAGACATAACAATAGTGTCCCAAAAGTTACGAATAGTAAAAACAAGAAAGGTGCTTTATGTCCACGGTAATGGTAACGGAGAGTGGTTCAGAGATGTCTTCGTGAGGTCGGAGAAAATGTATGTCTCTTTCTCCTTTACCAGGGAAGAGGGAAAATGGAGATTTGACATTATTCCAATATAGGATCTTGACTAAGTAGTATCGTGGTGAAACGACTTTTATGAACTTTTGAGGGAAGACTAAGTACCTAAGTAAATGAATGGTCATAAACAACTCGGGCTTATAAATGTTCTGTGATACAATCTTTGACACTATCTACGTTCCTTAGTAAAGAAGGGGTTTGTCGAGCATTGTCACATGATCCTTTCGTTCCTAGTGTGTTACACTACCTGCAAGGAAATTGTAGGACCAACCGTTTGATGTCGGACACCTAGTTTAAACCGAGTACCTGACAGAAGACACCGGACGTTCAATTCTTTCAAATAAATATAAAAATTCTCTAATATTTTTTGTTTCTTCTTGTACACTGTCTCAGACATTGACCGGGTGCCTCGGATTCTACGAATGGTAGACCGGGAAACGTCTCTTCAAAGTGGTTGGGGACGAGGTGTGTCAAGACGTACATTGCTGATTCTCTGTCAGGAAGGGGTTCCCGTTTATGACCTCTTGTGACAGTACCAGGGGTGTGTGTGTAGGTAATGGGTTAGAGAAGATATTACGACAGGGTCACCAGGGTGTACAAAGAGACATAGAACTCTCTTAAAATCGGAGAGAGTCGGGATAGAGGATCACGACTGAACATGTTTTGCCGTAAACGTCGTCTTACAATTATCATCGGAACTGGTCGTCAATACAGATTTTGTGTTTTCGTCCCACTTCTATTACGAAAAGTTTAAGAAACCTTTCCGTTTAGGGGTCGTACTGGGAAGATATGGAACGATTCATCTTCGGGTTTCATAAACTTGAGAATCGGTAGTCGAGAGTCGACAGTATGACAGGTAGAAGATCAGTGATTTAAAGTCCGAAGGGACCACCGAGTCACCATTACTTAGGTGGACGTTACGTCCTCCGTGTACAAGCTAGGGACCCAGCCCTTCTAGGGGACCTCCTCCTTTACCGTTGGGTGAGGTCATAAGAACGGACCTTTTAGGGTGCCTGTCTCCTCGGACTGACCGAAGTACCCCAGTGTTTCTCAGTCTATACTGACTTCACTGAATCGTACGTATATGACTTAAAGTCGTGAGTGAGGAAGTACCTGGGTCTTAAAGACGAGATAACGGATGATCATACTGAGAGTGGGTTTTTGCACCCTTCCGAAGATAAGTATTGGCTCTAGGATATGACCGTAGGAATGTCAGTTTGGATCAATGGATTTCTGATAACCGAACAGTTCCCAAGTTTTAAGTTTATATAATGAGTCACGAAAATTTTTTTGTTTTCTAGAATACATTACATACTTCTATATGTTTTTGAGATTAGATAACCTCGACTCATCGTTGACAGGATAATCTCTTCGGTACGAACGATTCAGTAAGTCAGTACAGACTGAGAAACACTAGGGTACCTGACATCGGACGGTCCGAGGAGACTGGTGATCGTGGTCGACCCTTCGGGTCTCTTCGGTATCCGAGATGTTTACCAGTGGCTTAGTCGGTGAAAGAGGGTAAAGAACCTGGACTCCGACTCACAGACCGTATGGTATACAACAGAGTTTTCCGTCAATAAATATTATTGGAAGAACTGGGGACCCAAATTGAGGACCAAAATTAGGAGTTTTACGATTTCTGAGTGAACTATGGGTGATCCTACTGATAACAGTTTTATTTTTTGTCTTTTATTATTCACAACCACTCGTACACCTCTTTAACCTTTGAGACACGGGACTACCATCCTTACATTTTACCACGTCGGTTACACTTCTTATCAAACCACCAAGGAGTTTTTGAATTTTTATCTTAATGGTATATTAGATCGTTAAGGTGGAGATCCATATATGGGTTTTCTTGACTTTGTTCCTGAGTTCGTCTGTAAACAGGTAAGTGTAAGTATTACCGTAGTGACCGTTATAGGTTTTCGACCTTCATTGGGTTCACTGGTGACTGTCTACTTGTCCATTTGTTTTGCACCATATATGTGTGTGTCGCCTTATAATAAGTCGGAATTTTTTCTTCCTTGGAGACTGTGTACGATGTTTTACCTAATTGAACCTTCTGCAATACGATTCACTTTACTCGGTCAGTGTTTTACTGTTTATGACATACTAAGATGAATATACTTCATTTATGGCATCAGTTTAAACGTCTCTGTTTCATCTTCACCACTAACGGTCCCCGACCCTCTCCTCTCTTGTCTCACAACAAGAAATTGTCCGCGTCTCAAAGTCAAAAATTTCTACTTGTTTTAAGATCTTTACCTACCACTAGACCACAGATGGATAAGGTTATAACAAATACTCTTAATTTACTCGTATCTAACACTTCACTAAACATTTATCATTTGGTGTAAGGTCCACCCCCTATTTACGGTACATTCACTATGTCCACTCACACTTTAAACGTGTCTCGATACTAGTGAAGGTTACCCTTATTATCTCCTATTATTGTCTCGATAGGACCTACTGGTACTCGAAGTTTCTTACCCGTCTTAAAATTTTCCACGTTTATGTCTCCCCGTAAACCTTGTCTCTCCCCGTGTTCATTTCCCGTCTTCATTTCACTTGTCCATTTTCTACATAAACTCGTTTATTAGTCCAAAGAATACTCTTATCTCACTTTTTTTGGTTGTCGTTCCCAGTATAATATCTTTCAGAACTTAAAAACAGATACTTTAAGTTAAAAGTAAGTCACCTGTTACCCTTCGGTTGACGCAGAAATTCTTCTTCCGAATGATCTCGAAATATCCATGATAACGTCTCCATATGTCCTGTCTAACTTTCTATCGAATTTATATTCTCTAGTCGAATTTGCAATATCTAAAAGTTCAGTACTCAATAAGTCCCGATTCCATTCTACAACCGTCTCCTTTAATTTTCCTTTCCTATGTTCAGGACTACAATCTAATCGTTCTTAAAATGTTAAGGAATAATGGAATGATAACCACCTTCCAACTGTCATTAAAGTCTAGATTGTCTATAAAGGTTCTTCTTTTAGTATATAGATCAGTGTAGAGATAAGATCCGAAGTCTTAGTACGGTAAAGAGATAGGAAACCCATAGTAGACTTACAAGAAGTCCGGGGAGTTTAATTTCTACAAGTGGGAACTTGAATATTCGGATAATGAAGAAGTCAAAAGACTAAGAATGTCTTTATGGTAAATATGAAAAAAAGAGAGTAATTTTATCACTACTTATAAGAAACAACTTGTAAACTTTTTAGTAGTGGTACGTTTTTACATCAGAGGGATGACGGGTGTTTAAAAAGTGTTTACATAAACTATTTGTATAAATATCAGAAAAATGTGTATACTAATCGAAAAATTCATTCTTTTTTAAATCGTGACTTGAGATGTATAATAAAACATTGAGAAAAAACAAAACTACTGGACCATGATGATATATTATTATGTAGTTCTAGTAAAGGGTGTATAGGTATATCAGTTAGTAATTGATACTCTAATTTTTTAATTAAATAAAATCAACCTCATATTAATGAAATGTTATACCACTACCAAAAAACGGTATGTAGTTGTACTTAACCGGTGTCCATATGTACACAGGGGGGTACGTCTAAGGGGGAGTGTGGAGGAAGGGGTGAGATAGAGTCAACAGGGTCTCGAAAACGTGTTACTTCCTTTGATATTCGTTCCTCTTTTCTATCGGGAGTCTTACCCTCTTTTATTATCGTTTGTTTGGTTGGTTGTCTCTTAATCAGAGGTCTTATATATTCGTCGAGTACGTCGAGTTATGGTCTTCTTGCTTGTTGGGTTAGTTTTTCACCCTTTTTCTGGATTTGTCTGTAAAGAGGTTTCTTCTGTATGTCTACCGATTATTTATGTTTTCTATGAGTCGTAGTGAGTGATAATTTATTTACGTTTAGTTTTGGTGTTACTCCATAGTAGAGTATGGTCAGTCTTTCAGGTAGTGGTTTTTCAGATGTTTTTTGTTTACGACCTCTCTCACGCCTCTTTTCCCTTGGGAGAATGTGACAACCACCCTTACTTTTGACCATGTCGGTGACACCTTTTGTCACACCTCTAAAGAATTTATGACCCTTATCTTGTCGAAATGTTGGGTCGTTGGGGTGACAACCCGTATGTGAGGTTCCTTTGGTCTTGACTCTCTCTGTGTACATAGGGTTACAAGTAACGTCGTAATAAATGTTATCGATCCTGTACCTTCGTTGGATCTACAGGAAACCGTCTACTTACCTATTCATCCCACACCATATATATGTGTTACCTTATAATGAGTCGATATTTTTCCTTGTGTAAACTCAGTCAAGATTACTCCACCTACTTTGACCTCGGATAATATGTCTTATTTAATTCAATCTCTTTCTGTTTATGACATATAATTGTGTATATACACCTTAAATCTTTCTACCATAGTTACTAGGATGTACGTTCCGTCGTTTCCTCTGTGTCTACACTTTTTATCTGAAAACCTGAGTCACCCTCTTCCGTTCCCACCCTGCTAAACGTTCTCATCGGAACTTTGTACATGTAATGGATTACATTTTATCTACTGGTCACGTTTAAGCTACGTACTTCATCCAGTAGATACACTAGAACTCATTTAGTTAGGGGGTTAAGATAAAAGAAATGAGCTTTTACCTATACGATCATGAATCGAGTAACGTAACGACATTCCACCACCAAAGATTTGAAACGATATATAATTTTAGCGGACCACTCGAAAAATTATAAGTTTTGACCATCAGTGTGGAGTCGTACAGACCCTTACTCTCCATCAGTGGTTATCAAAAATTAGGTCAGTTGAAGTTGAATGTCGTTTTGGTCTCTCAGTTTAAATTCCAAATTTACTCTGTTGTATATTTTCGTGGACCGTCCATCTTCCGTGAATTATTTATTATCATAGAAAGTAAATGACTTACAGGTGATACATAGGATGTGAAGTGGTAAGACATAAGTAATAAAGGAAATTGAGAATAGTATAGAGATACTTCAAAATAATAGGATTAAAATATTTCGTCCCTTGAAGCTAATTCTTTGGAGACTTACATTGTGTATTAAGTCCTTGGTACTAAGTTTAGGTCCACAGGACCTGAGTTTAGGTGGGGAAAAGGAGTGTGATGTGCCGGATCTCTTTATCAAAAAAAGGGAGAAAAGAAGGGTCGAAGAGGTTAGGATAAATTTGGTCAATCAACTAGTATTATGAAAAGTGTGGTTACTTCAAAATACATTTATTTTTGACTTAAACGTAAGACACCCCAAAGATAGGTATAGAAGACATTGAGATGATTAAGGGTAGAAGTTGTTTCCTTTATTCCCAATTAACACACCGTCTTCGTCTAACACTTACGGATAAACTATATGTGACAATTAACTCACATTTTTACACACAAAATAGGGAAATGGATATATTGGGTCCCTTGATGTTTATCTAATCTTTGTTAATATAAGTATCTAGGGGGGACTCCGGGATACGTCAGTAGAAAATTTATACATTGTAAACGATATTCTCTTAAACATGACCGAAATTCGTTTGATTAGTGATGGTAATCTTTAATTGGTGTGTACCTACGTGTAAAATATATGTATGTATTACCAAAACTTTGTCTGTTTTAAGGACCGACGTGGTGCCAACATTCCGGACATTCCTACTGAGACGAACTTGTGCACCACGCTCCTCATGAAGGTAGACACCCATCAATCCTTAGCACAGTCAAAAATAGTACATCATTCTGTGTCAGTTTAATAAAGGTATTGAAAACCTTCAATGAGTAAGGTGTAAAAGAAATAATGAAAAACCGTAACCTCCGATAAAATAACGAGACTGGTTTACAGATACAGAACTATCGTTTTTGTAAACGAAAGAAGAGTAGCACGAGCTATAAAAACCTTCTTGTTTAACTGTTGAGGGTACTTACTAAGACTCAATCGTCCTCTCGTAGACGACATCCCACCGAGAGGGAGAAAACTTCAAGTGACTCTTCGCTTAAAGTCGTAAAATTTTCGTTCTTATAACGGGTCAGACTCCACTGTTATTTTCCTTAGATGTAAGTTTCAGACCTGGTGAATATAGGTCTTTTGTCCTTTTACAATTATAAATCAACCATGTACGATCGTCTACGATAGGTGTGGTTATATCTTACAGGTACTTATACTTGACCGGATAGAACATACGTGAATGAAAACCCAAAACTATAAACGGCACCTTTTAAAGGATAAGTCCCACCCAAGATAAAAATTTTTCAAATATACCACCCTTTTCTCTGTGTAATTGATTTAAATCATTATTAAAGTACAATTTTGACCAGTCACTTTAGCAAAAGTTTCGTTAACATAGATGAGTCATTATTGTGTCCCCGAATAAAGAAGTAATAAGTATAACACTTAAAAGTCGTAAGGAAATCACCGGGTAAAAACAACGTATAAATAACTGACTAAAAAATTTCTGAGTAGCTAGTAATTTCTAGAAGCCCTTATGTAAGTTTTTGCAATTTTACAATCCGAATCATTTTAATGTTGTCCGTTGCATTCGGTCTAACTCTTTATAGGACGGTTTATCATAAAGAGTCGTTCGGTAAACCTCTATGACAAAAAAAAAAAAAATATTTTTCATCAACTATGGAACTAGTTTTTACATTAAAGAGGGAAGGGGAAAAAGACTTGTAATCACAAGAACATGTGTATATTTAAGGATGTACCGATGTTAAGATTTAATAAGGACCGTAAGTATACACTAACGTATGTTTACAAAAAGATGTCTCAGTTGTCCTTAATTTTCAAGAGTCACGGTCTTTAATAAAATTTGTTTAAGTAAACCCTAAGACAATATTGGAAACCCCAGACTTTGGTACTCCACGAATGTTTTATTCCATCTTTTCACCCCTCTATTAAGAGAATCACTGGTTGTGTTATATACTCAAAAGGGAACCCTCTTTTTACATAACCCAACCGGTTTTTCAAGTAATTTCAAAAGGTATTTGTAGCATACCTTTGGACTTACTTTAAAACCCGGTTGGGTGATAAACCCACCGAGGACTGAAACTCAGAAACACTAACGGCCCTTTCTCTTTTAGAGACGGATGACACCCATTGTCCCACCCAGAACCCCACTCTCCTTTATATAAACCTACCCCACCGGTCCTTTACGGAGACTGCACCATTTAAATTTTTGACTTAATCCTTCTTTCTTTCCATTTTTGACTATACTTTATACCTTCCCTACCTCTTGAAAGGTCCGTTTCCCCTTTCGGGTATTTTTCCTGGGACTTCTTTCTCTCAGGATATAAAGTCTTCGTCCGTCAAGTAATGATACACACTTTACTTTACAATTTCCTATCTCATGGCGTTCTTTCTCAACATTACCTATTCTGGATTTTAGTAATCCTCGGAACATTTCTCAAGTTTAAAACAAAATACCATAAATGACTCATCTCAAAATTCGTTTTGTCACTGTACTAAATTAAATCCAAAACTTTTCTATGAGACTGATGATCTCATATTTGGTCTTCTTCGATCCGTTTAGTTATTTGAACTTTCTGTCTTTACTGGTTTTGACCGTATTCTGGTTTTGACAAAGTTTTGACCGATGTTTTATTTAGTGTTTCCAATTTTTGACTATTAGATTTTCTGTGTGTCTACCAAAATCTGTACTTAAGAAAGAATATGATCACTTATATATATATATAAAAATCAGGTGGTTGAGATCTGACATCTTTTTTTTTTTGTACTTTTGAAAAGTTCATTTCAATCTTATCGGAATCATTTTTTAGGTTACGTTAAATTTTCTTAAACATACAAAATGTAAAACTTTACTTCTATAGATAGTTCTACTAACTTGTGTGGTTTATGATGTTCTCTTTTTGGTGCACTAAGACAGTTACTAACGGTATCTCTATAAACTATTTCAAGTAATCAGTAAATATTCTTTTTAGATTCAGTTTAATCCTTATTCTCTTTCGAGATATCGTCCAGAACCGTCGGTCTCCTCCTACACCATACCCGGTCAAGTACGTGATGAATTTTTTTTTTTTTTTCCAAAGAGACGGACGGGTCGGACACACGATGGACTTCCTGTGTACGGTCACTATTGTCCGCACCTCTGGAAGTCGTAGTGACCGGACGTCGGACTATGGTTTGGGATGATGACTGGAGATGAAACTCTCGGTCGTCTCGCTCGCCAGGACGAGGTGGTTAATGGTCACGAGACTCCTAGTCGTGAAGTGGTGGAGGTCGGACCGTAGAGACACAGAGTCCGTTACTCCGTAAAATATCCATCAAAACTCTTTGAAATAAGGAAAAGAGAGGGAGCTCCCATGTCCTCAAGAATCCCCGAACCGATCCGTTTCAGAAAGTTGGAACAGTGACAACTATAAAACTTGGTCTATTTAGAATCAACACCCCGTGAGAGGTGGTAATATTCTATAGACCGTCGTAGACACCAAAAATGGACGAACTGTGGTCGTCGTATGTCATGAAAGGGAATCGACACTGTTGGTTTTTACAGAGATCTGTAACGATTTACAGGACTTTCTGTTTTTAGTGACGTCAACTCTCGACGACCAGATGTCCTGTTACAGTACTGATACAAATAGTATTGAATACCGGAGTATTCAAACGCAAATGTGGTTATTTAAGAGTTAATCCTCTCTTTTCCCCCCTTTGATAGACTCAATCCAGTCTGACTCGACTGTTTTATTTTGTGGTATCTGACTCATCGAATTTGTTCTCCTTAAATAAAAGGGTGTGAAGATCTCCTCCCTTCAGACTCTAGTCCCATACTCATATCAACCCAAGACTATTCCAGAGAGAAGGATCGAACGTCTACCGATTTAAGAGTGACCTAGGAGTGTGTCGTCGTTCTCTCTCGGTCGAAGCCACAAGGAAGGAAAAGAATATTCCGTGGTCAAGGTCTTCTGTCCCTAGATGGGAAGACTAGAGTACATAGGAATTTGTGGTTTTTCAGAGATAGACGTTATTTCAGTGTATTCCTCAATATATACACATTGTATACTTAATACCCCACTGTATTAAGTCAGATGTCGTGATGGATGATGTATTTTAAAAAATTATTGGAAAGGGATTTGAGTTGTTGGTGTAATATATGTCATCGGTAAATATTTAATTTTAGTCATTGTATTGTCCCTAAAACCGATAATAGTGATTATACGTTGTGTAAAACCTCTGACTATTCCGATTTTTTATTTCTTCGTCACATTTTCTACTCTTATTTTTCTATCATGATATAAAGGTCACCCATACTGAAATATAAATCTTTTATATTCTATAGGACGTTAGATAGACACTTGTAATTATTCTCTTAAACCATTACACTCATCGGTCTACGTTTTAATTATCGAAAAGAAAGATGAATATAATACGTTAATCTTTAACTTTGTCCTTTGTAGGGTAAGTATTCGTGTTATCTTTTATTTTTAATGGTTTTATTTAGATTCTTCTGACATTAAGATAGATTTACTTCGTTTACTATTGTCAAATAACTCCCTGTATTTTGTTCTAGACTTTAACTTCTCTGTCATGAAGGGTAAATAATTATTTGTATATAAATAACGTCAAGATTAGTCTTAGAGTCGTATTACAAAAGCTAACCAGTATTTAAGTATACCTTTTTTCTTACATATTGAAAAGTAAATTTTTTCTATAGTTCCTGGATGAGTTAGTCTATAATTTTCACGAGATTTAGATGACATTATTTTCGTGATACATAATGGTATGATCATTCTGTTTATCTATGATACATATTTTGTTTAGATTTTACTTGTATTATTTACTATTTCAATCATAAAACTAAATCCTGTCTTACCTCTTTCGTTCTGTTATTTCAGAATTTTTGTATGTCTTCTTCGTCATCTAAACCGATGTGATTTAATTCTACCTCTTCCTTTACCGTTGGGTGAGGTCACAAGAAAGGACCTCTTAGGATCCCTGCCCCCTCGGACCTCCCGACGGTAGAGACCCCAACGTGTCTCAGTCTGTACTGACTTCGCTGAATCGTCGTCGTTTAATTCTATAAAGACGGGTTCTTTCTCTTCGATCACGACAACAAGTCTACCCTCCACTCTTTTCAATACTTACCTTCAACATCACCACCCCTCTTCATCTGTCTCAACTGTTATATATGGAAGGTCTTTTTGTAGATGAAGACGAACTAACTGATACAGTTTCGGAAACTGACACACCTAGTGTTATTTGACACCTTTTAAGACTTTCTCTACCCTTATGGTCTGGTGGACTGGACGGAGAACTCTTTGGATATACGTCCAGTCCTTCGTTGTCAATCTTCACGTGTACCTTGTTGTCCGACCAAGGTTTATCCTGTTGTTCATGCAATTCCGACATATAACAGTGGGACGAATAAAAAAAACAAACAAAAAATAAAAAATAAATAAAAATTAAAAAAAAATTTAAAAAATAAAAAAATTTTAAAATTTTAGAAATTAAGAATGTACGGAAGGGTTTGTACTTGGGGGGAGGGTGGAGGGAGGGGTGTTGTAGAGAGACCCAGTAGGGGTACGTGGTCGGGGTTCGTTCGACGTGGGATGCAGTCTGTACCTGACCGCTAAGTTAAGAATGTACTGTCATATGTACAATCTTAAGGGTAAGAGGGTTTAGTAGGGTGGGAGAGGGAGAGGGAGACTCAGGTTTTCAGACCATATGTGTAGACACAGAAAAAAGGACAGAACGTATGTCCCAGCAGTAACGGTAGAAGGATTTAAGGTATATATACACAATCATATGACATAACCACAAAAAGAAAGACCGAATGAAGTGAGACATATTAACCGAGGTCAAAGTGGGTAGAGTAGTCTTGACTAAGTTTACTTAAGAAAAATTGCCGACTCATTATGAGGTAACACATATACATGGTGTCGAAAGAATAGGTAAGTAGACGACTACCTGTAGATCCAACAAAGGTACAGGACCGATAATATTTGTCACGACGCTACTTGTAACCCCATGTACACAGAGAAAGTTAAGACCAAAGGAGCCACACATACGGGTCTTCACCCTAACGACCCAGTATTCCATCAAGATAAACGTTACAAAATTCCTTAGAGGTGTGACAAGAGGTATCACCGACATGATCAAACGTAAGGGTGGTTGGGACGAATAAATTGAAGATGCGTCTCATGTAGTACTCTTTGTGACCCGACCTTCTTCGTGTTCGACCTTATTTCTAACGGTCCTCTTTATAGTCATTGGAGTCTATACGTCTACTGTGGTGGGAATACCGTCTTTCACTTCTCCTTGATTTTTCGGAGAACTACTTTCACTTTCTCCTCTCACTTTTTCAACTGAATTTCGAGTCGTAAGTCTTTTGATTCTAGTACCATAGACCAGGGTAATGAAGTACCCTTTATCTACTCCTTTGTCACCTATGTCACAGTCTGAAATAAAACCCCCCGAGCTTTTACTGACGTCTACCACCGACGTCGGTACTTTATTTTTCTGCGAATGAGGAACCTTCCTTTCAATACTGGTTGGATCTGTCGTATAAGTTTTCGTCTCTGTAATGAAACGGTTGTTTCCACACAGATCAGTTCCGATACCAAAAAGGTCACCAGTACATACCTACACTCTCAACCTGCCACTTCTTTTGACTCGCGGTTTCCTAACTACGAAAACTTGACACCACAACCTTTTCTAAGAACTCTCAGGGGACCTGACGTTCCTCTAGGTTGGTCAGGTAGGATTTCCTCTAGTCAGGACCCACAAGTAACCTTCCTGACTACGATTTCGACTTTGAGGTTATGAAACCGGTAGAGTACACTTCTCAACTGAGTAACCTTTTCTGAGACTACGACCCTCCCTAACCCCCGTCCTCCTCTTCCCCTTCTGTCTCCTACTTTACCGACCTACCGTAGTGGCTGAGCTACCTGCACTCAAACTCACTTGAGGCCCTCAACCACTACCTGTCCCTCCCGATCGCACGACGCTAAGTACCCCAGCGTTTCTCAGTTTGTGCTGACTCGCTAACTTCACTTGACTTGACTTGATTCCATCCTTATGGACCTGAAGATCTGTCACCTACACCGAAACTTTCACCCTTCTCTCATCTTAAACTAGGTTCATAATGCCCTAGTAAAATTTCTTTTTTATGTTTTGATGAGTAAGGTTTAATCTATGTTTTACTCATAAAGAAATCTTACTGTTTTCTTCGGTTTTGTGTAATGTCCAAAATTTTTCGAGGTTTTTCATATTTGTAATGGTTCAGATTCTTTTTCATTATTACTCTATGATTAAAATTAGTTAGTTGACGAACTCTGTGAAACCGTCACTTAAGAAACTATAGTGGACAATTTTTCTATTATAGTATTTATTCCTTTTTCCTTTATTCCTTTCTATTCAATCAGAAGCAAGAACGTACCAACTAGTTGACAACAAAAGAAATAATACCACTTAACCCTATATATTTTGTGTTGTAGTGTATATCTACATGAATATACATCATATCGAAATTCGAACACCAGATACACTTTTTAACACTATTAAGTTAAAGTAAGTCAAAGATATATTTTTATAATTAATAAATATTAGTATCTACAATGTAAAAACACCGCTCCCTCTTGAATATCAAACTGATCCGTGGTAATAAAGAGTTTATAAAGTTATACGTCGATTTATTTACGAGATTAATAGTCGGTTTACTTACGATTTATAATGTTCAGATTACTGATCTTAATAGGTGTCCTATTAAAGACCTAGGAGTTTAAAGTTTATAAAGAAGAGAGATGTGTTATGAAGACTCACTCTGTCTATCACGAGAATAACATTCTATTGACATCCAGGACTTAGAGTACAGTGATTTGAACCCATTTAGTCACTTCACTCATCAATCCTTGAAAGGATTTCGGTGAGGTACGTTCTTACAGATCGTTATTGACATATGTCTTTACAGACATCTAATTTTTTTTTTTTTCGCATAGAGTTGTTTAGGTTTGATTTATATAGGGATTGTGTTGAAAAAGAACGTCGATCTAGAGTTTTCATGTGCTCCTCTTACACTGATTCCCCTTCAGTCCCCCCTTTTTCCGTATCAAAATTAATCGAATTCAATTTTATACGATGAAAACTTTTAAAATATTTTTAGACACTGGTACATTTGTGAAAACCCAAAGTCCCAGAAACTATCCCGACAATGTTCACCCCTCGTGGTCTTGAATTCGAAGTGACTAAGAGTCATTTAAGTGAAGACCAACTGTCTCCCTTCTTAGTGTCTACTATAGGTCCGAAAACCGGACTTATTGTGTGTGATTTACCAGCTTATTTCTGTAAAGGAACAAACTCCAAAGTACCGTGAAAGAATTTTTGGTCCACCAACCCATCGTGGTCCCTCCTCTTAGGACGTGGTGACCGACGGATCAGATCTTTCGAAAAAACGAGACACTGAGTCTCTAAGGAAAAGACACACCTCTGTGCTCCATTGGACCGGACCTCTTTAAAGATGGGGAAGTCCGTCGTGATGGTACCTGGAAACCCTCGGGAGAGTCGTAGTCTACTTGGTCCGTCTACTTTTGTCATAGTGTTCTCGAGAGTTTTGATTTAAAAGTAATCTTAACAGAATTTTCTTTTCTAAATTATCCTGGGTCTGAGATCATCGGTTTTACAGGTCCTATATCAAAAAAAAAAAAAAATTCTAGTGGACAATATATGGTTCTTACTCCTTTTAGTGTTGAACTTGTTTTTCGTTTTAACTGTTTTGGTTCTACTTAGTTTATGTCTTTAATGAGATATTATTGTTCTTAAAATTTCGTCAGTATAATTTTTACGAAATTATTCGTTAATGTTTAAAACAACTTTGTTTACTTTACTGTAGTTTACTGTCTTCTCTTTATCTTCAATATTTTTTCTTACCGTACCTTTTATCTCTTGACTTTATGTTATCACAATCTTTATTTTTTAATGAACTCCCGTTTCAACGTCTCATCTCCACTGTCTATTTTAGTCACTTGAACTCCTTTCTAGTTATCTTAAATGAGTAAGACTTGTTTCCTCCTCTTTATCTGTCCCCCTTTTTTTTGACTTGTCTCTGAATGTCTTTACAACCGTTATTGTTTTTTAGATCGTAAACATAATGACCCAAGGGAGTACTGAGTCTACCATTTCTTAGACGGACGTTACGTCCTCTGGACCCAAACTAGGAACCCAGCCCTTCTAGGAGACTTCTTCCCTTACCGTTGGGTGAGGTCATAAGAATGGACCTTTTAGGGTACCTCTCCCCTCGGACCACCGAAAGTCAGGTACCGCAGTGTTTCTCAACTTGTTCTGTCTCGTTGATTGTGATTGTCTTCCTCTCTTCTTTCCTCTCTCGCGACTTTCTCGTAAACTTATTTATTACCACCTCTTTAAAAAATTTAACCAATTTTTTTTGTCTTTTCTTCTTTTCGGGATTTTGATATTTATTTCTTCAACACTTTCTAATTTTATTATTGATTTATTTTATTATTTGATTTTATTTTTTTTAGGTACGATTCTGTATTTGAAAGTTTTTGATTTTTATAACTTTTTCTAGAACTTTCGTCAGTCTCACTTGGTTGTGTAATCGATGTCCTTTGTGATGAAACTTTTGTCTTTTCTTCTTTTCGGGATTTTGATATTTATTTCTTCAACACTTTCTAATTTTATTATTGATTTATTTTATTATTTGATTTTTTCTATAGGTACGATTCTGTATTTGAAAGTTTTTGATTTTTATAACTTTTTCTAGAACTTTCGTCAGTCTCACTTGGTTGTGTAATCGATGTCCTTTGTGATGAAACTTACTGTTACCTAAAGAAAACCTTTGGTACCACCGGTCTTCCTATACGGTGTCGTAAAAGTTTACTCATTTCTTTTATCAACAGTAATAGTTTAAAATATAGACCCTTTGGATAGGAAGTCATTACTTCTCCGTTACTTTTGTATTGGTCTATTTTCTTTTGACTTTCTTAAACTACGATCGTGTAGATGGGAAGTTCTTACGTTTTCTTAAAAGAAGTTTGTTTCTTTTACTACTTAGTAAAAACTTGTAGTTCCCTTTTTTGCCTTTCTTGTCTTTATACCCATGTGCGTTTTCTGACAGGAGTACTCAAAACCTTTAGTATAAACTACTAACTTTGTTTATAAAATTACGGTAGAATATCGGTTCTGTTACGATCTCCACCCCTTCCATTTCTTTTTATTTACCCTTTTTCCCTAAACTATAAAGTGACTTCATTATTTTACAATTATAGTCATTTGACGATATTCAGGATATACATAAAATATTATGGGTCTCGTCGATGATACTTTTGATATGTTTCTCTGTGTGATTTTTTTTGATATATAAATATCAAAAAAATATTGATATATAGATATAGTTATCTCTTAAGATTTTTACAAAGTTATTGGACGTCCTTCCGTTCTTTTATCTTCGTCTCCTCATTCTTGGCCTCTTTTGTTTGTTATTTTCCGTTTAGATTCAAAATTACATAGTTGTCAATGAAATTTACGTTATCAGATTGACGTTGTTAATTTTCATGTAATTTTTGTGATGTGTTGATATACGATAAATATTCTTTGAGTGAATTTTAAGACGTTCTATCCGACTTTCATTTTCCTATCTTTTCATATAGTACGTGTCCGATTAAAAATTTTTGCGTCCTCACCAAGATAATTATACTCTAATTCACCTAAATTCTCGTCAGTTACAATGATCTCCGTTTCTCCGTATAATGTATCACTATTCTCTTAGTTAGGTGGTCCATCTGTATTGTTAGGACTATACACCTGTGGTGTGCCATCTTGGAGTCTTTATGTGTTTCGTCTTTACTTATGTCAACTTTTCTCTTTATCTGTTTAAATGGTAATGACAAACCAGAAATTACGGAGGAGAATCGTTCGTTATCTTGATCATTCTTTAGTAGTTCCTGTATCTAGACTTGGACAGAACATAAAGACGACGTTCGAAGAAACGTCGTTTGTAAGAACAACACTCGTAAAAACGATGTCTGTAAAACCGGCGTATTGATTAACCGACATTCCGCAAAACGATACTTTCTATATTGACCAACTGTCAAAAACCAAACTGTAAAACCAAAGTGACTCGATACAATAACTGCCAAAATAGCTCGACTGTCCACTACTAAACGGTGTTCTCAACCAAAGAATAAAAGTTTCAGTGACGTGACCTCCTCTTTCTCCGGTTCCCGGAGTTTCCGTACCTCAACTTGGGTATATAGGATACCTTGAATCCTCACAGACAGTTGTCTGTATACTGTTATACGGTTCTTGTTTGTTGTGACACGTTCAAAAGTGTTACATTATGTTTCCAGTCCATGTTTATACGTAGAATCGTAAACTTTTGGTTGTGGGGAGAATTACTTCCTTCCGTAAAAGTCCTTTTTCTTTTCACACTACGGTTTACTCCTCTCCATAGTTATTTACTTTTTTTACACATTTTATAACACCTACTTTCTGAACCTTTTGTTACGAATCCATGTTGAGTATAATGTTTTAATTAAGAAACACGTCACAACGGTACTTGGACGTATGTAGAATTTACACAAGTTTATAAAGTATAAAACATTACTTCGGAAAATTTAAAATAAACAAAGAGTACTCGGTAGTACAGTAAAATTTAAAGAGAAAATAAAATTTAATAAAATAGAAAATAGTATTTTGACAGAATGCCGGTTAATCAATACGTTACCTTTATAGACTTTTATTGTTTTTACGAACACCGTTTCTAGAATGTCACTTTCAAGGATCTTGACTAGACTTGTTGTGTCAATTGGTTGTCTTTTAACTACATATATCTTGTAAAGTGGGTTCTTGTCTTATATGTAAAAAAATTCGTGGTACCTTGTAAGTGGTTCATATATTATAGATCTCGTATTTTGTTTGGAATTAGTTAAATTTTTATTAACTTTAGTATCTTTCATACAAAAGACTGTTTTTCCTTTGATCTTTAGTCATTGTCTTTTTACTCCTTTTAGAGGTTTGTGGACCCTTAATTCATTATGTGAAGATTTGTCACCTAGTATTTCAGAGTTTCTTTTAAAATTTTAAGTATTTTCCTTTATTTTTACTTTTGTGCAGTATATTTTGCACCCTACGTCGATTTCGTCACGACTCTCCCTTTGAATATCTTTTCTTCCTTCCAGAATTTGGTCATTATATTCGAAGATAGAGTTCTTTAAGGGGTTTTTCTTGTTTTATTCGGGTTTAGTTCATTTTCTTACTTATATGACTGGTGTAAGTTAATAAGATGACGAGAACAATAGTCCAGACCTAAGATAACAGGTCAAAATATTGATAGAGGAAAGTTCGTGGTAATTAATCAAAGAATAGAGAAAACATTTATTGGTCTTTTTTTAGGATTGACAGGAAGATGTTTAGACAGAGAGATGTAAAGAAATGTCATAGAGTCATAATTACCTCTCTTAGTGTCGTCATGCCTGGTCTCAGTAAAGTTTAGGTACTGGTATGGGGTGCTTACCAGTAAACTGTGACTGTTTGGATGAGGTCAAACTGAAAAGGTAATAACGTCACCTACCAAAGTCAAGAGAAGAGAAGAGGAGTACTAGATTCGATTATCCAGACATATAAAATATGTTTTTATGAGGTGAGGTCATTCTTGACGGAGTAGAAAGGTGGTCTACCAGTTAGATGAACATAACCATATGTGTATTATCGGAGGGGAGATCAATATTATCTTTTCCGTGACGAGGATAGAATTGAGTGAATGGAAATACATAAAAAAGGAGACTTCGTAAAATAAACACACATAATATAGGGATCTTTTTCTTAGGTTCCTAAAAGGGAGGACACACAAAAACAGAACGAAGAAGGACCAGGTACTACGGTCGACTTCAACAGTCATGCTACTTTGGTTTGACTACCCTGTCCTCGTTCAATAAGGTGGCAAGAGGATCTAGAAACTCAATGTGTAGTTTAGACCCCGACTAGCGAGGCGTGAATGAATCGGACGGACACTCAAAGTGTTGTTAAAGGGGTCGGGACACTAGTAGTTACTAAAGTTTAAGTGGTCACATTGGTACGAAGTAATAGTGTCAATCTCTGGACTCCTACTGAAACCTCGTGCCGGACTATTCGTGGACCGCAACGGAGAGAAAAACCGTAACAACTATGAGAACTCTCGTAATCGGTCCTGTAACTACACGTGGTAATACCGTCGTACCTTTCTACCACCTTTTGAGTGGAAATAAAAATTTTCCTTTGAAAGAAAATGACGGTAAAAAGAAAGAGCTGATATAATAATTATATCAGAGGTGACCTAGGAAGGGTAGGTTTGACTACGTAGGAAATTCTACTAACTTTGTTTGGTTTTTTCGTTTGTTTGTTTTCGAAGGGAAACTAAGGTGTGTGATAAGGACGATGAGAGGTATAGAGACAAGTGGAAGTATTTTTGTCTCGTACCAGTTACGAAAAGAGATGGAAAAGTGAAGGGTAAAAGAGAAATTTAGTAAGATTAACCCATAAAGAGACTGAATAGATTTTTTTTTTTTTACCTGGAATATAGTGGTTACTGGAGTGGAACGATATTTCGATTACAAGTGAAGAGACTCTAGTAGAACGAACTCGAGAATTGTAAACTGGGGTACGTGATAAGGGTGGAAGGACTATGTGTAGGGAGTGAACTAAAGGTCCTATAGTCCGGAGGAACCGAAAAGAAAACAGAGAAACGGAGTAGAGTTTGAGGAAAGGGAGAAGGGGGTCTGGAGATTTACAAAGACACAGGTTTCAGAAAGAGAAGATAAGAGAAGAGTGGAGTCACTAGAGTAGACTCATTAAAGTTGATCAGAGTCCCGAAATTTAAAGTAGAAGTCGTCTGTTGTGTTTAAATATGGAGGTCGGATCAGGAGAAAAATCTTGAGGTTTAAGGATATAAGATGAATTGTAAAGTTAAACCTAGATTATCTTTTCAATTTGTACTGGTTTATTTTAATAATTATGGGGAAGGTTTAAACGACGACGTTTTAGAAAGTGGAAAGTGATTTGTCCAAATAGTAGACGGATTAACGAGTTTGTTTTTTTTTAATATCCAAAACATTAAGAACTTCGAAGAAAGAGAATGTCGGATATATGTTAGGTAGTCATCATGACAACCATAATCAAAGTTACACAGGACTATGACAGGTCAATGATGGTAACCGTATTGATATTTAAGAAGGTGTAGTGGATGAGTAGAGTATAAAAGAATTATTGATTGAAAGACTTAAGTAAATTTTGACTCTATACCCACCGTCCAGTAAATTTTTACCATCCTGGAATTTGAAGAGGTCCCAGTGTGTAACACACTCACAAACGAAAATTGAACTTGGAATTCTCTATAAAAACCCTCTTTGACGAAGTTTACAGTAAAATCTATCCTTTATAACCTCGAATATAAAACTTTTCTGTTTGTCTTTCGTATTTCTCGAAAACCCCAGTGGTCACCACTTAAATTTGATGAAGTCAAGTCAAATCAGCGAGTCAGCACAGGTTGGGAAACACTGGGGTACTTGACGTCGTGTAGTCCGGAGGGACAGGTAGTAGTTGAGGGCCTCCAGTGGGTTTGGGTCCAGGTAACTCAGTCACTACGGTAAGTTGGTAGGGTAGGAGACAGCGGGGAAGAGGAGGACGGGAGTTAGAAAGGGTCGTAGTCCCAGAAAAGTTTGTTCAGTCGAGAAACGTAGTCCACCGGTTTCATAACCTCAAAGTCGAAGTTGTAGTAAGGAAGGTTTCTTTAGGGTCCCGACTAGAGGAAATCTTACCTGACCAACCTAGAGGAACGTCAGGTTCCCTGAGAGTTCTCAGAAGACGTTGTGGTGTCAAGTTTTCGTAGTTAAGAAGCCACGAGTCGGAAGAAGTGGTAGGTTGAGAGTGTAGGTGTGTACTGGTGACCTTTTTGGTATCGGAACTGATCTGTCTGGAAACAGCCGTTTCATTACAGAGACGAAAAATTATACGACAGATCCAACCAGTATTCGAAGGAAGGTTCCTCATTCGTAGAAAATTAAAGTACCGACGTTAGTGGTAGACGTCACTAAAACCTCGGGTCTCTTTGTTTGAGTCGGTGACAAAGGTGACAAAGGGGTACATAAACGGTACTTTACTACCCTGGCCTACGGTACTAGAATAAAAAGACTTCCAACTCGACACTCGGTTGAAAAAGTGAGAGAAGAAAGTGAAAGTAGTTCTCCGAAAAATAAAGAAGAAGTGAAAGACGGTATTTGATGGATCTGTACAGAGATCCTTACTTAATTTAGTATTTGAGAACCCCACGATTTCAAACATATTATATTATTCCCCTTTTCTCCTCTTAAAATTTTCAATATGATTACTCGTTCTCCTTGTTTGTCCTTCTCCATCCGGGAGACGAACTCTGTCTACCACTATTGTCTACTGTTTTTCCTTCGTCCTGGGGACGCAAGGACAAGACGGTCAAAAGACGCGTTTTCTGTTACAAGAAGTCCAACTTCTGGCTTCTTGTTTGATAAATTCTCCCTGGATCATAGTTTCCATCCACCCACATAAGTCTTATAGTTCACGGGACCGATACTACTGGAAGTAACGTCCCAACCTCTCTTGATCCTCCACTTTGAAGGCTTTGTCGTTGACACTGGAGACTCCTTATCAAATCTTCCCTCTCCACAGGATCCGAACCTTTTCGTTTACGTCACGTTTAAGAGGTATACCCTTTTATCATTTAAGACGTTAATGTCTAGTCACTCGGTCTGTATTAGGGATACGTTTTAATTTTTACCTAATAGTTTTACCTGCCCAAAAGTTTGTCACATTTCACTCTCGTACATTAAAGGATAATTATATTTCTCTTCACAATAAGTGATTCTGAGTCGTACCCGAGTAATTCTGATTTGACATGAGTCAAGTCAAGTCGAGTCAACGAGTCAGTACAGGCTGAGAAACGTTGGGGTGCTTAACGTCGTGCGGTCCGGAGGGACAGGTAGTGGTTGAGGTCCTCAAGTGAGTTTGAGAAGAGGTAGTTCAGCCACTACGGTAGGTCGGTAGAGTTGGAAACAACAGGGGAATGTGAGGACGGAGGTCAGGGAGGGTCGTAGTCTCATAAAAGGATACACAGTTAAGAAGCGTACTTCACCGGTCTCATGACCTCAAAGTCGAAATCGTAGTTAGGAAGGTTTCTTTAGGGTCCTGATTATAGGAAATCCTACCTAACCAACCTAGAGGAACGTCAGGTTTCCCGAGAGTTCTCAGAAGAGGTTGTGGTGTCAAGTTTTCGTAGTTAAGAAGCCACGAGTCGGAAGAAGTGTCAGGTTGAAAGTGTAGATATGTACTGGTGACCTTTTTGGTATCGGAACTGATCTGCCTGGAAACAAGCGTTTTATTATAGAGAGGAAAACTTATACGAGAGATCCAACCAGTATTGAAAGGAAAGTTCCTCATCGCAGAAAATTAAAGTACCGACGTTAGTGGTAGACGTCACTAAAACCTCGGGTTTTTGTATTTCAGACTGTGACAAAGGGGTAGATAAACGGTACTCCACCACCCTGGTCTACGGTACTAGAAGTAAAAGACTTACAACTCGAAATTCGGTTGAAAAAGTGAGAGGAGAAAGTGAAAGTAGTTCTCCGAAAGATTAAGGAGAAGTGAAAGACGGTATTCCCACTATAGTAGACGTATAGACTCCAATAACTATAAAGAGGGTCGTTAGAACTAAGGTCGAACACAAAGAAGGTCGGGTCGCAAAGAGTACTACAAGAGACGTATATTCAATTTATTCGTCTCACTGTTATATACCGGAACTACATGAGGAAAAGGATAAATCTTGGTCAGATAACAAGGTACAGGTCAAGATTGACAACGAAGGACTGGACGTATATCCAAAGAGTTCTCCGTCTAGTCCACCAGACCATAAAGGTGGAGAAAGACTTAAAAGGTGTCAAATAACACTAGGTGTGTCACTTTCCGAAACCGTATCAGTTATTTCGTCTTTATCTACAAAAAGACCTTGAGAGAACAAAAAAGTTACTAGGTCGCCTACAACCGTTAAACTAGAGACCAAGGAGACAGAAAAGATTTTGGTCCAACTTTTAGACCTTCAAGTGTTAAGTACATAACGACTTCGGACCGAACCTCTTAAAACTCGTAATGAAATGATCGCACACTCTACTCATGTTAACACACCATCAAACTCGTAAGAAACCGTAACGGAAAGAAACCCTAACTCTTCTAAGGAACCTCTTCCTTTACCGGTGGGTGAGGTCATAGGAACGGACCTTTCAGAGTACCTGTCTCCTCGGACCACCCGACGTCAGGTACCCCAGCGTTTTTCAGCCCGTGTTGACTCACTGATTGTGAATGAATGAATGAATGAATGAATGAAGAAATCCTAACCTTACTTTTGCCTGGAAAAGGTCAGGACACCGGTGACGACTCAAAAGGTTTAAACGACCGTATAACTCACGTCGTGAAAGTGTCGTAGTAGAAAGTCCTAAACTTTATCGAGTTGACCTTACGGTAGTGGAGGTGATCGAAACAAGCATCACTACGAAAGATTCCGGGTGAACTGAAGTGTAAGGTCCTACAGACCGAGATCCACTCACTAGTGTGGTGACACTAATAGACCCAGTACTTCGAGAAAAAACATGTCAAGAAGACACATAAGAACGGTGGAGAAGAATTATAGAAAACGAAGACAATCCAGGTATGGTAAAGACAGGAAATAACTCGGGTAGAAACGTACTTTACAAGGGAACCATAGAGATTAAAAGAACTTCTCTAGAGATCAGAAAGGGTAAGACAAGAAAAGGAGATAAAGAAACGTAACTAGTGACTTCTTCCGAGAGAATAGAGAGGAACGATAAGAAACCTTGAGACGTAAGTCTACGAATACAGAAAGGAAAAGAGAAAACGAAAAACAAAGAGAAGAAAAGTGTTGATAAACATTCCGGAGGACTCTGTCGGTAAAACGAAAAAACGTAGAGAAAAGGTACCCCTACCAGAACTAGGGACAGAGGACATGTTACAGTACTTGGAGGCAGGTATCAAGTAGACCGTGAGATAGATAGTCTAAATCAGAGAATTTAGATAAAGAGTGAAGGTGACATATTAGTATTCCCTAAACTAAATCCAGTATGGACTTACATCAAAAGGGATGAAAGAAGTTAAAGTCAGACTTAAACCGTTATTCCTCAAGTAATAGACTCGGTGTCAGTCGAGGGTCAGAACAAAAACGACTGGCATATCTCGAAGAGGTAGAAGTCGACGTTTCTTATATTAGTTAAACTAAAACCACAGCTGGTAGACCACTACAGGTACACATCTCAGAAGAGAACAGAACAGTCTTCTCCCACAAACGATACTAGTCACACAAGAGAACCGTTTTGAGATAATCGGAAATGGTTTAAACGGACATTGGGGTCCACAAAGAACTGAAGGATGAAAACGTAAGGTCGGGGGATATTACTTTTCCTGTAGAAAAAACCCACAATCAAGATTTTCCAGAACCTCTAGAAGTATCTTCGTAAGTTGAAGTCGAAGAAGTCGTAAAGACCAACCCCGTATCTAAACCTAATGACACTATAACTTACCAAACGAAACCTTTACTTGTCTCTAGTCAAACAACAAAAACTCTAACGTAGGTTCATGACGTAAAACCTGAGAGAACAACTGGTACTACCGATGAGGTAAAGAAGAGTCCGTAAGGACGGGCTTCATCATCTATATTACCAGTAGACTCAATTTAAGTGGGTAAGGTCAGGTAATATCAAGTGACTAAGGATCTTACAGTTGCAAGTGAGAACAGTAGAGGACAAACTGGTGAAGGTCAAACGGAGCTAAGTACCTGGACTGTAAGGTCCAAGGTTACGTTATAACGAGAAATGTCGTAACCTGGAACGAAGATAGTGGTCAGTGTAGGTGATGACCCATAACAAAAACGAAACCGAGGTAGGGAAGTAAGAAAGACCTCAATAAAGAGGTGACTAGAGGTCATCGTATAACCCGTGGATGACTGGACCCCTCAAGGTGAAAGTCATAGGATAGTAAAACGGAAGAGTATGACAAGTACCTCAAGAGTTCCGTTCTTATGACTTCACCAAACGGTAAGGGAAGAGGTCACCTGGTGTAAGACAGTCTGGAGAGGTGGTCCTGGGTGAGCAGAACCCACCGGGGTGTACCGTACCGAATCAAAGTAACCCAATCTGTTCCGACACCAGGTACACTAATCTAACTGATCAAAAGACACTAATACCAAAGTCACACAGACGGGACACTACGGGAGAGCGTTGTGGATGGTAGAATGAAACCATTTGACATGAGTCTGATTGAATTAAAAGAAAAAACCATCCAATTGATGATGACAATTCTCCTCGATGATAAAGAAGTCATGAGCTATAAACCGAGAACCAATTACGAAATAAACGTAAAAGAGTCAACTAGAATTCATAATAAAAGGGGGTAGAATATCTATTTCATTGTCTTCAAATCTCGTCATTTATAGGGTTCTAGTGTTACGATTTTGTTCCGTTGTCCTTAAAATCGTATCCATCGGTGTAATATCCGTCACGATATAACGGTGATTTCTCATATCCTACTCATATATGGTTCTTACGATAACTTTACCATGTGGGAGCCCCTCTTACCCATGTACATATACATACCGACTTATGGAAACGACAGGTGAATTTTGATAGTGTTATAACAATTGACCGATATGAGGTTATATTTTATTTTTCAGAATTTTTAAAAACTTTTCCCCCCGAAGGGACCACCGAGTCACCATTTGTTAGACGGACACTTACGTTCTCTGCGTCCTCTGGACCCAAATTAGCGACCAGACCCTTCTAGGGTGTGCGGCACCTCGTTGGTTCCAGTACGTCGTGTTGATGACTCACCGACGAGATCTCGGGCCCTCGGTGTCGGTTACTCGGGTACACAGGACCTCGGGTACGAGACGTTGTTCTCTCCGGCGACGTCACTCTTCGGGTGTGTGTCTTTGGTCTCACATCGGGGGTGACCACCGTTAGTCTCTTTTCGGGTGCGTATGGTTCTAGGTCGTGTTAGTTTTTATTTAATTATTTATGTATGTATTAAAAAATTTTTTCCTTCTTTACCATATGGACTTACCCCTGTTTCATATTTTCCTACTTAATCGACTACCATGAGAACCCCACTAGGTATTTACTATCTTACTAGTAAAAGTTTCTCGTGACTAATTACACAGTAACAGATACTTATTTCTTTAGAGGTCACTAGATTAGGGTCTTAAAATAGGAACTGGATACCAACCAATGAAAAAATACTTGTTGAACCGATTTATTTATTTAACCTAGAATAGTATATACACCTATTGGACTTTAAATCAACCGATCATAAATTACTGTTTTAACCAAAGAGGTTGTAGAATCGTGTCCAAGTTATTTTGTTCTCTATCGTATAATCCTTTTTTATATTTCAGATAGTGAAGTCAAAAATTTTTAGATGGGTTACTATATACCTCTTTTCATCTTCTTAGTTGTTATTAACTACTTATCGAAGAGAAGTACACCGGTCCCGTCACCATAGTGTCGGGGTCCTATTCCGTAGAATGGTTCCGTTTTTCAGGTTTATTCCTTCGAAATCTAAGGTAGTGACTTGAGAAACGCCTTTCCGAGGTTTTTGTGTTCACCTTTTTACCACGGTTCTCACTTCAGGTCGTTCATTGTGTCCCCCTTTATAATTTCTCGTTCGTTTCCCCTTCAAATCGTCAACACTCTTAAACTTCGTCCTCTCCCTCTTTCTATAGTCTTTTTAGTTTGATAAAATATTAGAGAAAAAAGGGAATATCTATGTGAGAAAAAAAGTCTTCAGTCCTTTTTAAATAACGTATTTTTTAAGAGATATCTCTTAAGAGATGTAATGGGGTTTTGTGCTTTAAAGTTAAGTTTCACCTAGTTTCTTTAATTACACGTCTTGTTTCGGATTTAGTGTAATCTTTTTATATTTACTGTTATTTAAACACGAATTCACATTTTGTTTTAATACTAATGGTTCACCTTTATACCACCCCCGCCTATTGAATCCTCAAACCCTAATTGCATATGTGTGATGAGTGATAATATATATTTTATCTATTAGATTTTCCCGAATCATATATCGTGTCCCTTGAGGTGAGTTATAAGGTAATGTTAGACATACCCTTTCCTTAGAATTTTTCTTAATTATATACATATACATATTGACTTGGTGAAACGGTATATGGACATTGATTGTGACGTGACATTTAGTTAATATGAAGTTATTAAATTTTTTTTTTAGAGAAAGTGTGTAAATAGAAAGAAAAAATTAACCTCCGATTAACTGAATGTTATAACACGACCGGAGACGGTATGTAGTTGTACTTAGACAGTGTCCATATGTGTACAGGGGAGGGAGGAGTTAGGGTGAGGGTAGAGGGTGGGGTAGACTAGTGAGATCCAACAGCGTCTCGTGACCCAACTCGAGGGAAACAGTGTCTCGTTTAAGGATGAACGATAGGTGAAATGGACACTGTTACATGTACGAAGGTACGAAAGGAGAGTTAAAGAGGGTTAGAGAGGAAGGGCGTGGTCCGGGGGTTCAGGTACGAGCTGCAGACGCAGAGGTCGCGACAGGACGTTTATCCGAGTAGTCATGGTAGAAACATCGAAGGTACATGTATGCAATTATATGTTATGAACAGAAGAGAAAGACTGAGTGAAGTGAGACTGTGTGTGAGGAATAAAAGGAAAGGAGAGAAGTCACACCCCACATTATCACCTTCCAGAGGTTAATGACTCGCGAAGTCAATAAAAGAAATAGACCTGATATTCGTCCGGAAATTCACCGAAAACATCATTTATTACAAAGAAATAAATAATGGAATTACAAATTTTTTATACAAAAACAAAAAATTTTTTTAGAAAAATGTACACTTGATAAAATTTCCCAAAATCCGAACTTATACGTACACAGGGAACTACAATTCCCTTCGACTAAAAGTCTGATGTGTCGACGTAACTTCGAAGAAAAATAAATCAAAGACCCTTCATAAAGTCTCTTCCGTTACCGTGGGGTGAGGTCATGAGAACGGACCTTTTAGGGTACCTGTCTCCTCGGACCATCCGATGTCAGGTACCCCAATGATTTTCAGTCTGTGCTGACTCGTTGAAGTGAAAGTGAAAAGGGAAAGTACGTAACCTCTTCCTTTACCGTTGGGTGAGGTCACAGGAACGGACCTCTTAGGGTCCCTACCCCCTCGGACCACCCGACGACATACCCCAGCGTGTCTCAGCCTGTGTTGACTTCACTGAATCGTCGTCGTCGTCCCTTCATAAATTTCTTTATACTTATCGTCGAGATTTCTCGAAACTAAGAAGACTTTTTATGTAACCTATCTTTATACTTATACTGCACTGATCATTTTTTTCGATTTTACTACACTACGATGTGACTATTTTAATATGATATATCATTCTTCCTTGATTAGTAGAGAAAGAGAGATGCATACACACACACACACACACATACACACACACACATACATATATATTTATTTAGGTGTGTACCTTCTTATAGATTGAGATTGTGAAATTCTCCTACTTATTTTTATGGGAACATAAAGGTCTCTCACTGGATCCACTACTTCTCTAAACGAAGAATTTCTTTAGTACCACGAGAAAGACCTCTTATTACTACATTACACGTGCGTACGTACACACGCACGAGTCAGTACAGACTGAGAAACATTGGGGTACCTGATCTCGGACGGTCCGAGGAGACAGGAACCTTAAAAGGTCCGTTCTTATGACCTCACCAAACGGTAAAGAATGAGATCCCCTAGAAAGGTTCGTTCCCAGAGAACGTAGAGGACGAAACCGTCCACCTAAGAAATGGTGATTCGGTGGACCCCTTATACGTCAGTGATAAACAACTTGACATTTAGTTGTTTTATTATTCAACATTTTCGTTTACTTTTTTTAGTCTCGAAATAGTGAAATATTCCATCGCATCATCGACTTGCGTGTCCGAGATCTTGATAGGACGAATCTATTTATCGGATCTAGGAACTGAATGATCAACAATTCTGTCATTAAATTTACAGGTAACTGTATCCTCATCCTTTCCTCTACACCATGTATCTATGTTGCCTTATAATACGTCAGTATTTTTGCTTACTTTATCACGGTAGACGGGGTGTACCTACCAGAATCTCTAACAATATGACTCAGTCTCTTTCGATTTATAGTATATTGTAACGAATATACACCTAGATTTCTTTCCCATGTTTACTTGAATGAATGTTTTATCTTTGTCTCAGTGTCTATATCTTTTGTTTGAACACCAATGGTCCCTCCTTTCCCCCCTCCCCTCCCTATTTCACCCTCTAACCCTAACTGTATATGTGTGACGACGACGACGACGATTCAGTGAAGTCAGTACAGGCTGAGACACACTGGGATATCTACCGTCGGGTGGTCCGAGGAGGCAGGGACCCTAAGAGGTCCGTTGTTATGACCTCACCCATATATGTATGATGATATATATTTTGTCTATTGATTATTCTTGGATGAATCATCCATATTGAGTCTCCTGAGATGAGTTATGAGACATTACTGGATATGTCCTTTCCTTAGATTTTTCTCACTTATATACATATTGAACGACATGTGAACTTTGATTGTGTTGGAACATTTAGCTGGTAGGTGGTTATTTTTATTTTTTTTCAAGAGTTCAATGAATTGATGAGACGCATCATCAAAAGAGTAGATATATTACCAGAACTTGTTGAACCCAAACGTGGTGTATCCAGGTGAAAATGAGTCTGAAAAAGGATTCCATTTATGTCACCATCGTACATCTGACACTTAGACACCTACGTCTCCTTCACACCTATACCTCCCGGTGACACATTGAGGACGTAACAAGTCCCCACTTGACATTAATCCTAAATTAAGTAAATTAATCCTAATTTACTTATTTCGATACATAATTATTTTGTATCTGTTATAAACGACCATATATAGTTCATGAATTATGTTACATCAATGATCATTTCGTATTATCTTTAAATGAAGAACAATCTATTGGATTTGATTACTAATCTGGAAACTACTACCAAGTCAGTCCCTTCTCTGACTACCACTTCCTTTCTTACCAGTGTCAGTCCAAACTCTTAAACTGAAACGAACACAAATAGTACCTTATATAGACCGACTTCCTTTTACCTAGGATTAATGATTCAATCATATAGAAGTTGAGAGAGCACTCCAGAGTAATGAGTCGTTTTATCTTGTGTTTGACTAATTATAAACTAAACAAATTCAGCCTAATAGTTCTTCATTAGATCGTGTGGACCTGTTCGAAGAGCTCATAAAAATATTTCTCCGTCCTGTTATTTTGGATAACTTTTTTAAGATAATTTTAATGATACTTTCCATGGAGAGTGAAGTGATACTCGTCTCCACCGAGTAATCTTATTTAATATCATACATGTCTAATATACTTTATTTCTTTTATACATCTATGTTTACTTTTGTGAAGATAGTATTTCCTTTGAAAAAATATAGAGAATCGTTTACTGTAAAATACAGGGGACATACGAAACGGAATTTAGAAGAGGGTTTACTGTTTAAAATCTTTATCTTCGGAAAATAGACTCTTTCCTTTCTCAACCTGTTGTCAATTGTAAACAACTATGAACCTGAAAATTATTCTAAAATACAATTTTGTTCCTGTGGTTAAACTTATTGTTACCTGACGTCAAGATAGGACCTATAAAACAGATAAAACAATCCGATTCTTTGAGACCCAGAGTCTCCGAGGACTGACTAAATTAGGAAAGTGTTTAAAAATAACTTGTAAATGATACATGGTTTGAGAAAGGATTCGGGAGTTTTCTCTCGTCCTTGTTCTGTCACGTGCGTATTTTCACTTTCACTTTCCTAATCAGTGAGTCAGTACAGGTTGAGAAACACTGGGGTACCTGACACCGGGGGGTCCGAAGAGAGGAGGTAAGTACCTTAAGAGGTCCGTTCTTATGACCTCACCAAACGACAAAGAAAGAGGTCCCCTAGAAAGGCTGAGTTCCTAGCGTGGGTCCAGAGGACGTAACGTCCGTCAGATAGTAGACTCAGTGGTCACTTCGTGAGTATCCTAAATGTAAGATCACTCCTCTGTGCTGTCTATTTGTTCTTTTTAAGGTCTCTCACGATGGAAATCTTAACTTATCTTGTATTTCTACCCCCTTTTTTGATCTACCGATGAAACCTTACTCACAGGTCTCTCCGAAGAGATTCCTCGACCGTAGGGTTGACTCTATACTTACTATTATTCGTGGGTCTTGACACTCCCTGTTCTTCCTTTTAGTAGGGTTCCTTTCATGGTTCATGGTTCTGGAGTTCCACTCTCCCTTCCGATTAAACCGACTTGAACCAGTCCTATAAATCCCCTTCAAGTCTCTACAACTCAGGTCCAATAAATACTCCACTATTTTGTTAACTCTAAAATCGATTCTAGTCTTCGGTCCGTAAACCAACCAAAATTTGTCTCCTCACTGTACTAGATTAATATAAAACAAATTTATTTAACAAGAACGACAAGGTACAAATGGAATATCTTTCGTCCTCACGTTCTCTCCTCTGGTTAACCTTCCAATACTGTTATCAGGTCCGCTCTTTACCTCTACTGAATCTACCCCCATCGTTACCGTGGGGTGAGGTCATGAGAGCGGACTTTTAGGGTACCTGCCTCCTGGGACCATCCTACGTCAGGTACTCCAGCGATTCTCAGCCTGTGCTGACTCGTTGAAGTGAAAGTGAAAAGTGAAAGTACGTGACCTCTTCCTTTACCGTTGGGTGAGGGTACAAGAACGGACCTCTTAGGGTCCCTACCCCCTCGGACCACCCGACGGTAGAGACCCCAGCGTGTCTCAGCCTGTGTTGACTTCGCTGAATCGTCGTCGTCGTCATCATTACGTCTATTACTATTTATCAGTACAAACCCTACTGAAAACCTTAATCTCCACTATCTTGAACACCTTCTGACCTCCCTCTCTCCATTCCTTTTTCTCTCTCTCGTACCGTGTCTTTCTCTCTCCCTTTCTTCTCCCTTTGTCTCCCTCTTCCCTCCTTGACACCCGATATAATGTCTACAGAAACCGGATTCTTTTAATCATCTTCAACACGGTAAAAGGACTCTAAACATTAGAACCTCTTCCTTACCTAACCCCATCTTTTTATTCGAAATCTACGGATAATCGGTAAGTTCTTCTCACCTGTGTATACTTCGACCTATAGACTTAGATTCAAAACCTCTCCCTCAATGTTCTAGTACTAAACTTTCGGATCAGATGGACTTCGGTACTTTTAATCACTGTGTCGAATTTTTTTATCCCGGTTCAATGACTCGGTAACTCATGAGGTTGTAAATCTCCGACCTATCTTCTCCTCCTCCTCGGTCTTAAGTTCTGTCTTCCTAGTTGGTCACTCGCTCCTCCTTTCCGTTCTCTCCACGATTGGTCCTCCGGTTCTCTTCTTTGGTAAAGTTATTCCTCCCTCACCAGTTTATACAACTTACGACGACTCTTTACTTAATTCTAGTGTGGTCTCTGGTAGCCTAAACCTTCAGGGTCACCTTACCACCCAGGGTTTCGAGTCAATGTTATTTGACTACGTACTTACACTTACTCCTTTCTTTCTTTCGTTGATGACTGTTCCTTTTTTATGAAGATCTACTATATTAGTAATCTTTAACTTGTCCGGGTGAATACTATGACTTTTTCGAGTTTCTACACAAATAATTATGTTAACTTTACTCCCTAAACACGTAAACACTCAAGCTGGTCTACTGGAACTTTTATAGGTAGTATGTTACTACAAGATCCTAAGAAAAATAAGGTGTCATAAATAGACTAAAAAGATAACGAACAGATTTTACAGTCAAGTCACAGGGGTTGGACTAGGGAGACGTTGGAATAGTTCCTATCTATTTAATAAAAGTAATCGGAAATATTTTATGACCGTTATCGAGAACTTAAAAATAATGAAAGAGTCATCCGAGATCTAACCTTATTTAACCAGAGTAAGTTGACAGAATATTACATCTGTCCTGTTAATTCCGGGACTCTTCACCTTACTAATCAGTTTATATTTTAAGTTTCTATTGTCGTTTCGATCCTGATCTTGGGTTCAGAGGAGGAAAGTAAAGAGTAGTAGAATAATAAAGAGGTAAAAACCAAATATCGAAAGATTAAAAATATTTGACAGACGAATTCAATTCTCGAAAGCTTCAACGTGACAAACTTTATCGTTTTATTTTTCGTTGGTTTTTTGTTCCTTGTGGACTTTCAGAGTCGTAGTCTTGTGTCTTCGAGGAAAATCCCTTCCTCGACCTCGTAAGTAAGGAGGTCGACGACCGTTTCGCCGTCGACTCCCGACAGGCGGTTCACGAAAGGAGCTCTAACAGCAGAAGGGACCCCCACCGATGTCGTCGTTAGGTAGTATTCTACCTTCACCATTTAGGTCCTAGTTCGTACTCGTCCTACCTTCCGTGTGTATTCGCCATAACGTGGAGAGGGAGTCGTACTTGGTCACCGGTGTCCTCCCCGGGGACTACTACTCGAGTCCCTTCTCCTTTTTCGGATTCTCTACCAAGTGTCTGCCCGTGGGACTATACTTCACGTGCCACTCTTGCCAGACGGAAACGAGACGTCGGAGTGAGTTCGCACAGAGACTGTCTTTCGACACTTCCCTTTAGGAGAGCTGCACGTCTGGCAGATCATAACGTGGACCAGTAAGTTGAACGTCCCTTCTTACCATCTGGTGTCATTTCGTAGGACAAGTGCTCGTCTCCTTCTACTGCTCGACCAACAAGTCCTTGGGTCTTTTTCTTTTTACTGTTCTAATCACTGTTCCCACAGACCCTTCGAGACACACCCACCCGGATACCCTTACTCGGGCACACACTAGAAACATAGTGTACAGTTACAGGAAATCTCTCAAAGGGACGAAGATAATAGAAAACATCTTCTCCGTAATTTGTCGGTTTTTATGTCTTACCATACCTTTTAACGGTTACCATACTGTTTAACTGGTGAGACTTAAGGACGGTGAGAAGTTCCCCTTCGTTAAGTAGAACCAATATTAGTTATGGAAAAGGTCCATACCGGTTAAAATGTTCTGGAGTCTGTAGTAGTGATGAGTTTCCGAATGTCTCACTAGGTAACTGTACCCTAGAAATGTTGTAACGTAGACTGATTGTCTGGTGAACTGTTGTTTCCTCTATCCCGAAACTTGTGTCCTGGACCTCTGGGTGACGAGGTAGGTCTTCTAGTGTATGACGTGGTAAGTCTTCAACGGTCTCATTGTCTCATCGTAAAACTTCAAAACTGACTCCGTGGTCGAACCTAAACTCTGATATGTTATTACCCTCCGAAATGAGGAACCAAAGTCACACAGACGGGAGACTACCGGAGAAGGTTGTGAATGGTAGAATGAACCCAAAAAGAATGGAACCGCACCCCATAGAGAAGTGCCGACGAGGTCGTTTCGTGTCGGCGACAAGGAATGGAACCTGCTCCCCATAGAGGAATGGCGGTGGCAAGGACTGGAAGTTGCACCCTATCGAGGAGGTCCGGGAGGACACGGACGCGTCGGTGGTGAGGAACCCAACGAGGAGGGCCGGCCGGCGGCCGGGACCGGAGCCCGTACTCACCGAGGAGGGTCGACGGCGGGGACCGGAACCCGAGGCCCACCGAGGAGTCCCAGTGGCAGGGACCGGAGCCTGCGCCCCACAGAGGAGAGCCGGCGGCGGGGACTGGAACCTACGTCCCATCGAGGAGAGGCGGCAAGGACACGGCAGCGTCGGACCGTGAGATCCGGCGACGGGGACTGGAGCCTGCACCCCATCGAGGAGAACCGGTGCGAATCACTCGGCCGAGCGTCGGCGAACTTGACACCACAACCTCTTCTGAGAACTCTCAGGGAACCTGACGTTCCTCTAGGTTGGTCAGGTAAGACTTCCTCTAGTTGGGACCCTAAAGAAACCTCCCTTACTGCGATTTCGACTTTGAGGTCATGAAACCGGTGGAGTACGCTTCTCAACTGAGTAACCTTTTCTGAGACTACGACCCTCTCTGACCCCCGTCCTCCTCTTCCCCTGCTCTCTCCTACTCTACCGACCTACCGTAGTGTCTGAGCTACCTGCACTCACACTCACTTGAGGCCCTCGACCACTACCTCTCCCTCCGGCCCACACGACGCTAAGTACCCCAGCGTTTCTCAGACTGTGCTGACTCACTGACTGTACTTGACTTGACTCGACTTGACTTGACTTAACACGAGATCATAGTTCAATGTGGGATTTAGTCCCTGATAAGATACTACGATACAAGGGTCGTCCATCTTACATACTCAGACCCTGATTGTCTTCCTGCAGAGAATCCGAGAATCCTACCAGGGACGACTGGTAGGGAGGTTCACTGGTTGGACACCTTAAGTACGAAGGGTAGAGATGTTGAGATCCATATCAAATACAAATCAACAATTCAGTACAGGTTGAGAAACCGATGAGGTATCTGACATCAGGTGGTCCGAGGAGACAGATACCCTAAAGGGTCCGTTTTATGACCTTACCCAACGGTAAAGGAAGAGGTCCCCTAGAAGGGTTAGGTCCCTGACTTGGACGTAGAGGACGCAACCATCTGTCAAAGAAATGGTGACTCTGTGGTACTTAGATTTACAAGGTAGAGTGTCTCCCCCCTTTATTAGGTAGTTTTCTGTATTATTCTGAAGGTAATTTAAAATTCAATTTTGTTGGTAACAGTGAAACCCCAGGAATACTATTCTTCTTTCATGTGTTTCGTTCCACAGTGGTAGACCCGTACTCCACCTCCATCTTCTCTACGAAGTGTCACTGTCGTCCCTCCTGAGACCAAACCATGGATACTTTCATGGATGGAAACCATTATAACCATTTTATACCATTTATAACGATTTTAAACCTTTAGAGATGGGAGACTTGGTGTGACTGGTTAGTTTTGTTACTGAACAACAAGTCAGCGACTCAGCACAGGCTGAGAAACACTGGGGTACCTGACGTCGTGTGGTCTGAAGAGACAGGAAGTGGTTGAGGACCTCGAATGAGTTTAAGTGCAGGTAACTCAGTCACTACGGTAGACTGATAGAATAGGAGAAAGTAGAGGAAGAGGAGGACGGAAGTCAGAAAGGGTCTTAGTCCCGGAAAAGATTACTCAGTCGAGAAGAGTAGTTCACCGGTTTCATGACCTCGAAGTCGAAGTCGTAGTCAGGAAGGTTACTTATAAGTCCTGACTAAAGAAAATCCTACCTGACCAACCTAGAGGAACGTCAGGTTCCCTGAGAGTTCTCAGAAGAGATTGTGATGTAAAGTTTTTTTTTTTTTTAGTTAGGAAGTCGAGAGTCGGAAGAAATACCAGGTTGAAAGTGTAGGTATGTACTGATGACCTGTTTGGTATCGAAACTGTTATGTCTGGAAATAACCGTTTCATTACAGAGACGAAAAATTATACGACAGATCCAACCAGTATCAAAAAGAAGGTTCCTCTTTCACAGAAAATTAAAGTACCGACGTCAGTGGTACACGTCAATAAAACCTCGGATTCTTTTACTTTAGACACTGACAAAGGTAACAAAGGGATAGATAAACGGTACTACTCTAACCTACGGTACTAGAAGTAAAAGACTTACAATTCAAAATTCGGTCGCAAAAGTTACTGACCTGTTCATGTTATCGGTACCGGACTCTTTCAGTGTTGCTGTCCCTAGTCTGAACACTCTCTAATCCCAGACCCAGTGGAGTAGTACATTCGGTGGACCTAGTCGACTCTACAATCGGTTCACACTCACCTTAGATCTAGTATATCATCTTCTTACTACGTTATTATTGAATCATTTTCTATTTTCACGTAAGTTCGTAGTCTCCTCTACCTGACACTGTCCTCAGAGTGTCCTCTATCAGTGGGTCTAGGGAGGGAAGTCCTGACTCCTTAAATAGTGGAGTCAACGATCAGCGTACCTGTTGAATACCGTGAGTCGACTTGCAGACAGACACTTAACAGGAGTCGAAGTTTCTCGATGGAGCGGGTTCTAGTGTTGATGAAGACCCCGTGTCTAGGACGAGCCAATGACCTATTATTCTCACAAGTTTGTGGGTCGGGGAGACAGAGTTCCTGGTTGTTGAGACTTCCCGGGAAGGTCGAGATCTCGGGGGGGTCCCAGAAAGACGTCGAAGTGACACCAGGATGAGAAGGGAGTGGGTTAGAATGAAAGAGATGAACGAGTATATTGCCAACTCAGATTCCGGAAAGTGATTATTTTAGTGACGTATGTTTAGAGACTCATAGACAAAGAGTACCTGTTGATTAAGTTTTTCGTATATCGTACCGGATTCGCATACGGTACGGGATTCGGGTTGAGTAACCTTTTCTAGGATTGCGACCCTTTGTGACTCCTGTCCTCCTCTTCTCCCGCTGTCTGCTACTCTACCAACCTACCGTAGTGACTGAGTCACCTATACTTAAACTCGTTTGAGACACTCTATCACTTCCTGTCCCTTCGGACCACACGACGTCAAGTACCCAAGTGTTTCGCGACCTGTTATGGACCACTAACTTGTTGTTGTACGAATACACTCTATTATAAACGATCAATACTCCTACCATAACATCTAATAAAGTACTTTAACTCTTTTAGTCCAGTCCCGTTAACACTTTACAAACTAGGTTGAAAACATTTACATTAATATACATTTATAAGTTATATAGGACTCTTCTTCGTATTCCATCGTTTTATAATTGTCACCGATAGAAACCGATGTTCCGAATATCACTAAAAAGAGTTAAAAATTATTAGTTGTCATCCGTCAATAAAAATTACTTGATTTTATGAATCATTTTTGTAACTCACATATGATCTCTCTACATACATATTTTGTCTTCCTTCATCTCTGTTTTTCGTGTCTCAGGTTGTATTAATGACAAATAAGATCTACTGGGTACTAAATTCTTACTTTTTGTTAAGTGGAGAGAATGGATTAAGTAGGTAACCGAATTGACTTCAATGGACCACTCCACCTGTATATCCTTTGATTGTAGATCCTCACCCTAACGACCCACTATACCGGTGAGATACAACTTTGAAAACTCCCTGATGGTCTGACAAAAGGTTTCACCAACGTGGTAACATCTCAGTCGTCAATAATATTTGGTGTAATAAAAGGGTGGGATCAGGTTCGTCCAAAGAGAACACCAGACTTTATAAGACAGTCTGTGTCTAATCAGTAAAGAGAATTTACCCAGACACGTCCCAGGGATGGTTCTCTTTCTGATACATACCGTTCATGTTTCTTAAACCAACCAAGGGTTCCGTAGTATATCTTTTTACTCAGTTAGTATAATCAAAGGAAGCTCTGATTGTGAGTCGAGGACCACGTCGGGAAGTGATAAGGACAAATCGGAAAATTCCACACGAAAGTAAGTGGTTGGGGGAGTTCTTAACGATGTTATTTCTACCCTTGTAAAAGTAACAGGACAGGTCGAGAAACACTAGGATGACTGACATCGGGTAGTCCGAGGAGTCAGGTACCCCAAGAGATCCTTTCTTATGGTCTCACCCAACGGTACGGGAAGAGGTCCCCTAGAAGAGCTAGGTCCCTAGCTTGGGCGTAGAGTAATACAGAGGAGGTAACCGTTCTACCCAATAAATGGTGATTGCGGTGGACCCTTCGAGATAGACAGAGATGTTAGGGGAGTTTCTTTCTTCGGAACTATGATAGGTGAGTCAACGAAATGGAACGTGTCCCTCGGTTCAAAATTAACTTTAGTCCTTAATATTTTTAACAATGAGTGATATTCTAACAAAACGAACGAAATTTTTTTTTTAACGACGTATTTAAAATTTTTGTCCACTAGGAACGAAAAGGGAAGAGGAGAGGGTTCCGATCTAGTAAGGTTTACAACAGTCCTTTAAACGGTATATGACACCAACTTGTAATCTAAGTTAGGGGTGCAAGAACCGTCGTTAAGAATAGACTATTTTCCTTCGTATGTCACGAATTTTTGTAAAAGACCATGTTTTTAAATTTGCCCCTTCAATACTAAATATGATCACCGTAGTTCCTTGGGTTGCCAGTGTTACAGAAAATTGTCAAGGTGTCTTTTTTGTCTTCACAAGAAGTTCACCCACAAAGAACTAGTTTAAGATTTATTTTTGGGTCACTTAGTGTAGTTTTATATAAAAGACACTCCTACAAAAACTCCTCCAATTAATTTACATAAAGTTCTCGTTACACCGACGTAAATTACACTAAAACTTCAAGTGATTAAACTACACTATGTTATATAATTATTTCCGACATGTATATATAAAACTTTATCAAATATAGGGAAGGTTCACTGACTTATGTAATATTTGATACAAAAATAATAAAACTAATACTTCATCGTTTAATTAACCGTTTTTTGGGTGGGAGAAAACAGTCCAGACAACTTTGAATCAGAACTTAATAATCTTTATTCACTCCAAAGGTCTTTACATAGTAAGGGTAATTAGTTGACGGGACATAGACCGAACGACCACGAGATAGAAGTGTCCACTTTAGGAATTAGAGAATCTCTTACTATACAATATATAACGTGTAAATGTTTAATAATGTAATTACACAACGACGACGACGACGACGACGACGACGACGACGACGACGACGACGATTCAGCGAAGTCAGCACAGGCTGAGACACGCTGGGGTATCTACCGTCGGGTGGTCCGAGGGGACAGGGACCCTAAGAGGTCCGTTCTTGTGACCTCACCCAACGGTAAAGGAAGAGGTTACGTACTTTCATTTTTCACTTTCACTTCAGCGAGTCAGCACAGGATGGGAGTCGCTGGGGTACCTGACGTCGGAAGATCCGAGGAGGTAGGTACCCTAAAAGGTCCGTTCTCATGACCTCACCCCACGGTAACGGAAGAGGCTGTAATTACGCAACGTATGATATATTAAGAGTTGGTCTTCAATTTTAGGACCGGTTGTTAATCTCAATTGGTCTCTCAATAAATGTTCGGTATAAAACAGTACTCATAATGTCTTCATTATAAAAAGTCAACAAAGACTAATGTGTTATAAAAATGAACCGAGTTTAAAGTTTTCTGTATTTTCCAAAAAGATACCTTTTAGAGAGGGGATGAGGATAGATGAACACATTGGAAGGTCTCTATGCAGTGTGTGCTCGACTCTCGTGATCAACGAGTCAGCACAGACTGAGAAACGCTGGGGTACCTGACATCGGTTAGTTCTAGGAGACAGATATCTCAAGAGGTCCGTCCTTATGACCTCACTCAACGGTAAAGGAAGAGGTTCCCTAGAAGGGTTGGGTTCCTGACTTGGGTCCAGAGGACGTGGCGTCGTCTAAGAAATGTCAGATTCGGTGGTCCCTTCGGTCTCACGAGTCTCTACTTTTGCGATCAGTAAAGTGTGTATGTATTCGTGTATACATACAAATAGGAAAAAATGTCGTGACCATTGTTCACTATGTGTGAGACATACAAAATGAACTATTCTGTAGAACTTCTATTCGGGTATAGGAGTATGCTTCTTCGCGGAGTAAGAGAAAATATACATGTAACATATGATGACATACCTACTTGGTATCTAACAAATTTTTAGACCTTTCAAAAAATTTTGTAAACAAGGACCCGGGAGAGTACCTGGATGTCTTAGTTTTTCATGTCCGATCTTAGACCTAATACATAAAAATTGTTCGAGGAGTCTTCCGACAATGGGATAGTCGGGTCGTCTACCCAAGACCCCTGAGTGGTAAGACCTACTAGAGGAGACTTACAATGAGAAAGGTCAACTAGAAAAATAACTCCGATCTTTCGTCTCGAGTCTAAAAGACCCTTCTCGGACTGAGTAACCACTATGTATAAAGATAACAAACTAAATACTTTGTAAAATTCGTTGTTTAAATCGGAATACCTAGCGACGGCCCTATCAATTCAGTGGATAACTAAACGAGGTATAGTGTGAGTCAACTTTACTAAGAGTCACTTGAGTTGAAGAGAAGACGATATATATTGAGGGACGTCGTCAATACAAAAGGGACTGTACCCGCTATGAGTCTCCTTTCGACCTCGTGTCTTTATTACTCCCGGTGTCAAAAACATTTTACCCTTCTAGTGTCACCGCTGAGACTAGTTTAAGGGTTCCCTTCATGTGTGAGGGTTAGTCACCTTTTTTTGACTAAAACTAAGAGGTTCTTCCGGTACTTTTAGAGGATCCAGTAGTGATATAAGTAAGTCAGTTCTCTTTTACTAGATAAAAAATAGTTTGTCTTCTTAGTTTCCGTTTAGTGTTGGATCGACATAGGAGTGAGAGGGGATGGGTGGGGGAATGGTCATAAATTGTACAAAAGCAGGGGTGGACCATCAATCACCGTGTCCTATCGTGTAGTAAGTTGTTATAAAAGGGATTTCCGGGATTGGTATATTCCGTCGTCACTACTCAAACTAAAAACTAGTTACAAAGTTCAAAACCTTGGTGTGTTTAATGGATTCTTTTACATTTTTGTTAATTTTTTTATATATAACCCAACAAAACTAAACCCCGTTTACATTTTTTACAAACACTAATGTAGCTTATTAGGGGAAGAAAGATAAGTAGGGATTTTATTTGGAAAGTAAGAAATTATTAACGAAGGGAAGACTAAAATGGTCCGAATAATAGACACCCTTCCGTATTTGTTTTACCAAGTAGTCAACTAAAACGGACCTCCAGAACGTTCCTCTAAATCTCGGGACGATATTAATTATGTAACCGAAACAAACTCGTGAAACTTTTTTATTTCGTTAACGAATTTTGTTCATTTTATTTTCTACACGAAAAGGAATGTCGAAACCTACGATTACCAAGTACCTAGAATCGTAGAATTAGTTACTGTCACTGGAAACTCTACCTAAAATACTTTCGTCTTTCCTTGATTGTACATGACTAATGTATGATAACTATGCACCTAATGAATTTGATTAATATAATCCACATTAGTGTATAAGAGTAAAATATCTACTTCTATACCTCCGAGTTTCTCCAATTTATTGAATGGGTTCAGTTTATAGATTACTTACTGTATCTATCCCGAACTTTAACCAAGACTAAGGTTTATAATAGGACGAAGATGATTTAGTACAAGTGATAGATCTGTTTATTATCTTAAACCTCTGTATAAATGTTCTTTTTTATCAGTTGTATAAATCTAATTTTTGGATGAGTCACATAGTAATACTTAGGGGTTAACTCATTAACTCACCTAAGCTAAAGAATGTGTTCTTAAAAACACCGACTTACCTATTAATAACTTGTCAACACGATAGTCTAGAATGTCCAGTGGTTTCTCGTCGAAAAGATCTAAGTCATGATATGTATATAACGTACTCGAATCAAAGTCGATATTGACTCGTATTATCCGCGAACTCTTTCGAAGGTCTACTTTTTCACTAAACGTGGAAGAAACAACAATTACACATCAAGATGTGATATAAATTAGTTTACAAATTACATCTAAATTCATAACTGAAATTTATATCTAGTGACTGTGTGTGATGAATCACGAAGACGTTATTGTAGTGTGCTTTTCTTTAGTTGGAGTTTCTTCTAATGTAAAAAAATTTCTTTGGACGAATGGACAAGGCCCAGAGAGACTCAAGTCGTTACTACTACAGTTCTAAATGGATTCATAGATATGGATTGTTTTGGACCTATTTAATATGTTATAATCTGAAAATAATTTTGTTCTTTTATTAAACAAAATTTTCCTAACTTTGGTGTCATAGATTACTCTCCTTATATATGAGATGGGAATTAGATCAGTGTTTATATAATACGTATATATACATATATACGTACACCGTACTTATACACACGTGCACATATACGTGTAAAATGTGCCACCTATGACTATAGTGGACGGTCAGGAAACGGTTCGGTGTAGATGTAAAACCAGACTAAACCTCAGAAGAAGGTATAAGACGGAATAGGAGAAGGATTGTAGAGTGGAAAACCAGGTTTTACCTACCCTAAAATCCCGAGAATGAAAGTAATGAATAAATAGATAAGTACTTTGATATTTCTCATTGAGACTCACATTAGAAAATTAAAAATTTATAAAATTATATGTATTCTTTGTGTAAATGGGTTAAGGTCTGACCAAGGTTTATCCTTTTCCTCATGCAGTTCCGACATATAACAGTGGGACGAATAAATTGAATATACGTCTCATGTAGTACTCTTTACGACCCAACCTTCTTCGTGTTCGACCTTAGTTCTAGCGGCCCTCTTGAAAATTATTGGAGTCTATACGTCTACTGTGGTGGTAATACCGTCTTTCACTTCTCCTTGATTTCTCGGAGAACTACTTTCACTTTCACCTCTCACTTTTTCAACCGAATTTCGAGTTGTAAGTCTTTTACTTCTAGTACCGTAGACCAGGGTGGTGAAGTGCCCTTTATCTATCCCTTTGTCATCTTTGTCACAGTCTGAAATAAAACCCCCCGAGGTTTTAGTGACGTCTACCACTGACGTCGGTACTTTAATTTTATGAGAATGAGGAACCTTCTTTTCAATACTGGTTGGATCTGTCGTATAAGTTTTCGTCTCTGTAATGAAACGCTTGTTTCCACACAGATCAGTTCCGATACCAAAAAAGTCACCAGTACATACCTACACTCTCAACCTGACACTTCTTTCGACTCGTGGTTTCTTAACTACGAAAACTTGACACCACAACCTCTTCTGAGAACTCTCAGGGAACCTGACGTTCCTCTAGGTTGGTCAGGGAAGACTTCCTCTAGTCGGTACCCTAAAGAAACCTCCCTCACTACGACTTCGACTTTGAGGTCATGAAACCGGTGGAGTACACTTCTCAACTGAGTAACCTTTTCTGAGACTACGACCCTCCCTAATCCCCGTCCTCCTCTTCCCCTGCTGTCTCCTATTCTACCGACCTACCGTAGTGACTGAACTACCTGTGCTCAGACTCACTTGAGGCCCTCAACCACTACCTGTCCCTCCGGACCACACGACGCTAAGTACCCCAACGTCTCAGCCTGTGCTGACTCGCTGACTTGACTTGACTTGACTATATATATATAAATTACTTCATATTAACTGAATGTTATAAAGTCCACGTGTCGTTCCACTAAATCAATATGTGTATATAATAAAAAGACTAATAAAAGGTAATATCCTTTTAATAATATAGTAATAGTAATAATATTCTATAACTGATATCAAGGGACACGATATGTCATTTGGAAACAAAGAATAACGTATAGATAAAAAATTAATCTTTAGATCGTAAGTTAAGTGTGATTCAATTTATTTACTTGAGTTTTACAGTATTGTAAAAATCAATCCGTTTTTAAGTATTCAAAAGATTTTATATAATAACATGTATAATAAATATACAAACGTATGTTTTCGTAATGATGATACGAACTATTTCTGAACTCTTTCTCGTATTTTTTTTCTTCTCTACCTATTTAACCTTTTTTTTAATTTACACTCGTGACTTATACTTTATCTTTTTTCACTTTGTTTGATCTATTTTCATTTTTTAGTAGTATATCAGGTCAACAAAAATTTCTAACCGACGAGTAATCTTTGTATGGACCTTGAGACCTCTTTTTTTCGTTATGAACCCCTAAACAAAAAAGTTCTATTAAGACTATACGTAGACCTAAAATTTTTCACTAATATCCAAAAAGAAAATTTCCATCAAAACAAATATACCTTAAGATAATTAAAAGACAATTGGTTAGTACTATTTTACCATAGTTCCCTCATTATCAATGTATTAGTGTTATCATTTTCCATAATCAAAGTGTTAGTTATCGGTCTGTTTTTTGTTTTCTGTTTTCTATTAATGTGACTGGTGAGAAAATTATCGTGTCTAAGTAAAGGTAACAAAACCATATAACATGTTTACCTAAGTATGTTGTACATGAAAAAACAAGATTGAAGAAAACGAGTCATAATGTAGAGAATATAAGTGAGGATACCAACAGACCAAATTCAACAAGAAAGAGTAATGACAAATCGTAACCTAATGCATTTATAGGATGTCAACTCAGTGATATGATAAACAACTACTGATAAAGTCAGTCTAGGTATAAAATCGATAAAGTTTACCGTACCGATGTTTATATGATTTTGTACCTAAACCACTAGTACACGAACGTAAAAACAACCCTTATGTGGGTCCTCATCTTAAAGACCCAGTATCTCATACACACACAAGTCAATATCATATATGAAATTTTTCAAAAGGTTTCAACTGACAGAATTATATATGAGGATGGTCCTAACATACCCTCATGACCAATAAAGTGTAGAAACTGTTGTCAAACGAAAAAAGAGAAAGTAAAATTGGTAAGACCACCCTGATATCACCATAGAGTTACGAAAATTTTAAACTTAAAGAGACATCTGATTACTTCAACTTGTGGAAAAGTATAAACATAACCGGTAAACCTATAGGAGAAATCACTTCACGGATGAGTTCAGAAAACAGTAAAAAGGAATAACTGAACACCTTTAAGAAATTTACAAAACTTACATTCAGGGAAAAGTGGTTAGAAGAGGATGATGAACCCAACGGAAAAGTTGAGGTATTAGTATAGAAGACCACTTATCTTCAAAATTTAAAATTTTGTCATCGTAAATTTTTTTAAAACCGATCACGAAAGATAAACAACAAATTCTTTAGAAACGGATAGAGTGACAGTATTTTTAAGAGAAAATATAAATTAAGACTTGAGAAACAACAAATTGGAAAATGTAAATCTTGACGTTAGATTGGTCTTTATTATTTGATTAGGTCGTTATGAATAACTTTTGTGAAGGAAAGAGGTACCGTAACTTCATAGTATAAAGAGTATTTAGTCGACTGATATACCAAGAAAGACTTTAGTGAAGAAAAGACATCTAAACAAGAATAAGTTTTTGGTTCAAAATCAGTGATTTCGAAACATTATCCATAACCATAGACATCAAGTCTGAAAGAGGAACAAGTCAAGTCAAGTCAGCGAGTCAGTACAGGTTGAGAAACGTCGGGGTACCTGACGTCGTACGGTCCGAAGGGACAGGTAGTGGTTGTGAGTCTTGAACGAGTTTGAGTACCGGTAGCTCAGTCACTACGGTAGGTTGGTAGTGTAGGGGACAGTAAGGAAAGAGGAGGACGGAAGTTAAAAAGGGTCGTAGTCCCAGAAAAGATTACTCAGTCAAGAAACGTAGTCCACCGGTTTCATAATCTCGAAGTCAAAGTAATAGTCAGGAAGGTTACTAATAAGTCCTGACTAAAGGAAATACTGACTGACCAAACTAGAGGAACGTCAGGTTCCCTGAGAGTTCTCAGAAGAGGTTATGGTGTCAAGTTTTCGTAGTTAGAAAGTCGTGAGTTGAAAGAAATACCGGGTTGAGAGTGTAGGCTTATACTGATGACCTTTTTGGTCTTGAAACTGTTATACCTGGAAACAACCGTTTCATTACAGAGACGTTGGATCATCACGACAGATCCAACCAGTAGCGAAAAAAAGGTTCCTCGTTCACAGAAAATTAAAGTACCGACGTCAGTGGTACACGTAACTAAGACCTCGGGTTCTTTTATTTCAGACAGTGACAAAGCTAACAAAGGGGCAGATAAAAGGTAATTTACTATCCTAATCTACGGTTCTAGAAAAAAAAAATTTCGTAAAGGTATAATTTAAAATTAATCGAAAAATTAACACACTTTTTTCATTATTATTGGACAACCGTAAAAATAACCTGACTCAACTCAAATATCTAATTAAACCTCTATTACCGGGCGGTCCGAAGGGACTACCGAACCTGTCATTTCTTAGACGGACGTTCCGTCTTCTCGGTCCAAGCTAGGGACCCAGCCCTTCTAGGGGATCTCTTTCCATACCGTTGTGTGAGGTCATAAGAACGGACCCTTTAGGGTACCTGATCTCCTCGGACCGTCCGATGTCAAGTAACCCATCGTTTCTCAGTCTGTACTGACTCACTGACTTGTTGTTCTTGGATACGATCGTGTCGCACTAGGAACCAGTTTCTAAGTTACCCTGGTTTAAATCCAAACACTTCTAGAAAAGAGACTTCGAGAGAGAAGAGTCGTGAAGTATAAAGTCGGTAGATTTTTCAACATAAGAAGAGTTAAAGAATTTTAACATAACTTGAGTTGACACAAGGAAACGATAATGAAAAAACAAACAAACAAAACCAAGACAAAAATTTAACAGGTGCAGATCACTCACGGACAACCACTGAGACTCCCAGAAGACAAGGGTCCCCGTGGGACTACGGAAGGGAGTCAAAGGAGAAAGTGTCTACGGTTACCCAGTACATCGACACTCGATAAACGGTGGTGGACAAGTATAAAATCCAAATACCTTATAAATAGTATATCAAAACAGTAACTATGACAAAAGTCCAAAACCCAAAACAATAAGATAAAAGAAAATACAAAATAATACTAAATCCCTAGACGGACCACCGAGTCTATCATTTCGTAGACGGACATTACACCCTCTGGGCCCAAGTTAGGGACTCAACCCTTCTAGAGGACCTCTTCCTTTACCGTTGGGTGAGGTCCTTCCTTTACCGTTGAAGGGTAGGTACCTTTTAGGGTACCTACCTCCTCGGACCATCCGATGTCAGATGTCCCGGCGTTTCTCAGTCTGTGTTGACTCACTGAAGTAAAGTGATACTAAATCCCTTCAAATCATGGTTGTATCCTGAAGGGACCATCGAGTCGACCATTTCTTAGGTGGAAGTTACGTCCTCTGGGGTCACACTAAGGACCCAACCCTACTAGACGACCTCTTCCCTATCCGATAGATGAGGTTATAAGAACCCGAAGGGACCACCGAGTCGACCATTTCTTAGACGGACGTTACGTCCTCTGGACCCAAACTAGGGACCCAACTCTTCTAGGGGACCTCTTCCCTTGTCGATGGGTGAGGTCATAAGACCGGACCTCTTAAGGTACCTGACATATCAGGTACCCCAGTGTTTCTCAACCCGTGTTGATTCGCTGAAAGTCAAGTGAAGTGTCGGTTGTATTAGTCGGATCTTAAGAGGAAATAAAGAATAAGTATATTTACGTATAAAAATAGTACGTCTTTACCTTCAATATGAAGTTAAGTGCACGATGAATTTGAAATCTTAGTGATTATGTCAAGACTGATCACTTGTTTTATGACAGTCCTAATTCCTTGTATTAACCAATCAATTTACAACTGATTTTTAACATTTGTGTGTTAAGATGTTGTCCTAACCTCACACACACACATCATTTTTAGTTGAAATGCGTTTCTCTCAAGACCGGAAACGGGAGTCGAGGACCCTCTAGAGATCCGGGGACCTTCCAGAATGAATTATTTTCACAGAAACAAACGGACTCCCTACAACGGTGACTTGTCAGATCGTTACACTAAACACTATCCCCAAAATTTTGATCGGTAATAGTCAAGTTTGAAGACCTCCTTGACTTCTGATTTCCATAATAGGTCTTGGAGGTATCCACCGACCTTGGATTTCCAATCAGGGTACCCGTCATTCACTAGTTTGGGGTTATTTTAGAAACCAATGGTGTCCGAGTCTACTCGAAAAGACCAACCGTCATGATACACATAATAATGTTTACCTCTCACTACACAGGGACTCCTACTACCTTCGAAGTGTAGACCTTGGAAAAGTCTAGAGAGGGATACGTAGAAAGAGAAACCCATCGAAATAAGGAAACGAAATTATATTAACACTAGTGTTTTTGTCACGAAAGGACTCAAGACACTCAACAAGATCTCTTAATAGTTTTGATTCCCCTATCACCCTTAGAGACTCGAACAACGGACGGCCGGTATTCACTCCAACCGAACTCCTGAGGGTTTGAACACCGACCACAGATTACATTCCCATGAGAACATCTCCTGACACGGGAAATAGGTACTTCAGACAAAGTTGAAAGTCCGTCTTTCATAATACCAAAACTACTTTTTCCAGCCCATAGTTATATCACGTGTTTATTTGTCTAAGTAAAACCTCTTTGTGTCTGATTCCTTCCTTCAGATACGATTTTCCCATATGAGAATGACCTTTGTCTTTACGACCTGTTACTCTCTCTTAGTTTTGTGTGTGCCTAATGTCGTAATGACAATACTAAGATCTTACGAATTTAATAAAGAACGATCAGTAGGGGTTCAGTAAGTACTGTGTAGAGATTGTTATTTCTATCCTTTTTCCCTTAGTTTACTGTTAGTCGTCGATGGGATTACTTCCAGCTTCCTTTACTCTCACAGTGACCAAGTGATTGGTGTGTCACTTTTTTCTACTTTCCTTGGTCCCTCCATTCAGAACAGATCGAGAGAAAAGAGAGAAATCGTATACCTCTTTTCTATCGGTTTTAATGTTTTCTACCGATCAGAAAAAGGACCAGGTGACTCGATACAAAAGAATATTTATCTCAAGAGAAAAGAGAGGAACCGTTTACCCCATCCGGTACGGTCTAGAGAACATGACTTGTCAGTTCACCCTAGTTACTATGTCATTCTCGGTGTCGTATAAGACTTCGTCGTCTAAAGAACACACTTTTATGACACGAAAAGTCTGAATCCTTCGGTTGAATACCAACGGCCCTCCTCCCCTATCAAACGTCAAACCCTGACTGTCCAGACGTGTGACGACATAAATTTTATCTGTTGGTTGTTACTTAATGACACATCGTGCCCCTTGAGACGAGTTTCAATACACCGTAGGACCTACCTTCCCCTCAGACCCCCTTCTACCTATGTACATATACATACCGACTCAGGGAAACGACAGGTGGACTTTGATAGTGTTATAACAATTAACCGATATGAGGTTATGTTTTTATTTGAAAAAAAATTTTTTTCCTTTACTCTACACGAAAGATGAGTCGGACTCATCATGTTTTCTGACGTAGGTTATCGAGACACAGGTGGTCGGACTGTCTCAAATATATAAAGTAAAACCCGGTATGATTAGTGGTTTGAAGTCCATGTGGAAGTACTTTTTATCGTCCTTCATGATCTTTCTTAGTTTGGTCAGTTAGGATTTCTTTTAGTTGGGACTTATAATTAACCTTCCTGACTACCACTTCGACTACGAGATTATGAAACCTATAGACTACACTTCTCAGTTGAGTAACCTTTTCTGGAACTACGATCCTTTTCTGACTCCCGTCTCCCTCTCCCCCGTTTCTCCTACTCTACCAACCTACCGTAGTGACTGAATTTCCTGTACTTAAACTTTTTTGAGGTCCCCTTTCACTTTTTGTCCCTTCGGACCGTGTGACATCAGGTACCCCAGTGTTTCTCAACCTGTACTGATTCACTGACTTGTTGTTGGATCTTTTCGTACTGATGGGTAAACGTAAGAAGTAACGTTTGTTAAACGTGAACTAAAGTACATTAAAACGACCAAACCGTCAAATGTTTCACTTTCAGTGACACCTACTCCAGGGAAACAGTAATAGTGGTGATAATGGTTATAGACTTGAATCTTGTGTACAATACTAGGTCTCGACACACACATAAATGGTTATTACAATCACCGACACCCACGTAGTATACTAACGTACTAGAAATCCTGTCTGTAAGGTAAACGATATTATATGACGTATATTACCCCGAAGGGTCCACTGTGTCACCATTTCTTATACGGACGGTTACGTCCTCTGTACCCAAGGTAGGGACCCAGTCCTTCTAGGGGACCTTTTCCCTTACCATTGGATGAATCCATAAGAGCATAAGACTCAGCTTGTGTTGACTCGTGTGTTGTATGATGTGTTTTGTGCACCGAATAGAAGGGTGGTACAGACTCTGACAAAACCAAAGATTAAATCCCGACTAATAAAAGACGTTGGATTTCCTTAATGTTCTGGTCCTCGACTGACACCGAGTCTAGTACTTGAGGAATAACGGTTTAAGTCTGACTTTAACTTCTTTTATCCCCTTTGGTGATCTGGTAAGTCCATACTGGATTTAGTTTAGGGAATACTAATATGTCTCCTTCATTCTTTATCTAATTCCCTGATCTAGACTATCTATCTCACGGACTACTTGATACCTGTCTCCAAGTACTATAACATATCCTCTGTCCCTAATTCTCGTAGGGGTAACTTTTCTTTACGTTTTTTCGTTTTACCGACAGACTCCTCCGGAATGTTTATCGACACTTTTCTTCTCTTCGTTTTTCGTTTCCTCTTTTCCTTTCTATATTCGTAGACTTACGTCTCAAGGTTTCTTATCGTCCTCTCTATTCTTTCGGAAGAAGTCTCTAGTTACGTTTCTTTATCTCCTTTTGTTATCTTACCCTTTCTGATCTCTAACGAAGTTCTTTTAATCTCTATGGTTCCGTTGTAAAGTACGTTTCTACCCGAGCTATTTCCTGTCTCTACCATACTTGGATTATCTACATCTTCTATAATTCTTCTCCACCGTTCTTATGTGTCTTCTTGACATGTTTTTTCTACAAGTGCTGGGTCTCTTAGTGCTACCACACTAGTGAGTGGATCTCGGTCTGTCGTACCTTACACTTCAGTTCACCCGGAATGTTTCGTAGTGATACTTGTTTCGATCACCTCACGGTCCCAGGTAGGGGCCACCTAAGTCCCATAAAGCTTCCACCCCTGCCTTAGTCACAGGATCCTTTTTTGAATAAATTAATATCTATCTCTCCCTAATCTTTTAATCGTCTCTTTTTCTCCGACTTATTGAGCCAAATGTACCTTATGGTTAGTGGTGGATGCATCCGGTGTCCACAGAAAGGCAAGAGGACTTCCTGTCCTCCGTGACTCCGGAGGGGCCAGGTTAGAATCTTCGGGTCCGTTTTAATCATCCGAACCACTCATGGGTCCATGGTCTACTCTTAAGCCGGTCTTTTATCATCCTCTCTTTTTCTCCGACTTATTGAACCAAATGCACCCTATGGTTATTTTAAGGTTCTGTTCCTTAAACGTGGTAGATGCAACCCGGTGGTCACGGTGAACTTATAGCCTTCCACGGGGAAGAATCCGAGGAAGAGCATACCTTGAATTTTTGACCCCGTTCATTCATCTGTACCACTCGTGGGTACGAGGTCTACCCTTAAGTCGGTCTTTTTGCCCCTCGTTCTTTCTTTGCTGTACCCCCTTAGTCAGAAAGGTCTTTGACTGGGGTAAAGAAATATAAAATCCAAACGAATATATGGAAAACAATATGTATCCCTACTTATGTCTCAGTGCGCCCCCAGTCGTCGGGACTGTCAATAGTTTTAGTCCACGAAGTGTATTTACATATTTTTTTCCAAAATCCCCAAAATGTAGTAGAAGACCGATACTCCGGACGACTGTAAAATACTAGGAAAGAAAGACTATTGGTTTTTTGAATATAAAAGGTTCCTACAAAAAAGAATTTGGTCCATGGTGGGAGGTTTATTTCAACGTAAGGATATCCCACTCCCACATCACTCAATGTTAGTTCTTTCCTTAAATAAATTGGGTTCCAATTGTACTAATTAGAATTTCCAATTATGAATAAAGAGGATATACGATCAATATAAGTAATATTCCCGTCCCTATGCCTCTAAATCGTCGTTTGTAGTCGGGTTGTTTACTTTTGGGAAGTGGTTACAAGGAGAATTCTAGATAAATCAGAATTCTATCAGTATTTCAATGTAAAAATGTATCGTTTCTGTGTCACTAAATATTGTTTCATGTCACTAGATATTGTTTTCTCTTTTAAGTAATTGAGTTTTTCAGATCATAACGATGTAGTTTCTGATGATATAAAGGAAAAGATATAAGGTTTATGTAACTAATTATATAAGGGTCCACGGATTCCTATACCTCCGGACCACCGTTAGTAACTGAGTTGTTACTTTTTTCGGGATACGATTAATTTTGAAAGTTTTATGAGGTTCGAGAGACACGACAAATACCAACTCTCCATCATTTGTTAGTACCTGTCACCGTCCTCATACCTATTAGGACAGTGTGTTCGATCAGACGACTGTCTCTACAAACTGGACTCTGTGGGAACAGTGTGGGTCCCGTCCCTTAATCGTCGTTAATAACCGTGTTGTTTACTTTTTGGGAAGTGGTTATATTAAGGATTGGTTGGGTGATATGATTATTAAAGATTGAAGGGTTTTCTTAGACGGAAATCATTCAGATTTTGTAGAGTACGGAAAGTGCTAACCCTCCGACATTTGTTAGTGTACACCGGTCTGCTTGGGTATGTTCGTCCGACCTATTGGAAGTCTCCTCAAGGATTCAACTTTGTGAGAACAGTTCGGGTCCTTAAAAATAACTGAACCTCGACATTCGATTGAGGAAGAGGCTCTCTCCATTACCCCCAGTCGGGGGGTATTTCAGTCTCCATATCCACCCTCGTACTTTGTCATTTCATCAAAACCCCCATCTACGAGTCCTTGTCACCCAAAGGACTCCGAACTAGTACGGAAACGCATACGACTTCGGAGGAAGGAGTACTGGAAACGGTACCCGCCTCAAGGAGTACAACCGAGGGACGTCACCTCCACTACCTTAAGGTCAACTCGATAAAGTTTAGTACTTTCTACTACGACACTTTCACGACGTGAGTTATACGGTCGTTTAAACCTTTTGAGTCGTCACCGGTGTCCTGACCTTTTCCAGACAAAAGTAAGGTTAGGGTTTCTTTCCGTTACGGTTTCTTACGAGTTTGATGGCGTTTTGACATGAGTAGAGTGTCCGATCATTTCATTACGAGTTTTAAGAGGTTCGGTCCGAAGTCGTTATACGCTTGAGACTTGAAGGTCTACAAGTTCGACCAAAATCTTTTCCGTCTCCCTGGTCTCTAGTTTAACGGTTGTAGGCGACCTAGTACCTTTTTCGTTCTCTCAAGGTCTTTTTGTAGATAAAGACGAAATAACTGATACGGTTTCGGAAACTGATACACCTAGTGTTATTTGACACCTTTTAAGACTTTCTTTACCCTTATGCTCTGATGAACTGGACGGAGAACTCTTTGGATACACGACCAGTCCTTCGTTGTCAGTCTTGACCTGTACCTTGTTGTCTGACCAAGGTTTATCCTTTTCCTCATGTAGTTCCGACATATAACAGTGGGACGAATAAATTGAAGATACGTCTGATGTAGTACTCTTTACGACCCGACCTTCTTCGTGTTCGACCTTAGTTCTAACGACCCTCTTTAGAGTTATTGGAGTCTATACGTCTACTGTGGTGGGAATATCGTCTTTCACTCCTGCTTGATTTTTCGGAGAACTACTTTCTCTTTCACCTCTGACTTTTTCAACCGAATTTCGAGTTGTAAGTCTTTTGCTTCTAGTACCGTAGACCAGGGTGGTGAAGTACCCTTTATCTACCCCTTTGTCACCTTTGTCACAGTCTGAAACAAAAAGACCCGAGGTTTTAGTGACGTCTACCACTAACGTCGGTACTTTAATTTTCTGCGAATGAGGAACCTTCCTTTCAATACTGGTTGGATCTGTCGTATAATTTTTCGTCTTTGTAATAAACGGTTGTTTCCAGATAGATCGGTTCCGATACCAAAAAGGTCACCAGTACATACCTACACTCTCAACCTGACACTTCTTCCGACTCGCGACTTCTTAACTACGCAAACTTGACACCACAACTTCTGAGAACTCTCAGGGAACCTGACGTTCCTCTAGGTTGGTCAGACAGGATTTCTAGTCAGGACCCACAAGTAACCTTCCTGACTACGATTTCGACTTTGAGGTTATGAAGCCGGTGGAGTACGCTTCTCAACTGAGTAACCTTTTCTGAGACTACGACCCTCCCTAACCCCCGTCCTCCTCTTCCCCTGTTGTCTCCTACTCTACCGACCTACCGTAGTGACTGAGCTACCTGTACTGAAACTTACTTGAGGCCCTCAACCACAACCTGTTCCTCCGGACCGCACGACGCTAAGCACCCCAGCGTTTCTCAACCTGTACTGACTCGCTGACTTGACTTGACTTGTAAAACAATTTACACAACAAGGTCATAAGTCAGGAGGATTGACCAACTACATTTGACAAGGATCCACCTCCCTTATTCGATTCCAGGTGTTAAGTCACCAGGACTTTAGAAGTGAAGGGAGTGGTTCTCGGTCTGGGTGAAGATGAAGGGGTTGGATAGGTAAAACGGGGACATCGTCAGTAGATGGTGACGGTCCTACTTCTTACGTTTCACTCCTGTGGGTGAGTCAAACATTGACAACTCTAGACCAACATAATGACTCGAAATGATTTCAAGACAACCAAATGATCATACCAAGATCCTACGACTATGTTTTAATCCGTGATATAGATAACTAAAAGATAAGATGACTCTTAGAATACTAAAATTATAAAGTGAACTTCTATGTGAACTCCTGATTGTTAATACTATCCAAATGTGAAACTCATAAAAATCTCTGTGCATAAAGGAATGAAACACTCCTTTTGGATATTTTTTAATAAGAGATACAATTATGAACGGAAAAGTTTTCAAGGGAGACCTTGTTACTTATTATCTACATAAAGAAAAATGTCTCCCAGTCTAAATTTATATTTCTGTCGATATATGAGAAAAAAAGGGGTCCGTAATATCTACAAAGGTTATTACAATATACAAGGAACCTTAAATTGTCAAGTATTTGTAGTAGTGACCCTCTTTATAGTTATTGGAGTCTATACGTCTACTGTGGTGGGAATACCGTCTTTCACTTCTCCTTGATTTTTCGGAGAACTACTTTCACTTTCACCTCTCACTTTTTCAACCGAATTTCGAGTTGTAAGTCTTTTGCTTCTAGTACCGTAGGCCAGGGTAGTGAAGTACCCTTTATCTACCCCTTTGTCACCTTTGTCATAGTCTGAATTAAAAAAACCCGAGGTTTTAGTGACGTCTACCACTGACGTCGGTACTTTAATTTTCTACGAATGAGGGACCTTCTTTTCAATATTGGTTGGATCTATCATATAAGTTTTCGTCTCTGTAATGAAACGGTTGTTTCCAGGTAGATCGGTTCCGATACCAAAAAGGTCACCAGTAGATACCTACACTCTCAACCTGACACTTCTTTCGACTCGTGGTTTCTTAACTACGAAAACTTGACACCACAACCTCTTCTGAGAACTCTCAGGGAACCTGACGTTCTTCTAGGTTGGTCAGGTAAGACTTCCTCTAGTCGGGACCCTAAAGAAACCTCCCTTACTACGATTTCGACTTTGAGGTCATGAAACCGGTGGAGTACACTTCTCAACTGAGTAACCTTTTCTGAAACTACGACCCTCCCTAACCACCGTCCTCCTCTTCCCCTGCTGTCTCCTACTCTACAGACCTACCGTAGTGCCTGAGCTACCTGTACTCAACTCACTTGAGGCCCTCAACCACTACCTGTCCCTCCGGACCGTACGACGCTAAGTACCCCAGCGTTTCTCAGCCTGTGCTGACTCACTGACTTGACTTGACTTGACTTGACTACTCAAGGAGTCTCGTAAGTTAGCAGGTTCACTGAGTAATTGAAAACATATAAGAGTATATTACAGTCATGTGTACTTCTGTGGATTTGAAATGGGACTTGAGAACTCCAATGACATAAGTTCATCTACGAAGGAACCAAGGTAAAAGGGATTTATAAGATTTCTAAGTTATAATCACTTAATTACTTTCTTGACTGTCATGTTATTTTTACCTTTATGTTACCATATGAATACAGTCCATATCTGTCTACCATTTTAAAGTAAAAAAAATACTGAATTCATCATAAGATAACATACTTATGTATGTGTGTGTGTGTATGTATGTGTATGTACGGGGAAACCATACTATGTATGTGTATGGTGGAAAGGAAGTAAGTAGACAACCACCTGTGAATCCAACGAAGGTATAAAAGGATAACATTTAACGACTTATAACTCCACGTGCATAGAAAAGTTTAATCACAAAAGTAAAAGAAGTCTATACATACATCCTCGTCTTAAAGACTTAGTATACCATCAAGATAAAAATTCAAAGACTCCTTGGAGTATGACAAAAGGTATCATCGACATGGTTCAGCATAAAGGTGGTTATGACAACCTCCCAAGGGAAAAGAAGTACAGGAACAGTGGTGAACAATGAACAACCACAAAAACTATTATCGGTAAGACCGCCGACACTCCGTTATCGGGTAACACCGAATCTAAACGTAAAGGGACTAGTAATGACTACAACTCGTAGAATAGTACATGGACAACCGGTAGACATACAGAAACCTTTTTACAAATAAATCCAGAAGACGGGTAAAAATTAACGAAAAATTATGACTCAATATACTCAAGAAATATATGAAACCTATAATTGGGCAATAGTCTGTATAGTAAACGTTTATAGAAGAGGGTAAGTCATCTAACTGTAAAGTAGAACAGCCGTCAGAGGAAACGACCTGTTTTCACAAATCCAAACTAATCTAGGGTCAATAAATAAAAACAAAAGGAACGGGCTCCTCTGTGTAGATTATTCTATATAGATCCTCGATACAGTTTCACACATGACGGATACAAAAGACGATCAAAAATACCAAAGTCTAGAATGTAAGTTCAAAAGTTAGGTAAACCTCAAATAAAAACACATTCAACACTCCTTTACTAACTGAATGTAAGAAAATTTACAACGACGGGTCAAAAGAGTCGTAGTCAATAACTTCTCCGGTCGGAAAGGAGTGACGGAGGACACAGTACCTAATGAACTGGCATATATGCGAGTACCTAAATAAAGACCGAGAGACAAGACAAGACATCCAGACCCACAGACAAAAACACGGTGATGGTAAGACAAAACTAATGACATCATATCAGACTTCAGTCACTCACAGTCTCTCGGACACTGTAAAGGGAGGGGAAGACACAACAGGTGACCTCGATATCCAGGACTCATCTAGAGAAGAGGAAGGAAGGATATTCTAAGGTAAACCAAGAAAGAAATGTCATAACCAACAGCTTCTCGGTAAGGCGATCAGAAGTCCAGTAAGAGTCCCTCTCAACGAGATATATTATCAACGTCAAAACTACACAAGTAGTCCCCTCCACTCGAGTCGTGGAAGGATGATGTAGTAAACTAGGACGGGGTTGAGAAGAAAACTAATTTTCAATAAAAGTGATCCTTCGAGCATTTTTACATGATGAAAACTAATTTCATTAAAACTTCGTGACATTCCTAAGAATTACTACGTCGGAAGTACGACTCCGAATTATATGATAGTCAAGTCAAGTCAAGTCAACGAGTCAGTACAGACTGAGAAACGCTGGGGTACTTAGCGTCGTGCGGTCCGGAGGGACAAGTAGTGGTAGAGGGCCTCAAGTGAGTCTGAGTGCAGGTAGCTCAGGTACTACGGTAGGTCGGTAGAGTAAGTAGGGGAAGAGGAGGACGGGGGTTAGGGAGGGTCTTAGTTTCAGAAAAGGTTACTCAGTTGAGAAACGTACTCCACGGGTTTCATGACCTCAAAGTCGAAATCGTAGTAAGGAAGGTTTCTTTAGGGTCCCAACTAGAGGAAGTCTTACCTGACCAACCTAGAGGAACGTCAGGTTCCCTGAGAGTTCTCAGAAGAGGTTGTGGTGTCAAGTTTTCGTAGTTAAGAAACCGTGAGTCGGAAGAAGAGTGTAGGTATGTACTGGTGTCCTTTTTGGTATCGGAACTGTTGAGTTTAAATAGATAATGTTCGACATTTTGTTCATGATATGAGTTGAGAAGACGATAAAATAGAGTAAATCAGGAGTATTGTTGAGGCACTGTCTCTAAGATCATAAAGGAAGAGAAATTCGAAGTCAAAAGAGTAGATATCACTCTAATTCATTAAAAGGAGTTGTACAGGTTTCGGGTACAAAAATTAGAGATAAAATTTATCAGTCAAAGACAAAATTTATCAAATAAGATTTGTCAATTGGACATCAGATTTATTAGAACCTGACAAGATTTGTCAGTCGTTACACTAACTCAAAGGTTTTTCCATTATATCAGAAGTTATAGGAATTATCATCAGTTTAGTCTTCAGGATTGAATATGTTCATACTACTATAGACTCCGTATAAAATATTACCCATAGTATAAAGACTTTCCTATGTACGATTTCTCAAGTCAGTCCCCTCCTATTCATACTATTCATCTTTAGTAGAGTGTATCTGACTTGTTCAGTAAATTGATCCAACTACTAGGTAAAAAATTTACTGCAAAATAATAATATCTCTCTTATGTGTTAACCAAGTAACATCTTCTTATCTCTTATGTTTCTTTCCTTAGAGTGTAGGGGGGTAGGTCAGTGACTGTGATAATTGTGGAATCATACCCGAAGGGTCCACCGCGTCATCATTTCTTAGACGGACGGTCACGTCCTCTGGGGTTCTCTGGGTCCAAACTAGGGACCCAGTCCCTCTAGGGGACCTTCTCGTTTACGGTTGGGTGAGATCATAACAGCGGACTTTTAAGGTACCAGTCTGTTCGGACCACTCGATGTCAGGTACCTCAACGTCTCTGTCCGTCCTGACTTGTGTGTGCGGGTACATATAGAAATTTTATACATACGTAGAGAACGCAGAAAATTGTAGATCTTATCGAGGAAAAAGTACTGACCTCTGACTTCCAGTTAACTAGAGGTCTTATAAGGTGGAAAACCCAAAACAGACCAATATAGGAAAAAGTGACATAGGGGGACACGTTCACTAAAATTTCCGAACTACCTAAGTTCGTTTTGGGATACCTATCTTATAGGATTCACTAAACATATGAAGTGTGAACAACATAGTGTAGTCTTCTGGACTTTGAAGATCAAGTAGATGGTAATTAAACGATATTAACTAGACGTGATCTTACTCCCGTCAGACTTGAGAGATAACATGTTAAAGTGAATTGAAGAACACTGATCTTGTATAAGACACACTATAATCAAACCGTGGTTTAATTATAGGTCCGAGGATAGTTGGTAAATAGATTCCTAAAATTGGAACTATGTGGAACAGACTCAACTATTTCATCGATTTCAAATATTTTACTTCAAAATGATTAAGATAATAGGGAATCGGTCGTAAATTTCATCTCACAAGGGAATAGTTGACCATCCCCGAAGTTAATGGTCAACTACTTCAACGGACCTACTACAAAGTCAAGTCAAGTCAAGTCAAGTCAGCGAGTCAGCACAGGTTGAGAAACACTGGGGTACTTAGCGTCGTGCGGTCCGGAGGGACAGGTAGTGATTGAGGGCCTCTAATGAGTCTGAGCGCAGGTAGCTCAGGCACTACGGTAGGTCTGTAGAGTAGGAGACAGCAGGGGAAGAGGAGGACGGGGGTTAGGGTCGTAGTGTCAGAAAAGGTTACTCAGTTGAGAAGCGTACTCCACCGGTTTCATGACCTCAAAGTCGAAGTCGTAGTAAGGGAGGTTTCTTTAGGGTCCCGACTAGAGGAAGTCTTACCTGACCAACCTAGAGGAACGTCAGGTTCCCTGAGAGTTCTCAGAAGAGGTTGTGGTGTCAAGTTTTCGTAGTTAAGAAACCACGAGTCGAAAGAAGTGTCAGGTTGAGAGTGTAGATATCTACTGGTGACCTTTTTGGTATCGGAACCGATCTGCCTGGAAACAACCGTTTCATTACAGAGACGAAAACTTATACGATAGATCCAACCAGTATTGAAAAGAAGGTTCCTCATTCGTAGAAAATTAAAGTACCGACGTCAGTGGTAGACGTCACTAAAACCTCGGGTTTCTTTATTTTCAGACTGGACAAAGGTGACAAAGGGGTCCTTGAGTAGTCCAAGTGTGTTAAACGAGACACACCCCAATTATATGAGTGTTAATTGATCACCTTATTACTATGAGTTTTTCATGTTTCCTTTTTTTGGTCTTAAGAACTGTCATAGGTAGTTTTACATCTTTATCTCCCAGAAGACACACTCTCCATTTTACTACCTCTTAAAATTCAAAATTTTTAACTACGGGGAGGTTTACGACTTATTAATCGGGTGCTTGTCTTTTTATGTCTCTTTGACTTAATGAAGTTTCATTTTGTAAAAGAATCTCAAAATGTAATCTATAAAATCTTTAAATTTACTTAAATATTAAAACGACATATAATAAATGTCAAAAAAGAGAACGTTCAATGTTTTTAAGTTCACTAAATTTTCCATTACTTTACATGACAGAACGCATTGACCGTCAGGTCTTCATTCCGTCTGAAGTTCCAATGGGATTAGACTATCACGATCGAGAGACAGGGTCCCCACCAAGAAAACTGAGACAGGAGGAGACAAATAAAGGAAGTACTTTACCGTCAGGGTCGAAATGGACATGTATTGGAAAAGGATACAGAGAGTGAATTTTCTATTCTTTTGTAAAGGTCTTTGAGGGTTGTTTGAGGGGAACTGGAGTGACCGATCGTGACACAGGTCGAGAGTAAAGAACCTCTTAGTAATTGTTCCTTCACCTTAATGAGGACTTAATGTATCGAAGTCCATTCCCTCGACACCTACTTACTTATTTTTGACCCCATAAGAACCATCCTCCCCTTAGTTACAACTCACTCATAATTCTTCCTCATTGTTTTATAAACCTCCAACCTACTTCGTCCCTTAATAAAATAAAAGTCTATTAATCGAAAAGTATGTTTTGAACCGAAAATTTGTTAAGTACTTCCTTTTCTTAGGTTTGGAAAAGGGTAGACCAAAAGGGGAAACGACTTCACTGTTATTATTAAAACTCACCCTTATTGTTATAATAATACATAGGATAGAGATCGGTCCAAAAACTTAAGGGTTTACCGAGACTTGTAAAAGTTTTACAAACCTCAAACCTTTTTGGATTCACCATTAAACGGGAATTAAAAGTCTTGTACTCTAAAAATTTTTACCTCTACGTTAGACATATATTATTGGATCTGAAGTTTTACAACAATCCATTGTCGATAAACCACAAACTGTTCGAAAACTGTGAGAAATTACTCGAACAAATATAGAAATTAGAATCTTTATTTAAATGGTTCATATTTAGACCCGTGGTTCATACTATTTAAGTCGTAAAATAGGAACTTCTCCACCTCACCGTAGATTTAAGTCGTTCGATGAAGAATAAAAAGAATTTCACTTTTGTATGGATATACGAAATTACTAAAGGTAGAGTCACGGAGAAGAAAATGAAAGTATAAAAAAATTTTTTGTTGCTGTTTAATTGTTGGTTGGTAAGAGGACAATGACCCTTGAAAATTTACAAACACCTCTTCTTAAAGTACTAGATTTCAGTCCTCGGGACCTATGTTCACAGTTCCATCGACACTCTTTTCGGTAAAAGGAGAGTCCAGTAATCTGAGGTACTGAGTAAGTAAGTAATTTAGTTACTTGTAAATAACTGACAGATAATACCACGACTCTTAATTTTCTTTTTGTTTGAACTAGGACCGAAAGTTCGTCAAGTATGATTTCATTGTGTCAGACTGTAAACCGTTTTACCTTAAAAATCTTCCCCAATTCATACTACTACCTTTACACTTACCCATAAATCCTTGAAATGGATCTTCTTATGAATCCGGTGGAATTGAGACTTCTATCTACTTCCCTTGCAAAAAAACCTCTACTACTATGAACCCGACTTATGACCTCCTATTTATCCGTAGTCGTCCTGTTTCCGTCCAACCTCTCTTCCACTTTTAAAAGTCTTTCTCTTCTACACACTACTTTCCGTATTTCACTTGTGTGTCGGAATAGATCCCTTGTAATATTTGTTAAGTACAATAACCTCCTTTTCTACGTTTCGTCCCTCACCCCTTTCCCTTCCGACCTTTCCACACGTCCTTGGTCTTCCGGCACTCTCTCTGAAAGGGGACATCTGTCGTCTCTAAGTCATTTCCTGTAAGAAATTCCCAATCTAACTTTAGTGAGTTTCAAAAGATTGGAGAGTTAGGTTGGAAGAAGTTAAGATGAATTCCTAAAATAGAAATAGCAAATTTTGTTGGACTTCCTTCACCAGAGACCAAACAAGATATTAAAAGACGGAAGGGTTGGAGTGACGGTGATGTAGTAAACAATCATACCAAGATCCCATAAATAACTTCGGTTCGAAGAAAGAGAATGAGTTGACTTGGTTTTATCAACTCTCCGAAAAAACAAAGTTCGCTTGTGTTAACACTTAATCGTTTCCCAAACAGTTTCCTCAAGTCGTTTCAGAATGGGACCCTAACAAGGTGGGAGTCAAATTAAAAGGAAGGTAAAAGTATTCCAATTGATAAAGGATTTATTGATTTATTGTGTTTGAATTCTTGGTCGACTCATTAAACAATGAAAATGTGAGAGTCTATGTATCTTTTAAGACCCATAATTTTGGTTAAAAGGAAGAGAAGGAGGAAGTCCAGGAGGAGGAAGAAGAAAATGAATTTTTTCAGAGGATAATTCTACGTTTAAGAACTTCATCTTAAGTAATTCGATAATAGTCTACTACCGTCGTACTTAATCAACTGAATAATCAACGGGTTATATTTCTCAACTGATTAATCAAACGGGTCTTCCCTTTACACGAATGGTAGGTGTTAGTTCACCGGTCTCCACCCTTTTCCGGACCTTTATACTCTTCCTTCCTGGTTTGTGAACGAGACGGAAAAGTGACGTCTCGTGGTCAAAGTCGGTTATACAAAAAGAGATCATTTCGTTCGTTCCCACTTTTTCACGAATTACGAAAAGATTTTTAAAACCGGTACGACTCGTCGTGAATAAGGGTCGGTCTCTGCTTAGGTGTGGAGGACATGACCTTCGTACCTCATAATGATGCTGAAGGTCCCTTCAGGTTCTTTACGGATTGTAAAGTCTTGTTTTATTACCTTCCAAGATAATAAGTCTTCCGAGGGGACCACAGAATACACCATTTCTGACACGGACGTTACGTCCTCTGGTCCCAAGTTAAGGACCCGACCCTTCTAGAGGACCTCTTCCCTTACCGTTGGGTGAGGTCATAAGAACGGACCTCTTACCGTATCTGTCTCCTCGGACCGCTCCATGTCAGGTATCTCAGTGTTTCTCAACCTGTGTTCACTCGTTAATTGTGTGTGTGTATGTAATAAGTCTTCGTCCACTCAGGTTTCGGTGATTAATTTTCACATAAAAGAACAATACTTACGGTCGTTATCAGAACCTGTTATTACCTTACGAACAGAACAACTACACGATTGGAAAGATTCACTGGACCATTATTTTCATAAACGTCCAGAGATATAACCCCTTTGACTAGACTTTAATCTCGTAGACACCAGTAGGAGTAAATATTCTACTCACAAAAGACGGAGGGTTGTGAGGGTGTGAAATCGAATTTACTCGTCTATCTAGGGGGTTTGGAACCGTTTTACACCTTATGTAAAGAGAGTCTTAAGGGGTCCTCTCCATCCAAGTATTTTCTTGAACTTCTCCCACGATGTACCTCCAAACTTCTTTCTCTCTTTCCACCCCCGACAAATATTCTATCCCTTCCTCTCACACATGTTCCCCTTGTAAAAAGTAGTACTCCGACACAGTTTTTTACTAATTCAGTCTCCCATAAGGATACTGAATCTTCTGGAGATCAGAAGTGACGGGATGTTCCGATCGAAGTACCTATGTGATGGATACGTCAGGATAATAAAAAGAAACTGGAATACAAACTATTCACTTGTGTATAGTTGCGTACTCTTCTCCTCTGTACGCGTTACAGTTTTATACGTTCGTACACCGGTAAAGAAATAAAAACGGAGGGATGAACGTAGATCACAAGTTCTACAGGGTACTTTTGTTAAGGAGGTCTGGTGTTCCTCACCCTTAAGTGACTATAACTTTTGTTCGAGTTCCATTCGAACAATATAAATACAAACTCATTCGTTACCGAGACTGTTGGTGTTTTCCAGTCCGAAAGACAGACTCGATCTTAAACGAAGTTTATGTATTTTCTTCTGTTAATGGTATGGGAAATGACATGATCGATTGGTGAATACGATTTTTACTACAGTCAGTCAGGAAAAATGAGTAGTTATTTATTTTCATCTTTCACAACCTTCTTACATGTGTCTTCACTTTTAGTTTTTTACCATCAAAACGTGTTACATCATTCTTATTTTATGTATACGTTGTTACTCGATACTTTATACTTAATACACCAAAGTTACTAAGACGTATGTCCAAGTTACTAGAATGTAAACGCAAATTTTGACCATAACATGTTATATTTCTCATCATTTTCGGTACGATTAATAATGTTAAAATTTAACTAGAAATCAATCTTTTGTAATTTATTGTTGTTGTTGTTTTTTAGGTGGTACTGTTATACCTTCTCTGAAAGTCTTCTTTATTTCAAAATTATTACCTCTTCCGTTACCGTGGGGTGAGGTCATGAGAACGGACCGTTTAGGGTACCTGCCTCCTCGGACCACCCGATGTCAGGCACCCCAGTGATTCTCAGCCTGTGCTGACTCGCTGAAGGGAAGGTGAAAAGCGAAAGTACGTAACCTCTTCCGTTACCGTTGGGTGAGGTCACAACGTGTCTCAGCCTGTACTGACTTCACTGAATCGTCGTCGTCGTCACAATTATTGTAAAAAGGACTAAAAACTTGTTTCCCAGGGTGTAAAAACAAAATGTGACTTGAGATGTTTAATACATCAGTTGGGATACCGAGAGAAAGAACTCTAGATGGACTTATTAGTCAAATTTTTTTACATATAGAATTGTCTTGTACAAACCAGATCATCCTCGAACGAAAGGTCGTACCGAATACAGTGGGTAGGATCAGTGGGATAAAGAACAGTAATCCATAAAGACAACCATTTCTCTCGTAACATAGGGTTGGGGATGAGAATCCATAATATTTAATTCGACAGAGAACAATTGACTTGGTATCCCTCTAGGGGAACTGAACTCGTCGTTATCTGACTTAAAGAATTACCAGAGATGTTCATTTGTTTTATATTGGAATCTTTCTCTGTTTTCCTTTCCGGGTCGGGTGGTGACGAAAAGTTAACTTATATAAACCGTATATTATAACACATTCAAATTCCATATGCTACACAATAGAATAAATATACAACATAATACAAACGACAACATCGTCATAAATCATGGAGACATTGTGTTTATAGGAAAGAAGGTCAGGTGGTAGGAATTGTGAACACTAATTAAAGGGGGTTAGTCGTATATCCCCGGATGTATAAATCGAGACCACCAAATCAACACTTCAAAACGGGTTGAGAAGACTGAGGTACCTGACATCGGGTGGTCCGAGGAGACAGGTGCCCTAAAGGTCCGTTCTCATGACCTCACCCAACGGTAAAGGAAGAGGTCCCCTAGTAGGGTTACGTCCCTAGTTTGAGCTCAGAGGACGTAACGTCCGTCTAAGAAATGATTAACTCGGTGGTCCTCTTAAAGTGATTTTTGTTAGTTCCGAATGGATTGTTTCAAGTACGAAGATCGTAGGACGGAGGTTCTACAAGTTCTTTATGATAGAGATAATCAATTCTAAAACAAGTTGACGTTCACTGTCTTTCTTTCTTTCACTTCAGCGAGTCAGCACAGGCTGAGAAACGCTGGGGTACCTGACGTCGGATGGTCCGAGGAGGCAGGTACCCTAAGAGGTCCGTTCTCATGACCTCACCCCACGGAAAAGGTCGAGGGAGTTTATCACTGTTATCGTTCAAGAAAAGAGAAATTAAACATTCAGACTTTCATCCTGAATGTTTAACCTCTCTTTCACTCTCAGAGGGACCAAGGAAGATAAAACAACGAGACGTTCGATGTTGGAGGTAGGGTTCCGATGGTACTCTAAGTTCTACAGTCATCCGTAGATAGATCGAATAGACGTCTTGTCGTCCTTATGAGTTTTCCTTTTTCCCTTACGGGGGAAAGAAATTCTTTGAAGATCTTTAACTTGTGTTGTGAAGGTGAATGTAGGACGATTTGACTTAAATCTGTGCGTCGATGTATTCCACGTTTTCTCCGACCTTTTACATCATGATGTAAGAGTCGATTTTTATATCCCAAAACAAAGATTCTTTTCAATCCTCTTACCTTCAATACCCTTTGGTAGTGACACGGTATAAAAGTTCGGTGAGTATTGGAAAGACTTTTCTCAAGAGTCACGGATTATGTATTGTAATTACCATTAATTACCTACGATAAGTGAACCAAGTATTTATCACTTATAAATTCACATATTTCGACGGGTTAAAGAGATTACGGATAAGTAAAACCAATCATTGAGTCTTCGTCTCTTTTTTTCTTATATTAAGTTGACGTTATTTAAATTTTGTATTAGTGTGATACAACATACAAAATCTTTGGTCTATATAAAAGGTTATAGTGTATAGAAATTTCACTTAACATAGACTTGTAAAATCTGTTTAGTACACGTGTCTATCGAAAAAAATTTCCCTCGAAAGGTCTTCTGACTGAAGACCTGTGTTTAAGTCTTTTACACGAGACCCGAGGTCTTAGTCTTAAAAGTCGTCTACGGACCCATTAATGGTACTCTTTGTGTTGGTGTTTTGTCACCCAACCTTATACTAATGGACATCGAATGAGGGTCCTTCGGGTCGTGTCCTGTACTAGAAATTTTCAATACTTCAGGTCTTATAGCAGAAAGGAGGATATGGAGAGTATTTAGTGACGATTGAGGTCCGGGAAACAAAACCTCAAAGGAGAGACAATCGGTCCAGAAGGGACCACCGAGTGAGTCATGTCTCAGACGGGTGTTACACTCTCTCGGTCCAAGTCAGGGACCCAGTCCTTCTAGGGGACCCCTTCCTTTACCGTTGGGTGAGGTCACAAGAGAGGACCTCTTAGGGTGTCTGTCTTCTCGGACCCTCCGATGTCAGGTACCCCAGTGTTTCTCAGTCTGTTCTGACTCACTAATTGTGAAAGGGACAATCGATGATGAAGTATAAAAGTGAACAAAGGACTAAGAAAGGGTTTATTGTGAGACTTCTAGTCGTGTTAGTTTCGTGTTCATTTCTTCGTACTCTTCGGAATTACTTGGTGGACCGCTTGAAGACCCGACCGTTTGGTTTTCACTCTTCCTTCACCTACGATAAACGGTTAAGTAAGTAAGTAAACTGGTGATCTAACCACTTTGTTTAAAGTAATGAGTCACACAATGACGACGATTCAGTGAAGTCAGTACAGGCTGAGACACGCTGGGGTATCTGCCGTCGGGTGGTCCGAGGGGGCAGGGACCCTAAGAGGTCCGTTCTTGTGACCTCACCCAACGGTAACGGAAGAGGTTACGTACTTTCACTTTTCACTTTCCCTTCAGCGAGTCAGCACAGGCTGAGAATCGCTGGGGTACCTGACGTCGGGTGGTCCGAGGAGGCAGGTACCCTAAACGGTCCGTTCTCATGACCTCACCCCACGGTAACGGAAGAGGTCACACAATGATCCTGTCGATTATTTATAAATAGTATTACATCATGAACACGTTACAAAGTGAAGGTTATCTTATATGATTCTTTATTAATGTCAAATTTACAACTAAAACAGAATACTAAGTTACAAAGGATTTCACACGATGTGTATGGAATATAACGACAAAGAGTCAGTCATTCAACATAGACTGAAAAACTCTGGGGTACTTGACGTCGTACGGTCTGAAGGGACAGGAAGTGATAGAGGGTCTCAAACAAGTTTGAATACAGGTAAGTCAGTCACTACGGTGGGTTTGTAGAGTCAGAGACAACGGGGGAAGAGAACGGGAGTTAACAAAGGTCGTAGTCCCAGAAAAGGTTACTCAGTCGAGAAACGTAGTCCACCGATTTCATAACCTCGAAGTCGAAATCGAGTCGGGAAGGTTACTTATAAGTCCCAACTAAAGAAGATCCTACCTGACCAACCTAGAAGAACGTCAGGGTCCCTGAGAGCTCTCAGGAGAAGTTGTGGTGTCAAGTTTTCGTAGTCAAGAAACCACGAGTCAGAAGAAATATCACGTTGAGAGTGTAGGTATATACTGATAACCTTTTTTGGTATCGAAACTGATACACCTGAAAACAGTCGTTCCACTACAGAGACGAACGATTATGTATAGATCCGGACAGTATCGAAAAGAAGGTTCTTCGTTCGTGGAAAATGAAAGTACCACCGTCAGTGACAGACGTCACTAAACCCTCGGGTTCTTTCACTTTAGACTGTGACAAAGATGTAAAAGGGGTAGATAAACGGTAGTTAACCATTCTGGTCTACGGTACTAGAAACAAAATACTTCGACTCAAAATTCGGACGAAAAGTGAGAGGAGAATGTGGAAGTAGTTTTCCGAAAAATCAGGGAGAAGTGAAAGACGGTAATTTCACCACAGTAGACATATAGACTCCAACAACTGTAAAGAGGACCTTTAGAACTAAGGTCGAACACTAAGTAGGTCGGGTCGTAAAACCTACTACATGAGACGTATCTTCAATTAATTCGTTCCACTATTATATGTCGGAACTACATGAGGAAAAGGTTAAACCTTGGTCATGTAACGAGGTACAGATCAAGAGTGACAACGAAGAACAGGACGTATGTACAAAGGGTCCTCCGTCCATTACACCAGAACATAAGGGTAAAGTACTCCTTAAAAGGTGTCAAATAACACTAGATGTGTCAGTTTCCAAAATAACAACAGTTACTTCGTCTTCATCTAAAAAACCCCTCAATATACGACCGTTAAACCAGAGACCAAGGAGACGGAAAAGATTTAGGTCGGAAAATAGACCTTCAAGAATCATGTACATAACGACTTCGGATCTAACTTCCTAAAACTCGTATTAGAACGACCGTACACTTTACTCACGTTAACATACCATTAAACTTGTAAGTATAGAATATATGTCCTCCATTAGAATTCAACATGAAAACTGTTAAAATTTAAACTTATCGAAGTACAAATAAAAATGGAACGTAAATACTGTTTGACGATACTTAAAGATAATCATTGTATTTCGAAAAAAAGTGTTATTAAAAATTCATCTTTACTTCATAAATTACTCCTGATGACTCTCACAAATTGGTTGTAATTCTAGTTTAAGATTCGGATTCTCAACTTACTCAAATAGTCAATCATAGAGATTAGGACAAAGAAGTACATCATTTTACCTTTATTATTTTTGGTCTAGTCTCCTAACAACAAAATTTACTTTGTAAAGTACATATATTACAGAAGTCATAACTATTGTCAATAATAACAACAATTACACTTATTTTAAAAGTACACGTAATAGAACTACGAATTACACTTTAGACGGATCTGTAACTTTCTCCTAATGGTCCCTAACGTATCTTTTTGGCCGAAGAATTTTCCACCCAATAATTTACAGGTAATTATCCCGTAAACAATTCATTTAAAAATCCGTAGGTCTTTACTAGTAAAATGTGTATCCACGGGAACCCGTTTTCACAAAGTACACTTTCTCGATTTGGTAGTGTAAGGACTCCCGTAATACCTGTTCTCCGTGGTACATTCGGGACCGGACGGTAGGAGGTCTGAAATAAATTACACTTTTTTTCACTTTTGCGAAGAGAAAAACTCGATATTGACTGAAACCCAAAGGTAAAAAAGGTTCGACTTCTATGAGTTTTGGATATGTTATCCGTTAATGTTATATAGTACCATTCGTCGTGACCAATGTGTCTACTCGGGGGATGGGGATAGAACCCCCTAAATCTCCTTCGAAGACTCCTCCAGTATTTATTCTTTGTTCTATCCAAGTTCATACGAATACACCTAGGTTAAGAATGTATGTAATTCATCTTCTCTCTCCCCCTCGTTCCATATCTTCTTGTTACAAAATTATTTAATAGTTACATGTTTTCTACACATATACACATACATATATATCATATTACTAAATAGATTATATAATACATATTGTTGTACTTCTGTTATATAGAGGTATAGGTTGTTTATGTGTGATGATATATATTTTATTTATTTGTTCATGGATACCATATCGTATGTCTTCATATAAGTTCTAGAATATTATTGGATGTTACTTTTTAGACTTTTTTTTGTATCTCGTTCTCCCTTTATTCTCTTATCGACCTCAGATCCACTTCCCCCCGTGAGATTCCTGAATCTTTCCGAATTATCTCCTTTACTTCCAACTCATGTAAAAACTTTCCATTCCCACCGTCTGACTGTTTTCCTCCTTATTCATTGGTCCTGTCTTCTTCCTTGATATGGGTCTGTGTCTATGTCTTTTTGGACTAAACCACTCGTGCTGGAGAAACATCTTGGTGCCTGTGGAGTCATACCGAGTTCGTCCTTCATGTGTGATCTCCTACCGTGTCAAAAAACTTAGATCTGTCCAACCACGGTCTAGTGTCTCTTCGAATTACAGTGTGATTCTCTACCGCATTACCCCACGGAGATCGGTTACAGTTCTTTCCGTCAGTGTCCTAGTCCTAACAGCAGAACTTTCTAGTGAAACTGCTGTCACACCTCCTACCAATCAACACACTTTGTTCTCCAATAATGATACCAGATCTCATCTTTACGGTCTCTTCCGTTACCGTGGGGTGAGGTCATGAGAACGGACCGTTTAGGGTACCTACCTCCTCGGACCATCCGACGTCAGGTACCCCGACGATCCTCAGCCTGTACTGACTTGCTGAAGTGAAAGTGAAAAGTGAAAGTACGTAACCTCTTCCTTTACCGTTGGGTGAGGTCCCAAGAACGGACCTCTTAGGGTCCCTGCCCCCTCGGACCACCCGACGACAGAGACCCCAGCGTGTCTCAGTCTGTGCTGACTTCGCTGAATCGTCGTCGTCGTCTCATCTTTACACTTTTTTGGGATTCCTTTCCGTTAACGTCGTCCTACCTTTCCTCCGTCGTACGTCTTCGTAAACCGTTAATGACCTTCCTCTCCCTCTGACTCTGTGGTGCCGACTGAAGTTTTCTGCCGGTTCTCCGTATACTTTTCTACGAGTTACAACGATTAATATCCTCTTTACGTTTAGTTTTGGTGTTACTCTACAGTGGAGTATGACCAGTCTTAGTTTTTACAGTTATTTGTCATTTACGACCTCTCACATATCTCTTTTCCCTTGGGAGGATGGGACAACTAACCTTACATTTATCCAAATCGGCGACACCTCTTGTGATACGTCTAAGGAATTCTTTGATTTTTACCTCGAGGGTATACTAGGTCGTTAGGGTCAGGACCCGTATACTGGTCTCTTTTTGTACCAAACCTTACTATGTACTTAGGGTCACAAGTAATGTCTCGACAATTGTTATCGGTTCTGTGCGTCCGTTGGAATTATAGGTAACTATTTACTTACCTATTTCTTCTACTCCATATACACACACGCACATGTGTGTGTACTACCTTATAGTGAGTCGGTAATATTTCTTATTTTATTACGGTAAACGTTGTTGTACCTACCTGGACCTCTAATAGTTTGATTCAGTCTGTCTCTTTCTTTATAGTGCAATCGTGAATGTACGTCTTAGATTTTTTTTGTACTTTATTTGAACATAGTAATACATGTTTTGTCTTGTCTAAATGTCTGAATTCCTTTCTTTATACCAACGCCCCCCCTTTACCAACTCCCCTCCCTGTCTGACCCTCAAATCCTAACTATATATATAAACTTTATCTATTGGTTGTTCCTAAATGACATATCGTGTACCTTACGACGAGTTATAAGATACTATTGGATTTACCCTTTCCTTAAACTTTTTCTTATCTAAGTACATATATATATATTTACTCAGTGAAACGACATATGGTCTTTGATTATGTTGTGACAATGAGTTGATGCGATGTTATATTTTATGTTTAATTTTTTCTTTTTCTTTGGTAGATTCACCATCAACATCTCTACTACTTATGTCAAACCTTGAACCGCATAAACTCTCGAATTCCATGTAGGTTTACCGGTACTTGATACACCCGGATTCCCAGATTGTGAATTCCCTCTGTCTCCATACTCGGACGACGGAGAGTCAGAATCCTGGTGGAGTGTACTTGTTATGCCTCTCAAGAATTTTCTGATCCCCATTTTGATGGTACACACGCACGATTCAACGAAGCGATTACAGACTAATAAACACTGGGATAACTGGAACCGAGATCACCATTCCTTGGACGGACGGTCACGTCTCCTACATTCTCTACGTCCAGGCTAGGGACCCAACCCTTCTAGGGGACCTCCTCCAGTTCCGTTGAGTGAGGTCACAAGAACGGACCTCTTAGGGTACCTGTCTCCTCGGACCGCCCGGTGTCAAGGATCTCAACATGTCTCAGTCGGTGCTCATTTCTTTACTCATACGTGTGTGTCTGGTATCGGGTGGTCCGAGGAGAAATACTGAGATACCGCATCGGGGGATCCGAGGGGGTACGTACCCCAAGGGGTCCGTACCTATGACCTCACTCAACCGTACGGGACGAGGTCCCTTAGAAGAATTAGGTCCCTGACTTGGGTGTAGAGAACGTAGAGGACGTAACCGTCTACCCAATAATCGTGATCACGGTGGACCCTTCGGGTTTTGATGGTATACTGGGTCGTTAAGATGATGATCCGTATATGGGACTCTTTTGGTATTGACTTTTTCTGGGACTTAATGGGGTCACAAGTAACATCATGACAAATATTGTCGATCCTGTACCGTCGTTGGATCTACAGGTAGCTGTCTACTTACCTATTTCTTTAACACCAATGTATATATGTTACCTTATAATAAGTCGGTATTTTCCTTTCGTAAACTCGGTCAAAATCACTCCACTTACTTAGATCTCGGACAATATGTCTCATTTCATTCAGTCTTTTTGTTTATAGTATATAATTGTATGTATGTGTATATATATATACCTTAGATCTTTTTACCATGACTACTTTGATAAACGTCCCGGCCTTATCTCTGAGTCTGTATCTCCTGTCTGAATACCTGAATCGTCCCCTTCCTCTCCCACCATACTTAACTCTCTCATCGTAACTTTGTATATGGAATGGTACACATTTTATCGATTACCCTTCAACGACATATCGAGTCCCTCGAGTCGGGTCACGAGGCACTGTTGCATCTCCGTACCCTACCCCACNCCTCCCTCCAACTTCTCCCTCCCCTTACACATGTAGATACCGACTAAGTACAACTACATACTTTCGTTGTGTCGTAACATTTTGTTAATAGGAGTCTGAAAACCTGAGTCTCCCTCTCCCTCTCCCTCCCTACTAAACCCTCTTACCGTAATTTGTACATATGATAGTACATCCTTAGCTTAGCGGTCAGATACAGACTACGTCCTACGTCGTACGAACCCCGACGACGTGCCCCTACTGGGTCTCTCTACAATACCCCTCCCTCCGCCTTCCCTCCAAGTACAAACCCTTACGTACATGTGGGCACGACCTAAGTACAGTTACATACCGTTTTGGTTATGTCATAACATTTCATTTTATTTCATTTTTATTTTTAATTTTATTTTTTGTTAATAGGAGGTTAATTTTTATTTAATTAATTAAAAATTTTTCTAGTGGAGTGTAATAATGTAAAGTCATTTTCGGACAGACTATTTCACAGTAATTATCATTTATTTATATTTACACTTTACTGGAAAATAAAACCAGCACACCGAATAGAGGTTCAACGACCGTAGTGTGAAGTAGAAGTGTTTCCCCGAGACCAGATTGACGAACTTTTCGTGAGTATTATCGAGATTAAAACCCGGGGAGACAAAGTGTAACTAATCACCAGGTTTAAGAGGGTAGACTGGTTCTACAGTGTCGAATGAGACTTTCAATACGGTCTGTTTCAGGACTTTGTATTAAAGATAAGACTCTCACTCTACTCAGTCAAACTTATCGCATGGTTTTACTTTCTTTAGGGCGTTACGTCTCGTTTAGTCAGAAAGACCATAGGACCAATAACTTAATATCTTTGAACTAAAACGTCAAGAATTTCTCTTCTTACAAAAATTTCGTTGTCATTTTAGATCTTCTGAAAAACTGTCCGATCTATGTAATGTCACCCCTTCGTCTTACCGAACGAACACTTTCGAATATTAAGACGAACCGAAACGGACCACAACTTTCACTGGTTTTGATTAGCCCAGGTCTTCTCGTAAGTCATTTCGACGAAAAGACTGAGAGACAGAGACGGGAAGGACGAAGACGACGTCTCGTCTAACGTTCTCTGACCACGGTTGAGATGTAGCGAATTATTATTAAGAGTAATCGTACGACAGAACCTACACATAGTGTCTCGTTTTAAATCGAGGAGGAGCCACGTCTAGTTCTCTTCTCAGTACTTTAAGAGTCTCACACGTTTCCAACTATCTAGAGTCTTCTCCCCTGTGGTGACCTACCGGTATCTTCGAAAGAGATAGGTTGTGTCCACCCTGTCTGGTTTTTTTATTTTCCTTTCAAATTATAGTTTGACTCTTGGAACACAAGAGAGACGAAGAAATGAACCTCGGGGACTCTAAACTCAACAAACACCAAAGGGTGGTGTGTCAGACTATTTAAGGTTTTAGGCGTCGGTCGGACTCGGTCACGGGGACGCCTCACCTACGATAATCGAGACCAGAGACGTAAACTGGTGTACCTGTTGCCGGCGCACATGGACGTCGAGGTGCTGAAAAGACTCCAGTAAACGCAATCGACAGTAAGACTTTCACTTGCCCTACGACAAAGGAGAGGACGTCTGTGGTCCCACTGACCTACTGTGAGACACCTTTGTGCGTGTTGGAACGTGCAAGTGTCGGATAAATAGTCCCCGGTATAAAGGATGTTTCCGAAAGTGTACGGTAGACGACAGTGTACTATGGTGCACGGTCCAGGAATGTGCTCTACCTAGACTAGTGGGTCAAAGAGGGAGGAGGAAATTTTTGTCGTTTAACTTGTTCTGTGATTCATCCAAAGTGTGATTTCCTTAATACACGTATAGTTTACATCACTCAATTTTCCCTTAAAAATAACATTAACGGACGACTTTTTACCGTTAGTGGGTGGGAATACTTTTTAAATCTCTTCAATAGTCTGAAACACCGACCGTCGTTTTTTTTAAGTGTTCGTTTAAAACACTTAAATGAACGGTTGTCTTATTGTTGTTGTTTTCTAAAGCTTCCCCTCAGGTTCCGTTAAATACGAAGGGATAAAAAAAGTAAGAGGACGACCTTATGTTAAAGAGAACAGACTAGCGTACGACTTAGGTCACCATCCCTTTACGGTGGGACACTTTCCCACTGTCTTACGTTTGTCCTCTTCTCTTTACGTCACAGGGTCTTTTGGTTACTTAATCATATAGGACGGTCCAGCGTGGGTACTTCCTACCGTGCAAGATACGATTAAATTTTCTTTATATTAAAGTCCCTTTATCGGTTTTTTTATTATTACTTTATTTTCTAAAGACCGAGAAAAAAGAGAGAAGAGAAAGGACTGGATACTGTTTGAGACCTTACAAAGTGTCAGAGTGTAAAAGTACATAATAAGACTACGACAGACATCCCTCGGATCTTGACCGACGACCTCTCTGTAAGACATTAACTTTCAAGAAAGTTCTCTTTCTGAAGATAGTCCCGACGGTTCCCTTATCCTCGAGGTGGACGACTGAAAAAATACAAACGGCTGAGACTTTCTTACGTTTTGTAGTTCTTTAGCTTACCGTCAATAAAGAAAATATTAAAGAGTCACCTTTATATCAAAAGTTTTAATAACTATTCTACATGGGTAGATTGGTCCCGAAAGTTCTACTTTAGTGTTAGGTATCGAACAAAATTCCCACCCCTAATACAACCCAAAGAGACTCGACCAGATTTGTTAATGAAATTAGGTAGTGTTGTATATTTAAGTATTCAACAACAGTGGGACCGAGAATCCCTCACGAACTGAAAAGTTTGAGACGTAGAGAGTCGGTATTTAAATGTGATGTGAGAACCAGGTACACACATGACCAAATTCTCCAACATCAGAGTATAATGTCTATCAAACCCTTTTTGTCATCCGTAAAAGTTAGATTCCTTATTTCTTGTTTAGGATCACTTTTTTTTTAACCTAAACGTTCTTGCGTCTGTACTACACTGACAAACAACGGACGTAAAGTCTCTCTAAACGTCGATACATTATGGGTACATCTTGGTGTTCGACAAGTAAACAGAAAAGGGGTCACTCGTGACGGCACTCTTTTGCACCGTACGTGATGTTCATACGGCCCAACGAATCGAGGGAGCTACTACTCTAGGAACTTCCGTCCGTGCAAACGAACGAGGAATATTAGAGGCCCAACACCCAAAGTAAAGAATAGATCTAAAAACGAGTAATTGGTTCCTATTCGATTAATCAACGACCTAAGTCAGTTTTGTTTTACTTACGACATAAATATCGAACCCAAAACACGAATCTTTCGGTAGAACATACGAGAATACACACTCATAACGTTTAGGAAAAGACATGAGCACACTCGGTGACCTTCACCGTCACAATGGGTATGAGTTCACAGGAGAGTCCGGGATATAGTCACTCGGTCTACCAAGGACTCTGTCAGAAGTCAAGTCAAGTCAAGTCAGTGAGTCAGTACAGGTTGAGAAACGCTGGGGTACTTAGTGTCGTACGGTCCGGAGGGACAGGTAGTGGTTGAGGGCCTCAAGTGGGTCTGAGTGCAGGCAGCTCAGGTACTACGGTAGGTCGGTAGAGTAGGAGACAGCAGGGGAAGAGTAGGACGGGGGTTAGGGAGGGTCGTAGTCTCAGAAAAGGTTACTCAGTTGAGAAGCGTACTCCACCGGTTTCATGACCTCAAAGTCGAAATCGTAGTAAGGGAGGTTTCTTTAGGGTCCCGACTAGAGGAAGTCTTACCTGACCAACCTAGAGGAACGTCAGGTTCCCTGAGAGTTCTCAGAAGAGGTCGTGGTGTCAAGTTTTCGTAGTTAAGAAACCGCGAGTCGGAAGAAGTGTCCGGTTGAGAGTGTAGGTCTGTACTGGTGACCTTTTTGGTATCGGAACTGATCTGCCTGGAATCAGCCGTTTCATTACAGAGACGAAAACTTATACGATAGATCCAACGAGTATTGAAAAGAAGGTTCCTCATTCAGTCAACTGAAGGATTGATAGAAAAGGTACTGGGAATGAGACTTTTATGTGAGACGTGGGGTCCTCGACAGTAGACGGGAAAGAAGTTCCCACCAGTGTACTGGGTCCGGTCCGGGGTATGAGGACCGGGTTAGTTTCCAGAAGGGACCCTAATTGTGTACCTCTCATCCTCCTTCTACGATAGACGAGAGAGTCCTCAATGACCCGACACGGACTAACACCGACACAAGAGACGGTACACCAGTGTTAGGTCGACTTGACCTTTTACGTTAGGTCAGGGGTTTCGTTTCAGTTCTGACCACCTCTACTCTCGACGTCGTCCACTTACTTTCGAGGTCCTTTTAGGTGTTCCGAGTCCAGGGATGGCGGATAAACACCCTCGATGTGAGTAGTAGAGAGAGACTTAGAGTAAAGACCCAATGTAGTAAACTCTACCCAAAGACAATAAACATAGGTTTTCTCCGGACTGATGGTATTGAGGTATGTTCTCTTCACTCTCACTACGACGACGACGACGACGACGATTCAGTGAAGTCAGCACAGGCTGAGACACGCTGGGGTCTCTGCCGTCACACCACTCCGTCTGTTAATTTATGAATACCCCTTCACTTCTCTGGAGTAAAAGAGATACCTCTGATCTTAATGTTTCCTACCTCTTTCTCTTTGTCTTTTTTAAGGGTTCTCATAATCCATTGTTGTTTTTGGTCGTAAACACATCCCGAGATGTCAAAAGTTTCCTGAAAGTACTAATAAAAGAGTAAACCGGGAGTGTTGTTAAGACACTTCGTCTCCTTTATATCACATATTAATACATGTAAATGTTTGTATTGTCTTACCGTTCGCCTTCAGAAAGACCATCAAGACCTTATATCACTTCCGGGCAACGACTCGTGTTTTCTGAGACTTCACAAAATGTAAGACTCAGGACTCCTGAAAACACTCCCCGGCGGAGAGTGAAGTGTTCAAATGACCCTTCTGGTCAAGTCCCTTAGTTTTGGTTCTTAGAGCTTAGCTCCCTCTCGGTTCTCGTGGTCATCACTTGTACCCCGTAAACATTCTTCGCCTCCGACCGTATGGTAACGGGTCAACCTGTAGTCTCTAGGAGGGAAAGACAGAGATTTATCTCGTGTCTTTTACTTCTCTCTCTCTCTTTTACTTCACCCCTCCGTTACGAGTCATTCCAATGAAAGGTTCCGGCATTTGGTTCCAACATCGACTTTACTCCAAACTTATATTGTTGACTACGAGTGTGAAGTAACATGTCGTCGTCGTGTCTCCTAAGTACGTTGTACCCCTCTCTGAACAATATTGTCTGACGAACTAGGATCTTAAAGACTAAGTTCCTCAAACCCCTTCCCCGGTTCTGACATAAAAAGAAAGTCGGTACGACGTGTCGAACAGTCTAGAATCAGGGGTTGGTCCCTAGTCCGGATCCGGGGTAACTCCACCTTCACACCTCAGGTTTGGAGACCTGATGGTCTCTTAAGGGGTTCTGGCGTAAAATTGTTCAAAGGTCCACCACGACTACGAGGACCAGGTCCTCGTAGTTGAAACTCTCTTGGTGACTAGATCGAGGAGAGTAAGACCTGGAGAATGTAGGGGGATGTAACATGGGGAAATTGTTGTACGGTTTTTCGGAAGTAAGGGACAGTACATAATGACTGTAGAGTAGTTATAAGACTTCATACTAAAAGATTCTTTATTGTAAAGTACAGTGTATATTCGAAAATCATACACGCATACACAATCAGTGAGTCAACACAAACTGAGAGACGCTAGGGTACCTGACATCGAGAGGTCCGAGGAGGTAGGTACCTTTAGAGGTCTTTTCTTATGATCTCACCCAACGGTACGGGAAAAGGTCCCCTAGAAGGATTGGGTCCCTAGCTTGAGTCCATAGGGCGTAACGTCCGTTGAAGAAATGATAAACTCGGTGGACCCTTCGGTGAAGACCATATGGAAACGTTAAAAACATGACAATATTGTTTACGGTGAGACCTATGCTCTCTGTTTTCGACTCATCTTTATTTTTAAGACTTCAGACTTCAGGTACAATGAAACTTCACATAGAATAAATTCTTATCTCACACCAAATCCTCGGCCCGACTTGTCATCGTCATATATACCCTTTACCATCCGAAACGTGTACTTTACATGTAGTCCTCTTTTTTATTTCGTCTTTTATTTGTTCTACTTGAGTTTTATGACATCGTTTACAACCCGACTTTGTGACGGTCCACACCTCCACATCTTTTTACTTGTGTGTAAAACCACCGTTCCGTTTTTGACAAATCTAGGAAAACGTCTTCAAAGACTTTTGACATTGAAACCGTACCACGATACTCTTCTCGATGACCTAAATAGTGCATCCGTTCGGTCGTGACAGGACACGTTTGACGGGACAGGTCAGAACTTAACGTATTGAGGAGATTTAGTAGTGGAGGTGTATACGGTTTCTTACTTTGTGACTCTTTACTCAAGACTCTAAAAAAAAGATATGTTATTTTTATATGGTCTTACACCTTGAGAGTTATTTACGATTGATCGAGGATGAGAGAATTTCATTATAAGGATGTTTCCTGAGTTTTACTATAAAAAAAATCATATTCTTTTATACATATGTATCTATTGATATTTACATAAAAAGAAATTTTATAAAATACTTCAAATCAAATACTGTTTGAGGTTTTTAATATTGAAGACCAGTCATAACTACCGTCTTCTTCTCAGACTCCACTCTCTACGGTCGTGTGACACATACCGTCACTGGTGGTTGGAATTTGATTACTGGAGAGTTTAAAAAAAATGGAATCTTCTACCAACTCTTTCCGTCACCACCTCCATCCACGGGAACTTTTGTAAACAGGACGTTTTCCAGTTAATTCACAATATAGGTATTAAATCGCTAACGATGGGACCCTACACGAGTATAATCGGACCTTGAAGACTAATAACTTGAGTCCTACGAGTCCTTGTTACCTTCCCGTCTCCTACCTCGTGAAAGGGTCTCCACGAAGTGGGGGAGTGACTGACTCCAGTTCTGGTTTGGAATATGTCTTCACCTCCTTTTTTGGGGACTGAGTTACTGGATAGAAACACAGAGGATGAGGATATACCCGTCATCTAAAGGTTTGTGACCTAGTGACAAACCTTCCTTTTTATCTTTTTCTTTATACCCTACGACTCTGGTACTCCCTTCCTTCGTACTCTTTAAACCCATGACCACTGTCTCAAATCTTTACGGAACTCAAGTTGGAATTCAGAAGAGGAAGTCGTTACAGTAGACTGATCCAAATTTACATTAGGTTTATCCAAAAATGAGAACGTTCGTATTATTATTATGATTCACACACACACACACACACACACACACACATGTTGGTCTGTATCGGTGTATGAGAACATATTATAGTGGTCTACTAAATAAATATATATTTGTTTTATAGATACACGTCTGAGAATCATTGAAGATTCGTAACGATGTCACAAGTCTTCCTCCATAATAAAATTTGACTATCTACTCTTTTAAATTCCCATCCCCATACGTGTTATATATATACTCACTGTACCTCTATTATGTTTTGGTCGAGAAAGTCTACGGTCTCGGGACTACAAGGACCACATTCAATCACGGAGACATAGAAACCCCTTAAAATTGCCCTAGACCTTTCACTTCTATAAAGAATCATCAATTGTAGAACACTACATAAATCGTTGTCGATAAACTCTCGACCCTCTACTACATTTAGATCCTATTTCCTTCCTCTCTTTCGTTTCTGTCTTAAATCCTTACTGATACCTCTATCGGGATACTGATACCTCCTTCCTTGGTTAGTTTAATTTGGTCGAAAAATTGGACCAGATCCTGACAGAGACCGATACGATAGATCTCGTCTATAATGAATTAGTTATGAATTGGTTGAGTCATGTAGAAGTAGTTCACGAACAATGTATAATTCGTCATGAGAACCCAAATTTTCTGTACTCACTCCCTCATTATCAACGAGTCACCACAGACTGAGAAACGTTGCGGTACCTGGAATCCAACGGCCCGAGGAGACAGGTACCTTAAGAGGTCCGTTCTTATGACCTCAGCTAACGGTAAAGGAAGAAGTCCCCTAGAAGGACTGGGTCCCTAGTTTGTGCCCAGAGGACGTGACGTCCGTCTAAGAAATGGCAGACTTGGTGGTCCCTTCGGAAACATTCTCAGGGACGTAAATGCCACGAGTACGTTACCAAGAGTCTGATAGTGCTAATCTTAGAAGACTCTTGAACCAATTTCCAGACTACAGACCCTGAGTGGAGGTTGATAAACCTAAAAGAAGTACACCCCACTCCAGACCCATAATGGAAAACAAATGTTGAAGGGACCAAAAAATTGTATGTCAGTTTTGATGTTTGGACAGATTACCGACTCCATTCAAAGGTCACAATCCCGTCCTTACCCAATGTCCATGTGACTCTATTATACGGGGAGTCGAAAACAGGACAGATATGTTCATAGTCAAAGACACAGACGATACTATATACTTTCCAACCCTTTGTGATTTTAACAATCGTTTATTTGGTAACCGTATATAGTGTCGTATACCCATCCATAAACAAAGGTACACAGAGATGTCTCTCCACCACCTCCTTTTAGACTAGGTAGTAAATTCGATTCGCAAGGTTCGCCAGAAAACGTCTTTGAGGGAGTCACCCCGTATTTTGTTTTAGTCAGAATCTTTAGTAGAAGATCGGGTTGAGGAAACAGAGTCTTTAATTCCTTCGACGAAGGTTATTATCTTGTTGAGTCCCGACCTCGGATCGGTACCTGGGGTAAGAAAGGCTGGGAAAGGTTTATCGAATTACATTTAGTTTTGGGATCTATCCCATTAACGCATTTCATTTTTTAATTTATAGACGGGTTTAGTATAAATATAACTTCGGAGTAAGATACTCGTGGAGTGAAGACGGAAACAAGGTGTATGACGTAGGATTCATTTCGCTGTCAGGTTCTCTGTCTATGAGTTCGTCTTCCCAGAGGTCTCTCCGAGTACTAAAGGAATTCGGAGTGTTCTTTTTTTTTTTTTTTTCTTACAGTGTGTTTCGAAAGGGGTCCATCCCTTTTACGGTTCAAGGACGGTTCGGAAGAAGGGAGAGGGACCCAACGGAGAGGTCAGGGAGACGGTCGACGACAAGAGTAACGATAGTAATAAAGACAAAGAGACTCCTCTCGTCTTACGACGGTCGGACGAAGACAGGAGGAGTTTGAGAGAGTAGAGTGACAAACGATTTCTTGGAAGGTAGTCGGGTAAAGAAAGAGATCGAAAATGTACTAAGGAGTAAAAGGGACTCCAGAATTGATAGTGTAGTGAGTGAAGGACGGTGACATCGATAACGACGAGATGAGAGTCGACCCGAAAAACTGATATTCGTGGTGGTAAAGGTCCCCTTTAAGACCGACAGGATTAACATTTTAAGACTTGTGACCAGGAGGTAGGAGTTAATACAAGTCACCGAGAGACGATGTTACACAAGTCTCGTACATACGCATCTTGCGATTACGAGACAGAGTCCGTATAAACGTTGGTGGTCGGAGACCCGAAGACAAGGGTCCTAGCTCGTGTGACGGGAAAGACAAGTGAAATTATGGGAAGGAGTGTCACATAAGAAGGTGAATCTCATAAAAATCGAAACATTCTCAAGGGAGTTTGACAGACTGACGATGGCAGAACATGTCGACGACTCAGATACTTAAACCCCTAGTTGGTAGAATTCAAACTTACGGTCAAGACAGTGCATAACCTATACACTGGAACCCGTTTAGTGACTGGAAAAACTCCGAAACATTTACCCCTGTTATTACCATCGATGTCCTATTACAACCCTCCTGAATGGGTCCTGAAAGGGAAAAGAGAAAAAGATCTTAAGTCTGTGGTTCTACTTTATCAAAGTTGGTGTATCTACTCCCGTTACGGGATCCTCCAGGAATTCACCCTATTGTGTGTACTTCATGTGTCGTGTCATAAACCGTGTTTCATTGACGAGTCATCGTAGTAGACAACAATAATAATCTGACAGATTAATAATAATAATAATGAGTCAGTTACTAGACAGATTTCTAATACTAGACACATTCGATGAATCTTCAATTCTTTTAGTGTCTATAGGTCTGAGAGTAGTGAGTATACTAGCTACAGTTAATTGACTCTCTTCAAAACAGTAATTGGCATTCAAAGTGTAGTTTCAACGTGCAAACGACGATGAGATGCGTCGAACCATTGGAAATTGAACAAGTAAGAGAGGAGATACGGAAGTGCCCGATAAAGAATCAAAATGCCAATTATGTAGATTCAAATATGTGATGGTCTAAAGGTACTTATTAAGACAGTATATGCGAGATAAGGGATTTTTAGTGGTAGGGAGTCTGTCGTTTGAGTGTAAAGAACCTTGGTAATAATAAAAGTATTTTATAGAATTTTTAAATTGGGTTTACAATGTATAGTAAAATCAGTAACATACCGATTTGACGACACTGTTTTTCTAGGGTTCATGTCACTGGATCTTTTTCTTTACATAAAAGACACTACATTGTCTGTTTGTACCTTGGTATCCAAAAGGTACTGGGACCCAAGAAAGACGGAACAACAAGATGACGGAGCATCCCACAACGGGGGTAGACGTACCAACTTCGTTAAAGTGGAACTACAGATTTAAGGTCTTCTTACTTTTTATTTTTCGAATCCTATTCACCAAAGTATAAATTCCTTCACTTAAATTACTTCAAAGTGTGTAGTCATTATGTAGGTAACTGGTTTTGATTTAGTGATGGATCGATCTGGGTGGAAAGGTTCTCCGACGTGTTGTGTCAGGGAGATAATGATTTTCCTTCTCCCTCTTATCTATGATACCTGTGACTCCCCGAAGACGGCACACACACACGCACACACACGTACACACACACACACACGACAGTACAGCTTGAGAAACTCTGGGGTGCCTGAAATCGGACGGTCCGAGGAGACAAGTACATTAAAAAGTCCGTTCTTACAACCTTACCCAACGGTAAAGGAGGAAGTTCCCTAGAAGGGTTTGGTCCCTGGTTTGGACACAGAGAAGACAGAGGACGTAACCGTCCCCCTGAGAAATGGTGACGTGTAGGACCCTTCGGGAGACAGCACACATGTGTACTAATTTTCGAGTGGATCGTGTCTTCTCCCTTAATACTTCTATCGTCAGTAGAAGGGATGGGAAAGAGTAGTAGTTGTGGTGAGGAGATTTCTTTGGTACTCTTCTTAGGTTGAGTGAAGGATCGATGAAACTACTAATTTCTATAATGAATCTCTGTTTGTCCATATCTGAAATTTATCAGGTAATTTTATCATATGTAGAGATATATTATGGAATCACTAAAGGAGTTTGTAGATTACTCCAAAGAAAATCAAAGAAGAATGACTCCTGTTGACTTCTTCAACCTACTTGATGTTTTTCGTAGAAAAACTTCGTAGTGTCTTAACGTTCTATCATTGTTCTCTGACCAAGGTTTATCCCTTTCCGACATATAACAGTGGGACGAATAAATTGAATATACGTCTGATGTAGTACTCTTTGTGACCCGACCTTCTTCGTGTTCGACCTTAGTTCTAACGGCCCTCGTTATAGTTATTGGAGTCTATACGTCTACTGTGATGGGAATACCGTCTTTCACTTCTCCTTGATTTTTCGGAGAACTACTTTCACTTTCTCCTCTCACTTTTTCAACCGAATGTCGAGTTGTAAGTCTTTTGCTTCTAGTACGTAGACCAGGGTAGTGAAGTACCCTTTCTCTACCCCTTTGTCACCTTTGTCACAGTCTGAAATAAAACCCCCCGAGGTTTTAGTGACGTCTACCATTGACGTCGGTACTTTAATTTTGTACGAATGAGGAACCTTCCTTTCAATACTGGTTGGATCTATCGTATAAGTTTTCGTCTCTGTAATGAAACGGTTTTTTCCAGACAGATCAGTTCCGATACCAAAAAACTCCCCAGTACATACCTACACTCTCAACCTGACACTTCTTCCGAATCACTGCTTCTTAACTACGAAAACTTGAGACCACGAGCTCTTCTGAGAACTCTCAGGGAACCTGACGTTCCTCTAGGTTGGTCAGGTAAGACTTCCTCTAGTCGGGACCCTAAAGAAACCTTCCTTACTACGATTTCGACTTTGAGGTAAGGAAACCGGTGGAGTACGCTTCTCAACTGAGTAACCTTTTCTGAGACTACGACCCTCCCTAACCCCGTCCTTCTCTTCCCCTGCTGTCTCCTACTCTACCGACCTACCGTAGTGACTGAGCTACCTGCACTCAGACTCACTTGAGGCCCTCTACCACTACCTGTCCCTCCGAACCGCACGACGCTAAGTGAGTCAGCACTTCTCAACCTGTGCTGACTCGCTGACTTGACTTGACTTCCTTTAAACCCCAGTTTTGTATCTTCTGTTGTTCTTGGATCTCCCTATTT